>JAIGNY010001621.1:5000-30000 GCA_020152595.1 Chiridota heheva | reverse complement strand
AGTCAATATCACGTGAATGTCAGGGAAATTTTCATTTAAAAACAAAGAGTAAATCAATAACAATGACAAGAAAATGAATTAAAACAAAATTAATTTAAATTAAATTCTTCTGAAAAATTCTTTACCAAAAATTGACTAAGCGGTTTCTCCCAACGTTGACTTTACCTATTAACAGTATATACATCCAATGACTCGAGATAACGGTTATTTACTAAACAATCCACGACACATTTCATGAGAGAAAAAATAGTAGCGATTTACGACTTTTTCACATATAATTACAAGCGCGTACACCTGGCTTTGTTTTTATTTATCTTATAGGCATTTCGAAGCGAAGCCTCTCTACCTCTCTACAAACATACAATATATAATTGAGCTCGTTGGAGTTGGGTCAAGAAGGTACATGCGGCCCCCTCCCCTCCGCCAAAAACCTGTTTTCACCTTAGGTGACTTTGCTGAAAGGAAATGTGGCCCCCTAAAATTGTGATGGGGAATTGCTTCCAAAGGGGCCTCACTTTGAACCTTAAAATTGTAAAATTGAAAACAAGTGAAGAAAATTGTTTCATTTAATACTTTTGCCATTTTTAAAATTATTTTTGAAATGCAATTACACATACCTATTATCGTTATATTGATATAACAATTTCCTGTTGCAAGAATTGAACTGTTTTGTTTTTCCGGGAGCGCATACGATTGTTCAGTCATAGGGCTTCATCACGTCTTAATCCGGCCCTGTTTATTTATGGTTGTTTCTAACGACTATTCGATTTCCGTATTCATTTTAATTGGGTAATTTTATTTGACAACTCATGTAATAAATATTAACCCACTTTACGCAAAATTCCTAAAGCAGAAGTATTAAATTTTTATCAATAAGAGATTCACTCAGAAAGGAAATCAAAGTTATAATTAGCATAATATAATCATCATTTAAATGTGTATAAACTTAAAACTTAACAATTCATTCCACTCTGTTACCATTCCAATATGCAAAGAATAGCGCGACCATCATTGACACCTATATCGTAGCCATAAAATTTCCTTTTCGCTATGAAAAAGTCTTTAAAAATCACTGCATATATAAAATACATCTTTTTGTAGAATGAACACAAGATTCACGTGAGGGTTTCAGTAACCCGCATGGGCGTATTGCTTTACATAGATTTGGGCTCGGTGGAGAAGTAAAATGATATTTACAGAAACATAAAAAGATAAAATTAACACGCGCAATAAATTCATACAGTTCATAATAGATCGATGGAGTGTCTTGGTTGTATCCTGATTAAAATGCAATGAAGTACAATTTAAATGAATGGCGTGTAATATATTGAAGATAAAGTTTACCCCGCCGACTGTAGATAAAAAATTCCCATTTGTGAAATGTCTCAACTTACTAAAAACTAAAAATGGACACGCAGTAATTTCTATATTGGTTAAAAGGATATTACAGCCTGAGCAGATCAGTTTATTTCTTCTCCATCTTGATAGCATTTTATAATCTTTTTAGTTTTAAGGTTAGTAATAGTTGATCAAAGTTTGATATGTTTTTTATTTACTAAACTGTTAAAGGTCTATGGATACGTAGTAACTTTTATGGATACAAAATATTAAAGTCTGTGAAGGAAAGAAGTAAAACATGAGGATTTAAAGGATTATACAAATACAATTTTCTGAATTTCTAAAATGGTCAAAGGATGATACAAATTTGAACAAATTGGTTTGTGGAATTTTGATAATAAGTACTTTAGTTTTTGAGTTTGATCTAATTTTGATTTATGCTAAATTTGTGATAACTGATTGGACAGCTCAAAATCTGTATGTAATTCTTTAAAATTCTTAAATCACTGAAAACGATGGGAAATTTTATTCCTGCTAGAGGTTTGATTTGAGTAAATATAACTGATTGGACAAAAAATCTTCTGTAATCAAAGTTTTTGTTCTGAGGTTTGGAGTTTGGTACAACTTCTGGTCAAAGTTTTCTGCACAACTTCAAGGAATGACAATAGACACTAAAAAAAAAGTAAATGGGATTAACAAAAGAATATACCAAGGCATATTATATACAAATTTGCATAAAATAATCAATTTCTAATGAACTGCTTTTATGGTTTCTAGTAGATTTTAAAGCAACTTAGCCAGCAGGCTAATGTACAAATACATTCAAAGGTTTATGGACAGATAAAGTCAACATTGGCTGTTTTGCTTTCAAGCCCAGTAAAATATGGAAATAACAATAACTCTTTAAAACCGGTAATTACCTTTTTAAGCTTTTAAAAGCTTTTTTAAAGCTTGTTTAGATGGTAATATGCAAATTTTTAGGCAAATGTGGGACATATCCTTTGTTCGTAAATCCTTTGTTTTTAATCATGTACTGCATTTGAGACCCTTAAGGATTTATAGTCTCTTCTGTCTTATTTGTTTAAATTTTGACAACATATGTCGTCGCTTATGTCTGTGCATTTTGTCCAATTTCTTGTAGGCATATATGAACGTGTAGGCATATATGCACGTGTAGGCATATATAGATGTGTAGGCATATATGGACGTGTAGGCATGTATAGACGTGTAGGCATATATGGACGTGTAGGCATATATGGACGTGTAGGCATATATGGACGTGTAGGCATATATGGACGTGTAGGCATATATGGACGTGTAGGCATATATGGACGTGTAGGCATATATGGACGTGTAGGCATATATGGACGTGTAGGCATATATGGACGTGTAGGCATATATGGACATGTATAGGCATATATGGACGTGTAGGCATATATGGACGTGTAGGAATATATGGACGTGTAGGCATATATGGACGTGTAGAGGACGCAAATTAGCTCAATTGCTAAAACAAAATAGTAAATATTTTGATTAAATTCAGTTAAACATTGACCACTTTACAGCATTTCAAATTTCAATGCCTTATTATAATAAATTATGCAAACTTTTATCAATTTATGATTATTACTTGGCGATCTTGCTATTGTTTTTTGTAAATCCTTTGTGTTTGAATATCTTTCGTAGTTCTTTGATATGGTGAAGCAAATTCTGACTCAAGTTTTGATTCTTTACCATATACCCCCATCGAATTCTGACTCAACTTATGATTCTTTACCATATACCCCCATCGAATTCTGACTCAACTTATGATTCTTTACCATATACCCCCATCGAATTCTTGCAGGAATAGACTTTCAAATTATTTGAACAGTTTAGGAGACTGAAATTTGGGAAAGAAAACTTATAGAATTACATACAGATATTGAGCGGTTTGACCAGTCACACATGACGTATCTTGCATAAATTATAAATCAATCAAACTGTGATGGGAAATAAGACCAAAAACAAAATTTCAAATTTCAAATTCAAAAACCGATCTGCTCAGATTTTGATACACTTAAAAAAAAAAATTGCCATAGACCTTCAATACGTTGTCATGCTTGATCATTTTGGTTATAATTGCCACATTTGCATATTATTTTTTGAACGTATTCAGGTTTATGAAAAATATTTTGTAACAATGAAAGCAGGGACGTAGCCAGGAATTTGAAAAGGAAGGGAGGAGAGCTAGGGGGTTTTTCGTATAAAAGGGCAACAAACTTTGAAATTTCAGGTATTTATTACTTTTTTTAGATTTCAAAAGGGCACTTTCGATACAAAAGGGGTTCCTTCGCTCAGACTAACCCACTTGGCTACGGGCCTGAAAAGAAGAGGAGAGCGTAAGATGGTTTATAGTTCCGCTAGAGAGCTAATTCGATAACGATTTCTTCGCAGGTTGGCGTCAGTTACTGTAAATATGTTTCGTACTGTTCTGATAGATTAAAAAGAATTCCTTGATGGGGGACCTCTTAATAAAATATTACTCTGTAATGAAGTATTAAAACGTTGGTTAAACTGAATGCAAATGGTATCCCAACATAAAAGTGCCAAAAACCGTGCCCATCACTCGTCGTATGCCTGTACAACATAATGTCTTATACAAGTCGACTATAAGGAATGACAGACTGTGTTTACATTCGACTTACTTTATTGAAACATATATTTGCTATAAAATCAACTGAAGCGTCGATAAAATATTTTATGTCTATCATATTATGACGACAAAATGTCTGTGAAACTTATATTATATCTTCTGTAATAAACAGCGACAATCAAACGATTTATTCTGTCAGTGATTGTGGAAACGGTTGATAGTTATTATATAACGTCCATTTATTAAAATGTATTGCACTCCTTAGAGATTATAAGTATCTTTTAATAATGATTAAATATTATCTTTTACTAATGATTAAATATTATCTATTACTAATGATTGAATATGATCTTTTTTACTAATGACTAAATATTATCTTTTTTTTTACTAATGATTGAGTATTATCTTTTACTAATGATTGAGTATTATCTTTTACTAATGATTAAATATTATCTTTTACTAATGATTGAATATTATCTTTAACTAATGATTGAATATTATCTTTTACACTTATGATTGAATATTATCTTTTACTAATGATTGAATATTATCTTTTACTAATGATTAAATATCATCTTTTACTAATGATTGAGTATTGTTTTTACTAATGATTGAATATTATTTTTACTAATGATTGAATATTATCTTTTACTAATGATTGAATATCATCGTTTACTAAAGATTGAATATTATCTTTTACTAATGATTAGATATTATCTTTTATTAATAATTGAATATTATTTTTTACTAGAGATTGACTATTACCTTTTACTAATGATTGAATATTATCTTTTACTAATGATTGAATATTTTGTTTTACAAATGATTGAATATTTTCTTTTACTAATGATTGAATATTATCTATTACTAATGATTAAATATTTTTTTTACTGATGATTGAATATTTTGTTTTACTAATAAATGAATATTGTATATTCAATTATCTTCAATTTGAGGTACATTAGAATTGGGTATTAGAAATACCTGTTTAAAGTTCGACTTATCCGTTTCCTGTGCAGCGTTGGTACATGTAGGCCTATAATGGCTTTTAGGAAGCTCAGTGTGAAAAAATATGGTTTCTGAGACTTTTTTGGACGAAAACGGGTTTTTTCCTGAAATTTTGCCTTTTTGTGACTTTTTAAGATTTCTTTGGTCAACAAAATATTATTTGGCTTTTTTGATTTTGAATTTGGACCTTTTTATTTGTTGTTTGACTTTTGAGTTGCTTGGCTGCAAAATTTAGGTTTTCGTTTAATTCTGGCCTTAATTCTGTCTGGCCTTATCCCAAAAGCCTTCATGGAGAATAAAAAGAAACTTACTGATGATGTTCGGACCATGTGATATTTTGCACGTTGTAGAAGTTTAAACTGAAAATAACATTTGTTTGCTTTTTAGTACATTTAAACCCTCTCCAGAAGATCCCACTAGACCAATCCCTCTTCAGAAGATCCCCCTAGACCATCCCTCTCCAGAAGATCCCCTTAGACCATCCTCTCAAAATTTGGAATTTTCTTGACTTGATTACAGTTTGGCTTTTAATTCAAACTAAAATTGGCTTTCATTCAAAGTGATTTGGTTTTTTCAAACTAATTTAGCATTTTTGCAAACTGATTTGGCTTTTATTTAAGCTGATTTGGCTCTTTTCAAACAGATTTTGCTTTTAATCAAATTAATGTGACTTTTATTTTCAAACTGATTTGGCTGTTTTTTCAACTAATTTAGCTTTTTTTTTCAAATGTGGCTTTTTTCAAATTGATTTGGCTTCTATTCAAATTGTAAAACTATACCTGTTTTTTTTTAAACTGGCTTTTATTCAAACTGACCATCTATCCCTGTTGCTGTGGCTTTCGTCACCATCCTTCGACACATTTCACTTTCGCATATCATTCTTACTGACAACTGAACAGATGAAAACCATTAAGTACTAAATTAAAGGAAAGGAATCATCCCATAAATGAATTCAAAAGTGAACGCCACCGTGCTAGTGACGTCACTTTCGGTTTTAAATTGTCCTTATTGATTGCGAGAAATCTGCGATGTTATCGATAACACCAATGTTTGGTAAATTGAAAACCGGAAGTGACGTTACCAGCACCGCCGTACACTTCCGAATTTATTCATGGAACACCTGTCCTATTAACCGTTAATTATTAATCATTAAAATATTATCTGCACTAACGTTTTGGTTCGTTTCATTTCAGAAATAGCTATAGATTCCGAGAAGAACCCTTTTTCAATTGCCTAGAACTGTAGAAATCAGAGTTTTCGGGACACGGGTGGAAAAGTATAGCATTTATGAGATATTGGATACAGTGGGTAAAATGCCGCCATGATTTACATACAAAATTCGTTAAATGTCAAGCATAAGAGTCGGAAGGGCTTTCTTGTGTTTGATATTTACGGAATGTTTGCATCTTTTTATTTTTTGGCAACTATTCATACAACATGTACAACAAACATGCTCAATATCATCATTTATGGTTGAATTGATGTAAATCCAGAACGTTTGTGCATAGAAGATAACAGGTTATACTTATGTTTTATAAATAGAAAAGGACAGAGAAGCAGATATCATAAAACCTGAACTCTTACTTTGCGTTGCACTTTTAACATCCTTGGTCACAACAATGTTTGCTCGAAAAAAAATTGGCCCCTGTATATCTCTTGAAATCCGACAACGGTATCCAATCTTCCGGCAGACTTACAATCAAACAAAATAAATCATCCAGAAGGTATTTCTTATATTAATCCCTTATACCAAACAATCACAATAGACTTACCACTTGGAACGCTAAAACTAAAACCCGGCGATCTATGGCCTGGAATATGAGCGGCGTAACTAGTCATGGGTTGTGCCGAAACCCCGGACCCGGTAGATGCAGTAAAGTGAAATGCACGCTGCTGGTGAGGTGCCAAGTCGAACGTGTTCCAAGCGGAGTAGTCATCATGATAGGTCGGGGCTAACCCGGCAGTTGCGGAAGCATCAAGATTGTTGCTGTAATAGGGATACCTACAAGCAAGAGGAATATGAGGGCCAGCAGTATGAGGCAAAGCCTCAGCACCAACTATGTAATGTGGGGAGACAGAGCTCATAGAGTTAAGCATTGCCGAAGAGTTTGTATATTTGTCGTTTATTAAATCTGATTTAACAATGGTAGTGGTTGGAAAAACCTCAAGGGGAGCCCACTGTTGCATTTTGGGTAGGGGTACATTCGTCCAGGAACTTCCTCTGAAATGGTTCAACAGTTTAGATCGTTTTTAGAGATAGCTAAAGAAAGTCCTTTAAATTTTACCTCAAGTTATGAAAGAACTCTTTATTCGCCGGAAAACAGGCACTTCTATGTTTAGCGCAATGATTCACAAAACAATTTCTTTAAAGTATATTATTCATTGACTTCCTTCCAAATCATTCAATTTTATGGACAAACTTTCTATGAATGTAAGCAGCTCACAAATCCTTCAAATAAAATTTACGATGTTGGTTAATGTTTGAAACTTGACATAGTGTGTAAATGTCTCTTCTGTTGTTTATCAGTCGTAACGTTTTACTGTCACTTTACAATCAGAGTAAAGTACCATTAAATATCAGTAAAATTACTATGCAATGTCCTTAAATATCATCGCTTGTTAATCTGGTCACAATCACAAGCAGATAACGAATAAGTGATGAAGTAGTAACGTTGACAGTTTTCTCAAATGGATTAATAGTCGTCTAAAAACTTCCAAGTGTTTTACGAGTGTGTACGAAAATGAAAATATCTTTACACTGAAACCTTCCAAACGACGTAAACGCTTTTAGCTGTTGAATGATTATCTTCCTTTATTCATTTCAATTTATTAATGTTTATATTACAAAATCACCTAAGTCACGGCAAGTACCCGCATTTTATGGCTGAAAACACTGGGGCATAGCCCGACCCAGCTGTGCCCAACTTAAAAGAAGACCGTTTTTCTTCTTTTTACTTTTTAATATATAAAGGCAGTGATGTTTATAACAATGTCTGTGTACCAGCAGATTTTTATTTTGCTTACAAAATAAGATCAAGCAAAATTCTATACAAAAAAAAAATGCATGAAATAATTCGAAGGAAAAATGAATAAATGAAACAAAGAATTAGTTGATACGTTATTAACGATAACCTGTAGGGCAGTTTGCGTGATTGGGTTATACTGGTATAGCTCCACGGTATTAATGCTGTATTACGTTTCCAATTTTGTTGCCTTAACAATGAAACCCTTCATAAGTAACACGTTTCAGTAATACAAAACCCGTATTACATATTAATATTATTCACTGGTCTGAAATCATTGTTCTTTGTTGAAAACAATTGACTTGATGACGACTATTGTAAAGAAGATTATATTAGTAGATTAGCAAAAATCCTTCAGTGATGACAAGTAAAGGAACATTTTCCAAAATATCAAACTTTGAAACATAATGGAACAGGCCTCGTGGGATGCTAATTTTCTCCCAAACAGGATAACAAATGCACTTCTTTAGTTAAGTTAAGCTTTGGTTAGGGTTCAGAATTTAAGCCAATCAGACAAGAGGAAATTTGTGTCACTGCAATTCATTTCAATTCAGTTTATTTACTTGATAGGCCACCGACCTATTCATATTTACAACATGGCAATGCTTGCCTATTCATATTTACAACATGGTTATGCTTACAGCAACAAAATAGAACATATAATACATAAATTTTCAACAAACTTAAGGTAATTTAGATTATGCAGCTAATCATATGAATCAATTTCTTTTCGAAATACCCAAGCTTTTACTTTTAAAAATTACATATAATAAATAAAAGGGATTTGCTTTTTTGTGCGTAACATAAAATAAAATCGCTGAAGTGATGGATTAACATAAAAATACTTTGGAATATACAATGATCTTATTTCAGAAAAGCATGGGCTATCCTGTTTGGGAAAAAATCGTTACCGGGATATGGTATACGAGTTTAAAAACTGACAACAAAAATCGCGTAAACGTACTATCGAGTTTACTACAATCTTTACTACAGTCTACAAAACACACCAAACGCGACGCGGCAACTGATATTTTTTGAGATAATCCTATACAGAAAACAAATATCATAAGATGCTTTATCTTTTTGCTTCCACGCAATAAATGTTTTAATTGAGGCTTTCTGATGATACTGGAAAGTTCGCTAGAAATGCTGTTTTGTTCAAACTGTGGAGAAATTCATCAAAGTGGGCCGCGATTTTCTGTCGTGACGCGAATTTTGTTTAAATGAGCGTAGAAACGCCCCTTGAATCAATTACCAGTTAACATCTGAAAAGTCATTCAATAACGATCCATTTCTGGAAAGAAGAGAATAAAATATATTTTTCCTTTTGTTTTATTCAATTTTGTTTAAAAACTTCGCTCGACGCGTCGCGTTCGGTGTGTAACGGCCTTTATCATTTTTTCCTGATAAAACTGGTTTCAATCCATTTTTGGTCAAACAAACAAATGATCTACATAAGAAAACCGTCACGGTTCGGCAGTCATCAGGCCATACGTCACAAATTTGCATATAGATGCCCTAAATTTGAAAAGGTGTAATATATAATTCAATTGATCAGAGGTTCTTATATTGACTATGCGTCATATTGTTTTAGTGAAATCAATTAGTATAAACTACACGTGAGAGCAATAAGAAAGCAACATCTTTCCGCAGATGTTTTACTTGATGAAAATGTACTGAAATAAGCTTCCTGAGCATGAGTATAGCTAGGGGATCAAAAGGGTCGTACGACCCCCTTCTCCCCCCCTACCCCACCTTTCCCTTACAAAAATAGAGAATAAAGTAAAAACGGTTCGTAAATTATGATAAAAGGTTAAGATATTTTCCTTAGGTGACCCCCACCCACAATCGAAAAGGCTGGCTACACCCATGGCATGGGTGTAACTAGGGGAGGGTCGAGAGGGTCATACGGCCCCCCCCCAAAAAAAAGGTGAAAAAGATCCCAAAAATATGATAAAAGGTCCAGATATTTTCCTCGGCGACCCCCCTCCCTTCCGATCCAAAAGGCTGGCTACACCCCAGCTGAGACCCTAAAACTCTCAAAATCCCTTGCTATCAAAAATGTCATTAAAAACACATCTAATTAAGGCGTTCACCTCTCTATCTTGGTCCAAAACTAAAGGTAGTTTCTTGTCCTAAGTACTTTGTAGCTTTGGTTTCCAAAAATTGACAATTTGTGGTCCAAAATTAAAGATGTTTGGTCCAAAATTGAAGATTTCAGTGCAAACTGCCGTTTCAACGAAAACACGTTTTATATGAATCTTTTGATTGATCAATTTTATGCTTCTTTGGAAGAGGAGGGGGGGGGGAGGCTATGGCATATTTTATCATTCGTTTAATCTACATGATAAGTTTCAATAATCTATTTGAACAACTCAGTAGTTTTATACATCCTACGAAAGATTTGACAAAATTCCGATCTTTCGTCTCACAGTGAAAATCCAAAATAGAACCGTAGTGAATCTTCTTCCTAGTTTTGCGACTATAATGATTCCAGTCTACTGCCATTATTTTCGAAATTTTGACAGCTATTGGTTTCATACAAGTTATTCCAACATTTGATTTTGACGTTTTAAACATCGTTGATAAATAATTAAAAAAATCTCTTGTTTATTATTTGACATGAAACAAGCACTTACTGTAGAACATAAACAAAAACAACACGCTACACTGTTAATTAAGAACAAAGTTTAAATCTAACCGTCTCCTATAGTTTCGATATAACTTGAGAAAGGTGTTCCACAGTCGGACTTTATTAAAATATCACAAATTTATTTTAAGAATTTATATAAAAAAATCAGCACAGACCGGTTTGGTTGGTAAAGTCATTACAAGGTCTAGAGTAGGTCTCATTTCCGTTATGTCTACATAATCTAACGTGTAGAAATGTTATCAGGTGCAACACGAACAATTAAGGTTTCGTAATATACATGTTTTGGCAGGAAAGGTAATGGAAGCTCCTAATTCCTCCTTTGTTCTAAAATTTTAGATGGCGAATATGTATCAATATGAAAATATCCGCCGCTGTTGCCTACCCATACTATTTGCACTTTGCTATGGGTTCACGTACAGTAGAGATAACACGCAAAGAAACACTGCATTTGAACAGTTGTGTGTATTGCTCATTATGCATATTTACACCTGTAACCATATTACAAGATGATATAAAATTCAAATAATTCAAATATCGTGAAATTACAGAATGATTATATAACATTGAATTATGTAAATACATCAACGTAGGAACAAAACTGTACGTCTTATTCTTAGTTAAATCGTTATACTAAACTGTTATGTTTGACATCGTTAAACTCTAAAATTCTAGTTCAACCCACTCATATACCAAATCATTTTTTGTATCTACACAGGTTATCAATTAACAGTTTAAAAGATTAGTTCATTGGTCAAGCATGTCAGTCTGGTATTAAAGAGGACTTTAAATGAACAACATAGTGAAGAAAGTATTCAAAAATCTTATTCCGTTAAGGAGATATTTAAGTTTAAAGTTCTGTACCATTAGTGTAGAAACGACCGAAATCAGACTAGTTGTGACATCACATCCCAAATTCCTCAAAATCTTTATGTATTCTATCATATTTTGTCTTGGGATTTTGCGCCTTAAAAACCATGGGATATGTCAGGAAAGTAGTAAAACAGATTAAGTAAGGGTAATTATAATTTATCACGTGAAGAAAGCTCGAGAAAAAATAATTCAAATTATTAAGAAGTTAAATGAATTTTCTTTAAAAGACATTAACAATGGTTAAGAATGTAAGGGTGAGGATGGAACCTTCCATAGGAGACTTGCTACACCGTCATCTACACTGTTAAGACAACATTTTAAACTTGAATGTCTCCTCAATAAGATATTGAAGTAACGTTTCTTCGCCATTTTGTTTCTTTTCATTCATATAAGATAACCTCACCTGATTACTGGACTAATCCTTCAATTCGTTATACTAAAGTACTATGTTTGACAGTCTCTACAATTCTAGTTCACCTCACTCATATACCAGATCGTTATTTATATCTACACAGGGTTATCATTTAACAGTTGGAAAAATTTGTTGGTATATCATAGAATATTGAACTGTATTATATATCAATATAATTTATTTTACGAAAAACCATTATCATATAAAAAATTTCAAATATCAATCTTAATGATTACCAAACGAATATATGAAACATTTCAGACACAAAATGAAATTCAATTAAAGTCACAAACCAATCAAAACCATGTTTAAGGACTACTATAAAAAAGAAAGACTAACTTTAAACAGTCCGGTTCGTATCTCAAAACGGAAGAACAGTTATGTTCTCCCGATCGGAGGATACTTTACAGAAGTATCCCATAATGAATCTATCCAAATTTAAAATTTATTTTGGAATAACACAGGAATCAGACACATTTCGACCGCAGGAACTCAACCACGGCCATGACTGCGAAGGGTTCAAATATTTCTTCACGATTTGAAATAATGGCATATGAATTATTTTTTTACCGTGCGCTTTTAAAATTCACCGTGCGGTTTTCGAGAAATTTGAAGAAGAAAAAAAAGTAATGAAATCTTATTATGTGTTACCGTTAGGCAGTCGCTCTTTCACAGGGTTTTCTGAAATTATGAGAAATAACTTGGGGATTTGTGAACATTATTTAGCAGTAACTGCGTGATAGTAACGAAGTTGTTTTACTTTCGCGAAATTGAACATAACCAAAGCAAACTTTGTTACAAACCTTCAATGAATCGACTGACTGATAAGCGTCTATGACTGAAAATTCACAATTAAAGTGGCGGCTTCCATATATCACTGTAAGCTCAGTACGCATGCTTGAGTTTCCCAATCGGGTGACTTATTGAGAACCAAACTGTTACACAAGCAAGATAAATTCGCTTAGCTCAATTAAGCAAAGAAATTAAATTGTTCCGTTTTTCCTTTGTAGATTTGAAGTTTCTTTAAAGAAGATATAAAGTCTGAAACAATCATTATTTTATATGATAGAGGATAAAAATCTTAACCAACTACCATAACAGCGAGTCAAAATCTTATTTCTATATTTCTCATAACCTAGGAAATCTTGAGGTTGATTATAAAGAAATACAAAGCCTTCTAACATCCTGCTGGGCTGATGACATCACAAGCTGCATGTTTTGAAATCAAAATGGCGACTCCCATTGTACTATTTAGCAGTTCGGGTGAACCCCTGAAAAGAGTCTTTCATGCTAATCCCTGATTCCACGGTTTGACCATCGCGCAGTTCAGCAACCAGTCGACAGTTCAAACATACGAATCGCGCACACATCTCAGCTGCTTACTAACTTCAATTTGGTCTATTTCAGGTATGCATTATGCGATCACCTACTGACTGACAGATCGTAAAGGAATAAACAGTGCAATTTGAGATTAACTAAACTAACTGCTTAAGTTTTATTCATGATTTGATTAGGCCCTAACGTCTGAACGCTACTCGCCAGTACAGACAATGGGTGAAAAAGATTAAAACGAATGACAATATATATTACACACAAGCCTGCAATGCAAACATTCCAACGTACACTCTACGCACATGATGGCTGTAACTTAGCATTAGTTACGGTCAATAGGCCTACGTTAGAATACGTTCACTGTTCAGACAGAACATCACATACGAAAGTCACAAAGGAACTGATAATTCACTGCATTAAAATGATTTAATTGAACGCATTCTCCAAGAGGCTACGTAAATAACAACACAACTTACGCGAAGAACAAATTTAATGTAAGAATGCATATAAAATAACCCTTTTAATTTGTAATTTATTGAACACTGACAATCGCAGTCAAAGAAGAAAAGTCAATGCTTAGTCAACACAACGCAGATGTTAGCACAGTACAGATTATTCGCAACAAACCTAAGCATTTCAAACATGGGTCGTGCCATATATTGGCTCTTTTTTCAAATTCGGACTGGTGAACATATCAAAAGGTACTGGATAAAAGTTAGCTAACATGTTTCCCCATAATTCCATGTACCTCTCACACTTCAGCAAACGCCGTCGTAGTTCACAAAATGAATTTACTTGGTCACTCTGTACAAAGTGTATGGGCAAAGGAAATTGCATGATGGGTAATGGCTGCCTCCATGGCCTAAAAAAACCCTCCTTCGAAGGGTTTTACCGAGGGCTAAAAGGAGGGGTTCACCCGAACTGTTTAGTAGTAGAATTAAAGTTTTTAATAATGATATAAAATGCTGTAGATTGCTTAAGGGAATATGAAACTTGGTCAGGAGAAATTGTTATTTTCAATTCTTTCATATGAAATAAGGATTATGTCAGACTTTATGTCTCCTTTAACGATAACGGAAAGCATTGATTAGAGAAAATATTGACTATAATGAATGTAAATATTTGATCATTCTTGGACAAATTTGATAATCCTAGTCTAAAATATAATGCATAAGGGAGTCTATTTCAAGTATTTCAATCTCAACATTCAATTGATACTAGCCATAACAATTCTTGAATATCAAGGATGTGTTATCTAAGCCTAAAAATTTGCTCGTCACTATTCAAGATTGGAAGTTTAACTTGCCAAGTGAAAAACACTGGAAAGGTTGTGCACAAATCCAGTTGTCGGAAAATATAGCATTACAAAACATTTTTCAAGCACAAATAGGGCATGATTGCCAATCACGTGACAACTAATGTTCCACTTGTTAACACTTTCACTGCATGTGATAAAGACTGCTTTCGAGGTGGATACTATTATCCAGTGATTACCCGTCTTTCATAAGGAGACTATGAATACACTAATCCAAAGACCCTAATTTAAGTAAACCTTATAAACATTTGAATAAGCTGCTTTATAATTCAAAGCACATTCCCAATTATCTCTCATGGGTCATTAATATTCATGTATTCAGGCAATTTCAGTAACTGTGCTATAGATGACAGTATCAAATAACAAATGCTCCAAAAAGTCTTGCTTACATGAAACGTCATTATCAACGGGAAAGGTCGAACATTTTTCTGTACATTTTATGATGAAAATCACGCTGATTCCTACAAACAGGGTAAAATGAAGTACCATTGGGCTGTTGGTGCATTTTCATGAGAAGTGACCGTCTTTCTTGCATCCCAACTAGAACGGTTTTAGTTGACATTACGGAACTTTTGACTCTTCTCTAAATCTTCGCACTTAAGAAATTACGATTAATTCGTCAAAATCCTTCAAACAGATGTACACTGCATTTCAATGTCATATCCTTGGACTTTTCTGTCCTACCCTTAATTTCTTGCATCACAACTTAAAAGAATATACAGCAGGTATAATTATGTTTTTGGCGCCTATGTGCCATAATCCTCCATACTTACGTATTGTTGCAATGTGCATTATGTACCAATGCTATGTTATTAGAACTCTTGGTTTTCTTACCCTTAAATCCCCTGTAGATTTTCCATCCTAGCGAGTAATGATTACAAAATGAACAAAATATACAGAAATGCAAAACAATTTTGTGATACATAAATTTTATGATAAATAAATATTTGTAAAGTACAATAACCTAATATGGGTTTAGTTTTGAATAGAACAAATGGGGATTCAACAGTTTAATGAATAAGATTGCACGACCGAATGATAACATTCAAAAGCTCATGTTTCTCCACTGTAATACAGAACTACTTATAAGAAGTCGTTTTGTAGTATTGTTCTTCAACCCACCATTTATAAATTAGAGAGTACTTTAAAACTTCTTGCGATAAACAAAAGACATGAACTCTAAAATTGATTAGAAATCCCACTCTGCATCTAGTGTGCAATGTTCTGCAATTTGATTTTGACAAACACAATACTACAAGGTAACCTTCGTTATTCACCGGCAAAGATCGGGTATATTCGTTCAACAAACATATAACAACAAAGATACGTCGATACGTCAAGATACAATACAAGTAGAGTTCCCTGTAACTTAATATGATGTGTCAATGATTTTCTGAACAAATGTCACTAGTACAGTGTCTACGAATAGTAGCTCTTACGTTGGAAAATGTTATATCACATCTTTTCATACTGTGTACGATACAATTTAAACATCTTATTTTTTGTAGTTTCAAAACGTTAGAGGGTTTCGCAATGTAGTTACGTGTGGAAACGTAAGAAGAATAACAAGCAACCATATCTCCGTCTTCAGAAACTACATTGACTTATATATTATACTCAAATTATTTTCTTGAAATTCACGTATGTCAATTGCAGCATATGGTATACTATGTTTGTGATTACTTTCTTCACCCTTTCAGCTTTTCCTCAGTTCAGAAGATTTCTTCATGAGGTACAAGTTTTTCATAGAGCTTCACATGGCGTGTTACTTAAGCTGTGAATATTCGATAACTGTAAGTAGTAATTAGACTTGTCGGTAATGTCTTTGAAGAAATTGATCTCTGTTACAAATCACTTCGGTATGAAACCGCAAATGACATGCAGTTTATACATTTTTGAATACAAGTCATAACATCAAATATCAATAAGGTTGTTATCAATAGTATATTTCGAAGGTCTATCATCTGCCCATCCAAGCCTGTGTTTACGTAAAACCCCAACGGTGTTTCTAATTTTGTATAAGAAACGGCTGGAAATCTTTATCGGTGACCTTTATCTCATAAGCATGTAATTAAAGGAAGATATCGGGGCTTACCTTGTCTTTTACTCCAGCTAACCACGTTTCGTAAATTCTATAAAGTTGATAAAAAACTTGTACTTTAACTTTCGCACTTCCACCAGAAGATAAAGAGATTGCCCCTGATCTTACTTTAGATGTAAAAGCCAATGAGCATTAGATCACACCAGATATTAGCCAATGAGCGTAAGATCGGTTCAGATCTTAGGCAGCGATTATTAAATCATACCAGATATTAGCCATCAAGCTTTAGATTAGATTTTTAATTGTCATGCTGCTTACAATTTTGTCACAAAAAATCAAAACCAGAAATTTCCTGGGGTAAATACTCATACCAAATCTTCACCACATCCTAATTTTATACTAAATCACAACAGCCTAGGAACAAGATGAGAACTGAAGATCAATGGAACAATTGAAAGGGAAACGTGACCTATTGGCCGATGGTTTTCTGGATAAAGAAAACAAGGAGGAAACGTCAGACCCGAGCTGGACATATATCCAGTCGGGGGTAACTGTTCATTTTCTGTAAAGGAAAAGGACAAGTAATGATAATTGGACTATATATAGCCTTTACTTGCTACTAGAATACAGTGGCCTTGTATATCACCGAACACCAACGGTGTGCTGCAATGTTGAAATAAAACCAGATGAGTAGGCGTGGTAAACAAATTTAGAATTGAATAAGAAAGTTGTACGAAGATAATGTGTGATTTTTTGCTATATTGTGCTTGCCCAAATATGATGTATCTTTGACAAATTTTGATGCAAAATGTATGTGCTTTATTGAATGTCATTTGCCGTGAATACAAATTGATGTTGTCCATACTGAATCGTAAAGACACATAGGTTATAGCTGTTTTGAAAACATAACCCACTTTTTACTTACTCGGGATAATCATTGTAATACGATTATGAAATATAAAACTTTATTTATAGTCAGTCGATTGATAAAATCGATCAAACTTGGGCCCATGCATTGCCAACAAAGATTCATAAGCAGCCTTGAAATAATCTTCACTCTATAATTTTCTTTAATAGTGATTTTTCGCAAAGTTGAAAGACGGCTACAATAATTTACGTGTCATTGTCTTAAAATACTCAAATTAAGTCTATAACTTTAAAGATCTTACGTTTTCCTTCATCATATGGTACTATTCATTATATAGTTTGTCAGCGAAATTTTAAGAAGTTCTATAAATGAAACAGTAATGTATATTAATCATTTTCCATCTTAAGATGAATGATTAAAACACAAAGATAAACACGGTTAACTGATAAATGGATTAAACGGAAGCCCTACAATAAATCGTTACATAAAAAGGGGAAATTTATTTATCTACAGCTATCAGCAATCAATCTGTGTATTAAATAAGTTACAATAGTAATAGTAATTTGCATAGTGGCTGGTTGTTTGATTAAGTTTGTCGTTGCAGCCGAGTTACATGGTTTCGCTAAATCGCAGCATGATACACAATATTCTTTAGTGGAATCCAAATTGCAGGCGTTTTCTACTGAGTACATTACTACTCCATCTTGTGGTTCTGCAACATGATTTTTATAAACACATTTCTTGCTAATGTTGATTCTCTCGCTTGATTCTGAAAAGATATAGACAAAAAATACAGATGAAATATATAGAAGAATATAGACAAAGATATAGACAACAGATATACACAAATAAAGCCAAAGATATAGACTAACAGACAAAGATATATCAACTTGCATTATTTTCGATTTGATGAAAACCGGTGAAGTCTGTTACATTACAAGTCTTTCACATTCTGCTCTCTCTGATACCACTCATTTGGACTTACAAAAGACGTTCCCTTACCCCAGTTAGACCTATGGAAGCACATTAGCGACATCTATAAAACTCATGAAACTAGATAAAACAATATTAAGAACAGTAATTTTCAGACCTTATTCTGCAAACTGTTATGTACATTTGTGATAGCACACATAATGTTTTGTTTCCTTATTTTAATACTTTTTATTCAGTTGTAAGTCACAATTACTTAAAGAAGTATTGAATTCAATATAAAAGTGAATAGGTATTTTGATCAGATGAAATGTCCTCTCTATCCAAATATCACAAATACTCATCAACGCCCCAAAGTTTGATCAACCCCCATTGCAACTCGGAAATTGCAAATGTAATTTTAGAAATACAACGACAGAGCAAAGACTATTTAAGCAAGATGTATATGATGTATATGATGTTGGTTGAATACGATTTGTTTCTTACATAGTCTGTCTGGGAGAAGCCCCCGATCGAGGATTGCGCCTATAAAATAGCAAGCTTGCAAAACGTTGCAAAATTGTACGGGAACATGTATGCACTAGCATAAAAATAAAATGAAGATGACCAACAATTGTATCATATATAATTTTAGGAACATGATAGACTACTTTTCATGTAAAATTGATACCAAATTCGAAAAAAACTATCCATTAAATGAATTGAAATAGTATTTAAATTTTGATGGACTATTTTCCCTCCAAAATAAATTAACCTACACAATTTTGATTTGGACTGATAAAGTTTTAAAAAAACCTGGTCTGGGTAGCTTTTAAAGACCACCATGATAACTGATTTAACAGAGGGTCCGTGGAGCACAAACATTAATACTTTTTCACATTTAAAATGCTAATTTCACGTACATTAACAATCTATGTTAGGCTCGCATTTTATTATGGAAAATCTTCATAAATGGGGGCCTACATAGCCAAACAAATCTATAGATCGAGGGTTTATATTGAACCCTCGTTCGAGGACATCTCCCAGACTGATCATCTTTAGCAAATTGCTTTTCTGATGCAGAATAATTACAGAAGTTTGACGACAAATTAATACACAAATTATTACAGAATGTCCCGATAAATAATTATCATTTTACCTGACCACACTAAAGATGTCTCACAAACTTCATCCTTTTCATTATTTCCACAGTTGTGTGTTAGTCTATCTATTAGCATCTGGGGTACAGGTGGCTGGGGAGGCGGTCTCGGTAGGTCTTCGATTGACCCGTTATTGCATCCATTGCTGTTACAACACGCCACGCAGGTAACGTTTGTATCGCTTGGGTAACATGCTGATGTAGATTGGATATCTCCTGAAGGACAGCTGTCTATAGTACTGCACGATTTTATTACTGTCATCTCACCATATAGATGTCCTGTTATGTGGTATATGAAAAAAGCATATGAAGAAATGAATCAATTGTAGTAATGTCATACATAACACAGTTGCAGGAGTCATCAATTTTGTTGCCAGATAGCTTCTACTCACCGTAACAAAGACCATTAATTAAATGAACAGACTAAAACTGGTAATGAATTAGCATGAATATATTCTAAGGGTAAGTTAATATATTGAATTAAAGATTTGTTAATATTTAAAAGAGACTAACTTAACGTAGGCAAATTATTTTATTTAAACCGTTTTATAAACATCCTAGAAGTATTTCTTTGGCACACTGTATTTATTATTGATAAATACAGCGATATCGCTCCTTTAATCTTATAGTTAGCTATGTCCGTCTCATAATAGAAAACCGAAAGTTAAAAAAGGACGACGAACTTACTGGAATTCAAAACCTATCCACAGGAAGTAATGTCACAGATTGAATACTTGTTTCATCTTATTCTTTAAAAATCTGTAAATCTACACTTCATTTTTGGAAATTTAAAGTAATTGTAATCTACATTAAATGGCATTGCAGATTGTATCTTAAGTAGTGAAAATGATATAGCTGTGTCAGACCTATCTTGATATCGTGCTCATTTCTGACTTATAGAAAGATTGCTGGTGAAAGAAAGAATACTGGTGAAAGATAGATTACTAGGGAAAGAAAGATTACAGGTGAAAGAAAGATTACTGGTGCACAAAAGATTACTGGTGAAAGAAAGATTACTGGTGAAAGAATGAATACTGGTGAAATAAAATTACTGGTGAAAGAAAGATTACTGGTAAAGAAAGATACTGGTGAAATTGGGGCAATAACTCCTAAATGGAATAAGATATCAAGATGGTATTTTCCCCAAGCTGTTTCTAAATTATACCTCTCTCACATAAGAATAAAAATTCACGGGAATATTCCTTTAAACACAATTCGAAACCACTAACCTGACCAAGTTGTTTGTATTGAACACAATGTATCTGAAGGACAATTGATCAAGGACGGAGACTTGCAACCATCGACTGTATAATGAGAAGTTTGGCATCTGAAGCACTGAAGGCAATGAACTGTGAAGGAAAAATGTTCATGTTTAAAACTCGATGGTAATACTTAAGACTTCGTAAACCCATACGCTCAAGATCTCCGCTTGCCTTTAAGGTTGAGAAAGTATTGTATTCTGATTAGAGAAAGTATTGTATTCTGATTACACATTTGCATTTTTTGATATCGCAGTAGCCACGTACTCAACACCTTCAAAGGCAAAGATTGTACCTTGAGCACACCTCTTTGCACAATACTGCAATAGGCGGCAAGAGATCATACCTAAGTATTATTTTCAGAAATGGATATGCTAAAGATATGTATATAAATATCTCCAACAAATTATTATTCATGTGGAATGTGAGACAGTACACGTGGATTAATACAGCCCAGGTCGTTTAAGGTATAATACAGCCAAAAATTTAAGATACACTGCCTTGGTACTTTAGTTTTACGAATATGTCTGTGAATGGTTGCCATGTTCAATGGTGAAGAGCCAAGCGGTGGACTGAGAATGTATATACCTTGAAATAAACAAGGGAGGTGTAATAAGAAACGTGAATATCTCCTTCTATCAACAAGTCCTGTATACGTGATTGGGTGGTCAGTCCAAACTTCCAATCGAAAGACATATCGCAACCATTACCCATAAAACAGCATTTTAATTTTAAAACTATAATTTAACAGTAAGTATTAGTTTTGAACGTGAGAACAATGATGCAGAAAGAAAGGTAAACTAGACAACATAAAGCAGGAAATGAAATGGATGGATATTAATATACTAGGTCTCTCAGAAGTTAGATGGAAGGGTGCTGGGTCGTTGACATCAGACGGTTACACCCTGGTGTATTCTGTAGGAGACCATCACCAAAAAGGAGTCGGTTTTCTTGTTTGATTCTTCGATTCTGCAACTGCGAGATGTATCAAAGGGTTCTGGCAAAATCTGATCGTGTCATAGTGGTGAAAATATAAGGTACACAATTTAGCATTGGCATTATTCAGGTATATGCACCAACAGCTGAATATGAAACAACAGAAATATATTTTTTTAAGAAGAAGTAGAAAAAGTCAAACAACAACTCAAATCACAGGATATAAAGATTGTGATGGGCGATTTCAATGCCAAACTTGGAAACTGCAAAGTGGAAGATATTGTCGGACCATTCGGACTGGTTGAATAGTACAGAGAACATGACTTCATAATTGCCAACACTTGGTTCGAAAACTACCCAAGAAGACGTTTAACATGGAAGAACCCAGGAGACAGATTGATTGATTTATTTCATACTAATTCAAAAACGGTTTCGAAATCGGTCAAAACAGCTAAGTCAATGCCCGGTGCTGATTGTGACAATGATCATATTCCTGTTAAATGTAAAATCCAAGTAAAACTTAGATCACTTAAAAAACCTAAAAAGGAACCTAAATTACAGATCAACCTGTTAAAAACTGATCCAGACATAAAAGAGCGATTATCAGTTTCAGTGAAGAACAAATTTCAAGTTCTGGAAAGCCACACTGAGGCTGATGAAATGTGGCAAAAAATGAAAGACTCACTTACAAAAGCAGTAAGTCAACAGAATCCCAAACAGGCAAAGAAGGATCACAAAAAATGGACGACCCAAGAAATCCTGGGCTTAATGCAAACAAGACGGTTAGCAAATGATGATGATGAAAGATATCATGAAATAAACATGAGTAGTAAAGAAAAAATGCAATGAAGCCAAAGAAACCTGGATCAATTAACAGTGTAAGAAATTGAGAATACACGTAACATAAACAGTAAATATATGCATGAAAAAGTCAGAGAACTAACAGGAAAACGTATCTGTGTACAGACAGGTTGCATTAAATCAAAAAGTGGTACCATCCTCATTAAACAAAGAGGACATCCTACACAGATGGTCAGAATACATCGAAGAACTCTTTGATGATATCAGAGGAGAAAAACCTACCATTAAAAAGAACATGGAGGGCCCACCAATACTAAAGGAGGAAGTGAAAAGAGCCATCAGTAACATGAAACATGGCAAAGCATCAGGACCTGACAAAATGCCAAGTGAAGTTTTTGATGTACATCAGGACCTGACAAAATGCCAATTGAAGTTGTTGTGGCTCTTCATGATGTAGGCATTGAAACAATAACTAGGCTTTTAAATATGATATATGATACAGGAGAGATACCATCAGATATGAGCAAATCTTTTTTCATAACCTTACCCAAGAAACCAGGTGCAACAGAATGCGAACTACACAGGACCATTAGCTTGATTAGCCATTTCACGAAGGTCTTGCTTCTTGTTCTAATGTCCAGGATGAGAAATAGCATCCGGCCAAAAATTTCAGAAACACAATTTGGTTTTGTTGTATACAAAGGCACTAAGAATGCAATATTTACACTATCAATGATCATGGAAAGGTGCATAGAAGTACAGAAAGATTTATATTTAGGTTTCATTGATTACTCCAAAGCCTTTGATAAAGTCAAACATGTAGATCTCTTTAAAATACGCAGTAATTTAAACATTGACGGAAAAGACCTGAGAGTTATAAGAAACCTATACTGGGACCAGGAAGCATCAATAAGGCTTGGAGGAGATTACAGTGAATTGAAGGTAATCCGAAGAGGAGTCAGGCAGGGGTGTGTTTTGTCACCAGATCTTTTCAACATTTACAGTAAAACAATACTTCGTAACATTGACAGTCTTGAGGGGCTGAAAGTTGGAGGCTGTAATATGAATAACCTACGCTATGCAGATGATACAGTACTTATAGCAGAGTCAGAAGAAAAACTGCAGTCCCTTCTGGATAAAGTTGTAGAGGAAAGTGAAAAGAGATGGCTGTCTCTAAACGTAAAGAAAACAGAATGTATGGTGGTTTAAAAAAAAGCAATAAACCCATTATGTAGTATACGAGGCCAAGGAGAAATAATTAAACAAGTACAACAGTTTAAGTACTTGGGATACACTAACATTAGATAGTCGGTGCATTAACGAAGTTATAAAACGCATTGCAATTGCCAAACACATGTTTAACAAAAATGAATCCAATTCTGAAGAATATAAATATTGGAATGGACACGAAAGTCTGTGTCTTGAAGGCATATGTATGGTCTACTCTTATCTATGGCTGTGAATGCTAGAAAATATTAGAAGCTACGGAAATGCGGTTCATTAGGAGAATATTGAAAATATCTTGGACAGAAAGGAAAACAAAAAATAATGTCCTGATAGCTTCAGGCATGGACAGGTCCCTACTCAATGCCATCAGAAGGAGACAGACGGAATTTTTCAGGCATGTTTATTGGGAGGGTGGGTTGGAACAGCTTGCAGTATGTGGGAAAATTGAGGGCAAAAAAAGCAGAGGAAGGCAGCGAGTTAAATATGTCCAAAGCTTAAACAACTGGGCAACCAACAACAGCCAAAGTAACAATAAGTTTATGCATTTAGCTCTAAACAGAAGTGACTGGAGGGGCATGATTGCCAATGTCTGTTCCAGACTCGGCACCTAGAGAGAGAAAGATTGGTTTTGACTCAAAAATAGGAGATACAATAATTGCAAATGTTTCAAATTGTACAGTTGTTACCAAGTTTACCACGATTTTTGAAATAATCTTAAGAAAATATATTTTTAATGACCACTTTTAAGTTCATTGTCCATTGTCATAACTTGAAATAGCAAATTTAATCTGTGTAATGTACATCAAAAACTTCATAAGTTATAATTTATATATTCATCACTTTAAAGAAATACACAAAAATACATATACGTTAATACTTAACGGGTGCATATTTTTAAAAGTTTGAATTTCGTTCATTGCGCATGCTTTGATCCCCTAATTGATATATATCCTTAGTGGTTGGGAGACTGTACCGAACTGTTAAGGTCTTAATTTCATACTTGTTTTTGTTTAATAAAATCAACATGTTAATAAGTAAGACAATATTTTTGATGCCCAGAAATTGTATAGTTTTGGGGTTATTACTTCCAATCATTATTATTTAATTGTTATTTTCTTGTAGAAGTGGTCTGCTTGTCCAAGCATTTGCATTATCAGGCTTACATTCACGTCTATAAATATTTGCAACTGTATATACTGTGTTATATAATTAAG
>JAIGNY010001613.1:0-26304 GCA_020152595.1 Chiridota heheva | reverse complement strand
GAGATGAATGTTGGGTTGGCGGTTACAGCGGGTTGGATATTGACGACGTCGTCACTGTAAGGGAGATGGATGTTGGGTTGGCGGATACAGCGGGTTGGATATTGACGACGTCGTCACTGTAAGGGAGATGAATGTTGGGTTGGCGGTTACAGCGGGTTGGATATTGACGACGTCGTCACTGTAAGGGAGATGGATGTTGAATTGGCGGATACAGCGCGTTGGATATTGACGACGTCGTCACTGTAAGGGAGATGGATGTTGGGTTGGCGGTTACAGCGGGTTGGATATTGACCACGTCTTCACTGTAAGGGAGATGGATGTTGAATTGGCGGATACAGCAGGTTGGATATTGACGACGTCGTCACTGTAAGGGAGATGGATGTTGGGTTGGCGGATACAGCGGGTTGGATATTGACCACGTCGTCACTGTAAGGGAGATGGATGTTGGGTTGGCGGATACAGCAGGTTGGATATTGACGACGTCGTCACTGTAAGGGAGATGGATGTTGGGTTGGCGGATACAGCGCGTTGGATATTGACGACGTCGTCACTGTAAGGGAGATGGATGTTGGGTTGGCGGTTACAGCGGGTTGGATATTGACCACGTCGTCACTGTAAGGGAGATGGATGTTGAATTGGCTGATACAGCAGGTTGGATATTGACGACGTCGTCACTGTAAGGGAGATGGATGTTGGGTAGGCGGATACAGCAGGTTGGATATTGATGACGTCGTCACTGTAAGGGAGATGGATGTTGAATTGGCATATACAGTGGGTTGGATATTGACGACGTCGTCACTGTAAGGGAGATGGATGTTGGGTTGGCGTATACAGCGGGTTGGATATTGACGACGTCGTCACTGTAAGGGAGATGGATGTTGAATTGGCATATACAGTGGGTTGGATATTGACGACGTCGTCACTGTAAGGGAGATGGATGTTGGGTAGGCGGATACAGCGGGTTGGATATTGACGACGTCGTCACTGTAAGGGAGATGGATGTTGAATTGGCGGATACAGCAGGTTGGATATTGACGACGTCGTCACTGTAAGGGAGATGAATGTTGGGGAGGCGGATACAGCAGGTTGGATATTGACGACGTCGTCACTGTAAGGGAGATGGATGCTGAATTGGCATATACAGTGGGTTGGATGTCCCAGAATGTTTTCCAGCACTAAAGTGTAAGACGTAGGTCAATCAAAATTGTCAATTTTTAATTTCACAGAAGTCATCATTTTGCCAATTTCCACTGAAAAATACAATCAAAAAAATTATTTGCCTTTTCTACACAATTTTTTTTGCAACAGTCAATAATTCAAGATTAATGTTGAGAAAGACTGTTTATATGCATAATAAATGCACGGGCAAAGGACTTTGACACAAGTGGAATGGCCCGACTTTAGGAGGGTTAATTCAAGTTTTTTGAACTGTGCATTAAATACACATATGCACACAATGCCACAACATTAATCTTTTTATACAATTTTTTGTGTTAGATTCTTTAAAATACATTAAAAAACAACTAAACAGGATAAAAAACGAGAAAGGTTTACAAATATTCTATAGCTTTATGAAAAAGATTACCTGTTTTGAGAATGGAATAAACCAAATAATCATGGTTGTGCATTAACAGGATTGAATGCACAGGTCATACCAATGCAAATCAGGGGTCATAACAATGCAAATCACAGGTCATAACAATGCAAATCAGGGGTCATAACAATGCAAATTAGGGATCATAACAATGCAAATCACAGGTTATAACAATGCAAATCAGGGGTCATAACAATGCAAATTAGGGATCATAACAATGCAAATTAGGGATCATAACAATGCAAATCACGGGTCATAACAATGCAAATCACAGGTCATAACAATGCAAATCAGGGGTCATAACAATGCAAATTAGGGATCATAACAATGCAAATCACAGGTCATAACAATGCAAATCAGGGGTCATAACAATGCAAATTAGGGATCATAACAATGCAAATCAGGGGTCATAACAATGCAAATCAGGGGTCATAACAATGCAAATTAGGGATCATAACAATGCAAATCACAGGTCATAACAATGCAAATTAGGGATCATAACAATGCAAATCAGGGGTCATAACAATGCAAATCAGGGGTCATAACAATGCAAATCAGGGGTCATAACAATGCAAATTAGGGATCATAACAATGCAAATCACAGGTCATAACAATGCAAATCAGGGGTCATAACAATGCAAATTAGGGATCATAACAATGCAAATCACAGGTCATAACAATGCAAATCAGGGGTCATAACAATGCAAATTAGGGATCATAACAATGCAAATCAGGGGTCATAACAATGCAAATCAGGGGTCATAACAATGCAAATTAGGGATCATAACAATGCAAATTAGGGATCATAACAATGCAAATCACGGGTCATAACAATGCAAATACTACAATCAATTACTGATACCCATTTCTGTTCCAGTAGTATTTCCTATGATTTCTTTTAGTTCCCATGGCTTAATATTCACCGCTCTTATTCCGATGAATATTGTTTATCTTTAACACCTGGTCTTAACCAATGAGCAAATGTTACACAGATCACATGCTCACCCAATGATTTGACAAGACAACACGCTAACGCAAGATTGCCATTTGTATCACTGATGGACATCTTACAGCAGGCCGCGAGCATTGACCACAGATGACCCTTCATAAGGACATCAACAGCCCACTGCCAGCCCTCTCTAAACGCCAGAAGTTCCACAGCTTTGAGGATTTCATAGGCTTTAAGGTTTATGGTTGAGCTGGAGGTATCTGTAAAAGGAAAAAGAAAAGCTATGTGTCGGTGAGCCATAGGGGTAACATGAGTGCATGTTTCCGTAACATGAAGGGGTGTGTCCATAAGATGAGAGGGTGTGTCATAACATGAGGGGGTGTGTCCCAAGGAACAATACAACATGTAGACAGGTGTATTTAGTGTCTCATACGCAAGTCTCTTTCTTTCTTTCCAGTTTTTAGATGAAGAGAAGGCTTGATCGTAATGAAGGAATTGGTATGTGACGAAAGAGCACAGGGTTTACAGCATCAATTCAAGGTTGCCTAATACAAAGATACAAGCAGGTGACTACTAAACTGCAATGAACAAAGACTCCCTTCTTACACTAACATTAGTCGAGTCTTCATATGCTGTACTGTAAATGATTTCTGGCCCAATCAATCAACCAATGTCATTTGAAAAGAACAAAAATACAATACCAGTTTGGAGACACTAACACTTGACAGTACCTGCTGGTATAAGTTACTTTTAAGTTGATCTTTTCTCAGGCCATGAAGGTTCATAAGGCTGGTGTTCATCCCCAATCTACCTACTGTGGTGTAGCGGTTATCATACCTGTCTACAAACCACGCGGCCCTGGGTTCAAGCCTGGGTTGGGTAGACACGCCAGTGCACCACAACTGGTTATCAAAGGCCGCGGACATTGACTTGGTTGTCGATGTTATGTCTGTCCGTACGTCGTACCTGTGTTCTCGTCCGGGTCGTATTAAGCGTTTCTTGATAGCATTGTTACTATCATAACCGAATACGCAGGCGACGACCCCGTCATTGTAATTGTGTGTTCACTCGTCGTCGTCGCCCAATTTCTGTGGTGCAAGCGTATGAGAATAACTGACTCTCCCTGGATAGGATATCACTCCATCGCAGGTTAAATCCCCAACAAGGCTGGAACCTATTTAACTGTTGCATGGACTGGAGCAATTATGATAAAAGTGCTTTGCAGGGGTCGAATTTCCAGCTGTTCTGAAAACTGCTTTTTATGCAGGAACAGTGAATTTTCAAACATCACTGTTCCAGTGAAACAGTGTTCTTTTTAAAAGAATGTTACATCATTGGTCAATTACTTGATTTCTGCTCAAAACAATGCATGTTGTCAGGCAAGATTATCATCAAAATAATTACTTTCACCAAGAAAAATCTTTTCCCACATTGCAATTGTCAGCACAATTAATTACGAATACACAAATGCAAGGCTGAGTGTACAGTACAGTCGGGAATAACCGTACACGCCAAGTGCGGGCATTAGTGCACTTACCACCATGATGAATGGAGTTGCCCAAGCGCAAAATCGCGCTAAACGTGGGTTACCGCGCTAACATCACCGAGCTTGCAGCCCTGCAGATTCTATTCATCTGTGACTTAACGCGCTAAAAATCGATAACACATTGTATGCATTATGTCAATCAAGATCGAAGTGCCTGTGCTTTGTAAAGGACTCCTAACGTTGCACAGTTAGAATAATCTGCTTATCGGATTAGGCCTGACAGACTTTTTCTTTCGCAAAATGTTTTAACGTGAGGCCTAGAGGAATTAAAAACTTTTGTAAAATATAATTTTGTTTTCATTCAGTTTCACGTTGAACTCTGGGATATAAATATTTTTTTAATTCAGTCAGCATCGCAACGTTCAGAATCACAGTACACAGGCCCTACTTACAATGTTCGCTTACAAAACGAGGCAATGTCTTCATTTGCATTGCATTTTTTCGGACGGAATTTTCAATGAAAATACTTATCAAATCCATTAGGGAAAAAAATTTGATGTGAAAATTGAATCAATTCTTCGATTAAATTTAATTTTTTTACAGTTTTTGGACAAAGAAAATGAATTTCGGGCAAACAAAAACTGATTTTGGCGATGTTTTTTGATTGAATTTAGCTATCCTATCACACAGTCACATTAAAAAGCCTAGCGTTAGGCTACATGGTTTAATCGATGTGTAATGGTGTTCTGCTTTTGTTATACAATTAGAATTGGGACATTAGAGCTAATATTTTTAAGCTTTGCTGATATTGGTAGGAGGGTTCTGTTAAATATTGATGACTAAATATTTCGTTTGATATTTTCCACGGTTATAGATCTACTGTTAGGCCAAATGTTGAGGATGGGAAATGAATAATTTTGAACTGATGTTGACATGTTTGTCTTATATTTTCTCCACAGCTTCCAAACTTCTGAGCCTTCATCAGTTTTGCAGATTAGACAAGATACATTGAAAAATCCCTGGGCCAGTATGGATGCTTATTAATTGCTTTGTCAGTCTAAGTCAACAAGAATTTACAAAAAACCTAAAACTTTAAAGAGGTTTTTTTTTTCCCTCTTTTTTTTTTTTTTTTTTTTTTTTTTTTTGCATGAATAATTATTTGTATAGTAACATTTCTACGCCATTCTGTCAGCAATCCAATATCAAGGACATCCGGCTTCAGCCAGTATGAAGAAAAACAGCTACAGCATCTGGCCGTGAAAAAAGAAGCAGAAGTCAATAGGGTCTATAAACTCGTGTCGCGTTGAACCTTTCTTTCTTACTATTAGGCCTACTTGATACAGTAAATAAAATTTTCCTGTGCATGTGTCAAGTAATGTTGGGCGTAATGAAATGCTCATACTGCTTTTTACTTCCTCTTGTGTAGAGTACTTCTTTTTATATTCCAGTTTATGTACAAAACAGAGTGAGTGATATTAGAAAAAAGTGTAGGCCTAAATTAACTAAGCTCAATTGGGTAAAAAAAAAGAAGTGAAATTTAGTGCTGTCAAAACTGCACATAAAATAGGTAAGCCTGCATTGCTTCATCACTTGAGAATTGCAATATCAGGGTGGTAGAAGGCATTGAATATCGGGGCCTCCGACATGGAGAAGGGCATAGCCCCCTCCCGAATAATGTTCCCCCTTCCCGAATAATGTTCCCCCTTCCCGAATAATGTTCCCCCTTCCCGAATAATGTTTCCCCTTCCCAAATAATCTTCCCCCTTCCCGAATAATCTTCCCCCTTCCCCCAATGTTCAAAGCAATGGTTTTCAAATTGGTCTTGTGTTGATTATAAAAGCAATGGTTTTCAAATTGGTCTTGTGTTATTTATCCACAACAAAATTAATTGACAACATTAACCCCCTCCCCTCCCCCTCCTTCCTCCTCTCACCTGCCATATGAAACCTGTGTCAGGGCCCTGAATATTGGTATGATCATATTTATGTAGATCCTATTTTTAAAATATGATACAGGACTTGGGTCTTTGATAGGATTTTCTCTACAGATGACCGATGGTGGTAAAGGTGAAGCCTGGTCCAATTCATAATTATCATTTTACCTGCTTACTTTTTTTTTTTTTTACCCAATGTCTTGTTTTTTAAAATAATTATATTCCATAGTTATTTTCTGTCGGAACTTACCTCCACTCTTGACTAATGACTTGGTTTTACTTCACTTCATTTCAAATGTTTCGATCGATGCTTCTTTGTGAAGTGGTACGAGAAAATTTAAACGAATATTTCCCCTGCCATCAAGTAATATACAGTACAACATCCCGTCACAGACCTGGTTATAACAGAGTTTACCTCAGCAGGTACAAGTGTTGCTGCCGACAGGACTTCACATTTCCCAGGAATCAAAACAGAAGATTTCCATCATGCCTAATTGAGCATCTTAACATTTTCTTTAAATTTTGGCAGATATAATCTATCATTATTAACTAGCATGCTTGTTCGCATAACGACACATTAAAGGAGGCATAAAGTCTGATACAATCATTATTTCATATGATAGAGAATACAAGATCTTAACCAACTGCCAAAAACATCAGAGTCAAATTCTATCTCAAGTTATTCATGTTTGAAATCGACACAGGGGCTGCCATTTTGTTCAATTCTGTATTGAAATATTGTGCATGATGACATAGATTCCCCAATAGGGACATAAAGATTATAATGTAATTCTTTACATATGTGATTAAAGTTTTTTATTTCAAAATGATGTGACACAAAGTTTTATCAGCATGTTTTGATTTTCAATTTCATGTATACACAAAATTTTCCTTCACCCTTACAAAATAAAAACACTTGTTCATAAGCTAGAAAACTTGAGGCACATTTTAAAGAAATACAAAGTATTCCAAGATCCTGCTGGGCCGATGACATAATCTGCATGTTTTGCAATCAAAATGGCAGCTACCATGGTACTATAAAGTAGTAGCATTAAAGTTTTTAACAATTAAACAAAAAATATGTTAGATTGCTTCGGGAGTTATGGAACTTGGTCAGAAAATTAGTTATTTTCAATTCTATTATATGAAATAAAGAATTATGTCAGACTGTGCCTCCTTTAACAGTGAAGTCATTTGTGCCAAAAGAGGTTATATATGAATGATTATTGCTTTAGATTGACTAACATTTAACATTATGTAATGTTTTAATCAGCAAACTATATATTCCAGCTTATTAATACCTCTGCTTTTAAATGCAATCAATGGTGAAACTCATATTGAGTATAGTTCAAAGAAACAACCATTTTTAACAGCTGTGGTTATGATACACATCCCTCAGTATGGTTGACATTGGGATTGTGGAAGCAAGTTGTTAAGAACAAATAAACTAATAGTCGTTAAGAACAAATGGGACTCACCACGAAATACAATCTTTATTTCCATAAAATTCCCTCAAGGAAGGAGAGGGGGGGGGTGGGGATCCTTCCTGCAGTACTTTAATGATGAAGTAAGGAATTGTAAATGAAGGCCCAAGCAGTACTCAGGCATGAGAGACACTTGATAAAAAAGCTGAAAGTAGCTTATTAAAAATAAATGTTGAAAAAATTGAAAGCAGTTTATTGCTGGCGCCAAGGCGGCGAGCGCGAGCGCAATCTGCGCTACTTTGGCGTGGGGCCAGGGGCCCCTGGTGGGGGTCCAAGAAACAGAAAATTTGATTTTTTTTATGACTAGGAAAAGGTCTCCTGAACGAATTTTTTTATTTTAAAGAAGCTGATTTTCTTAATAAATCATCCTCCCCACCCCCTCCCTCCGCTTCAAAAAAAAAAAGGAATTTCTATCAACTTTTCATTCAGAGCAGAATATAGTTCAGGCATGTCAGCAGCATTAAAAAAAGTCATTAATGACGTGATCTGATGTCATGTTTTAATGTTTATAAATTAGTGGAAAATGAAAATAACTGCATCACAATTGCCACAAACCCCATTAGCAATATCATGACACCCTTAAGGGTAGAGTTGGTTCTCTAATCCCTTCTACCATAGCACCACAGTGGACATAGGTTGGGCCAAGTCCGGGGTGACATAATGGCGGGGCCACTCCATAAATGTTGCCAATAAGGGTTTAAGGAACCATTAACTGACATCCATGTACCAATATTCCATTTTCACAAGTACATAGTCGGGCGAAGCCAACAGTCGGGGAAATGGCAGTGACAAGTTAAATGCTTTTAACAATTATCTTAACTTTTTATTCTTATTGTGAGTTAAGTCTTCACTTCTCTCAAAAATTTCCAGTAAATTCTTGCATTTGCATTTCCAAAAGGGGCTGAAATTTACTTAAAATGAATGATTCATCTTATTGATACATCTCAATGACAGCAATTAACGTTTTAAAACTATTTTTGATCAAATTTAACCTCTGGGCTGTCTCCTATGAATTATCACGGTTAGGCCTAACATTAGGCCTTTCACTCAGTTTTACTATAAGATGGCAACTAGCCTAACATACTGTACGTTCAAACTTGAAGGAATAAAGAAAAGTCTGGCGAAATCGTATTAACGTTAGACTCTTGTCTAATAAATTACAGTCTCAAAGTATGTGAGAAATCTACGCTACACACAGGTTTTACGGCAGAATTTTTTTGTTTATCTCGCAAAAGAAGACAAAAGTTTCGCTTAAATAAATTTATAAAACACTGCGTGCTAAGTGCAGTGAAGCATGTACACAGATTGGGAACACACTCAGTGCAGTTACGTTACGTGTCGCTAACAAGCTTAGCGCAATGAGACGTTACTCCTGTAATACTATTACCGCTAACCTCTTTGAGGAGGAGCAGATTAAAATGGGATTATCGGACGCGCTTAGCAGAGTTGGCTAAGTGCCGTCGGTGCATGAAAGACACGAATACAATGGCGGTAAGGGCATTAATCGCGGTAAATAATCCGCGCTAACTGCGATATTGGTACGCTTATTCCGGACTGTACTGTATGTGTACGACTGTATTTACTGGATGCTCCATCATGTAAATACTAATAACTGACATGCATATTTCCACATATCTACCAATAGAGTAGAGTAACGCCCATTTTGAAGAAAGGAATTTATCCCGTTATCGGCGAAAAGTTGGAACAGTAAAATCTGATCCGGAACGGTATAATTTCAAAAAGGACTGTTCCGTGAAACAGTAGCCATATCTTTCAATTTCAATCCCTGCCTTGCTCAAGGACCAAGGACACAATGCGGGCCTCGTCCGGAATCGAACCCAGTACCTTTGGGATACAAGTCAAAACTTACCACCAATTTCTGCAGCAAAGACAGCTACATCCTTGAGCGGCTTGACCAGCTTATCCAGCAGGAGCCGGACTTCAGTGCTGCGTGGCGTTGACCAATGGCACAGGAACACAAAGCAGCCTAAAACCTACAAAGATCAATCAAACAAAAGGGTAAGCGTCTAAGCTTCACAGATTAAACTAATTCATTCGGGCCATGATGACCAATCAGGCTGGTGTTTATACATAACCCCCTTCCTCCCCTTTCTGGACAAGACATTTAAAACTTCCCATAAGTGCTGGTACTCATTTTGCTGAATCGACTGAAGTAAGTAATGTGTTTAGCTCAAGGACACAATTTAGCACTTACGAAGCGAGTCAAATCAGCCTCGCATATGCGCTGGCCCCTTGAACACTGCACTACTGTTTTTTGTATTTTTATGGTGTCACCCTCATATGTGAACATTCTCTTCACCAAATCTTCCTTATTGACAGAACAATAAAAAGTGTCAAACTCACCTCCTTTGCATGATCCTGCTGTACTGCTAATGACGCTAACCTGCGCATGATGATAAACTCCATACACAGAAGGACACTTGATTGTTTGACACAGTCACTCTAAAAAATAAAGTAAAAACAGAAAAATGGAGATTGAATAAAAATATATATATATATATGTATGTATGTATGTATGTATGTATGTATGTATGTATGTATGTATGTATACAAATATAATATATATATATATATATATATATATATATATATATATACATATATATATATATATTTTACATATATATAAATATATATATATATATATATATATATATATATGTATATATATACATATATATATATATATATATATATATATATATATTTACATAAATATATATATATATATATATATATATATATATATATATATATATATTTACATTATATATATATATATATATATATATATATATATATATATACATATATATATATATATATATATTTACATATATATATAAATATATATATATATATATATGTCATGGTGGAATTATACACCTGTTTCCCCTTATTGTCCAGCTACCCTCTGTCCAATAGCTATGCTGCTGTCAGTGGTATTAGTAGGCCACTTTGACTAAGGTGGTGTAAAGTATTAGATTTACTGACGGCCTCAAATTACCACCCATATTTGAAGAAAGAAAAATTAACTGCCCCCTGTAAAAAAGTAAATAATCAAAATCTGTATTTTTACCAGCCTGATACCAGATTTAATCGACTAATCTCAAAGTTTTCCGACAAATCTCAAAATCACCCCCCCCCCACCCCCCTCCTCCCATATTTATGCTGGCTGCTGTGCATAAAATTAATATTCAAACCAGTCAAAGTTAATTCTTTTGCGGCTGATGAAGGCCAGTGTTTATCCCCAGAATTACTAGTTAACAGTCTTTATCATTTGTATTGCAAATAGTTTACGGCTAAAATAATTAATTACTGTACTGCCATTTATAAAAGCCAAAATCAGTCTAAGTACCTTACCCAAGGATACAACACAGCTGCTTGGCCAGGAATTGAACCCAATACTTATTTCCTAGATATTTTGAGAAAAACCTTCGGATATTTTGAAGAAAATCTTCTGATATTTTGAGGAAAACCCTGAAAACTTTTGAGCAAGAAGTCAGATTTTTTGAGGACAAACTTCCAAAATTTTGGGGAAAATGTCACATGTTTGAGGAAAAACTTCAGGAATTTTGAGGAAAAACCTCAGGAATTTTGAGGAAATAGGGGCGTACTTTGGAAATTTTGAGGAAAGATTAGGAAATTTTGAGAAAAACCTTTGGAAACTTTGGGGAAAATGTCACATATCTTTAGGAAAAATTAGGATATTTTGAGGGAAAATTAGGATATTTTCAGGAAAACCATTAAGATTTTTTGGCCCTTAGACCCCTCCAACCCGAAACCCCCGATTTTCTCAAAATCAGGGGTAATCCACACCATTCAACCCGAGAGACTCTTCACAATTCATTGACTAGCATCCAGCTATTGTTACATCATACACAACACAGGAGTAATCTATACCTTCTTAACTGACAACATCTTTATAGTCTATTCACAGTTCACTTGTTAGCAACCAGCTACTGTTACACTGTACACAAAAGGGCATTCATCTTGGGCTCAAGCCACATAACTGCTGTTCAGTGATGCGAATCAGATTAGTCCTTGGGGAGCCTAAATAAAAATATACATTATAGGCTTGGGAGAACTTTGTGCAAAATCCATGAATGATTGATGGACCATTCCTCGTAAGGATGGTTATTTCATCATGCCTTCCAAAATTTTGAGAAAAAAGTTAGATATTTTGAGGAAACAAATGGGAAATTTGACAATTAAGTCGGAAATTTGGTAACTCTAAACTGCTACATAGGTCTAACTTTGTTTTCGGAAATATTGTGATCCTTTTTCTCAAGATGGCTTTCATCAGGATTACCAATCCAACATACTGATTTTTCTCACTTCTTGAGATGTGTTGTTGGTAAAACTCAAGAGCAGACACACACACAAATTCAGGTCAAACTTACTACGTTGGAGGAAGCAGAAATACTAATTCACTACATACCTTTTTTCTGAGAATATCTGGCCAAACAGCAGCCATGGCTAACACCAGCTCTTCAGCTCGCACTGCATGGCTCCTTAGGAGATCAAAGCACAACACTCTAGCTCTCCCCGGCTCACCTGTTTGGAAAAGTTTACACTTGATTGAATGGCATATGAAGAGGACAAGTTTTTATATTCACAAGAGAGAGCTTTTAATTAACCTCTCTGGGTTTGATGATCGACAGCTTGTTTAAACCAATCACCATACAATTTTGCCTAGCAACAAACTCTGTGTAACTAAGTGGGGCAAACATTCTACGCGGTACAGTTAGCTAGCGGCGTGCACTCATGCGGTCAATGCATATACTGTACAAAAACACATTTCTGCACACACAGACTGAGTGACGGCAAAATGGTGAACAAAAATTGCGGCCCACTACAGGCTTTGTTAATCCAGAATAGTTAGCAAACGGTATTTAGTTTCTTCATTTTGCTAAAAACTCAAAAGATCTGGAGAAATGCCATAAATGGATCAAACCTTGTAGAAGGTCGAATGCCAATGCATTGGTCATGCATGATTGTGGATTTGAGGTTTGTTTGCCCCACCTAGTTACCATGTTGCTATGGTGGGCGTGGCCTATTTCGCAACCTTGAAAGGTTAATTGAAAGTTGTTTGGAAAATGTTTAAAGGGAAGGTAATGTCCCATAAATAAATCCAGAAGTAAACGCTGCCATGCTGGTAATGCCACCGTGCTGGTTATGCCACCGTGCTGGTAACGCTGCCGTGCTGGTAACGCCACTGTGCTGGTGATGCTACCGTGCTGGTAATGCTACCGTGCTGGTAACGACACTTCTGCTTTTTCAATTTTTGTTATTGATTGCAAAAAATATGTTATGTTATCAATAACTCATGAAGGCCCATATGATCGATTCGAGAGATGTGTGATCAATAACATCGCGTATTTCTTGCAATCAATAGGCAAAATTGACAACCAGAAGTGACGTTACCAGCATGGTGGCGTTCACCCTTGAATATATTTTTGGGACGACACCTTTCCTTTAATGCATACAACTGTAATATATGACAAAGAACACTGAAAATGTTGATGTAATCTTTTTTTCTTTTTTTTTTGTCCTTAATTTCAATAAATTGAAATCATCAGATTGTTTTCTCCTGATTAATTTTGATATTTCTTGGTCATATTTAACTGTTGCATTCAAAAAATGGTGGTGAAGAATTAAAAACCAATAAATTAACATAAGGAAATTCATAGGTTCTCTATTTGTGATGTCACAAATTTACATGAGAATTGGCTTAATTCATTATAATTAATAAGGCGTTAATTCAAAATGCTGTAAAATCATCATCGTAGGAGCTCAAACTTTTTTAGGGTCTAAAGGAAAAATTGCCCGAAAATCTTGAATTTCCAGGTGCAAAATTGGCAAAATGAAGCACCGATAAAACACCCCCTTTGAATTACAAAAGTGCCTTGTTTGATATTTTTTGCCAAAATTTCTCTAAAACCTTTGCTCGAAAATAGTCTAATTTGTTTTCAATTTGGTGGGAAATTGCCCCCCTATGCCCATGTGTAAAATGGTCAATCTTTAATTGATTGTAATAAACATTTCACGTTTTTTTTTCTCTTCATATTTTCTTCAAAGTTGTTGCTCTCTGTCCATCAACCTTGAGCTCCTGATTTTGGTGAAAAATAAAGCTTCTTAAACTTCTATCAATGAAAATGTGCACAAAGTATTGTCGTTTTATATTTCATTCCCATCGTATGACAATATCGAAGAAACTCGTCTGCCTGTGAGAAACTCGTCTACAAAAACTCACCACTAGCACTGCAGGTAATGCAAAGCACAAGAGTATTCATATGAAGGTGCTTGCCCAGGTGTACATGTACCTACTGCATACTCAAATACATGCCCATATGCTAATGCTTAGAAGAGGAAAATGCCATCCCATGCAGACTATTTAAAAAAAAGAACTTTAGAAATCCATGTTCTCAAATAGCCCCCAATACGCACTAGTCACATAAATCCCTCAATCGAGAACTACACCTACTTAACAGAAGATTAACAAATCCCTCAATTGAGAACTACACCTACTTAACAGAAGATTAACAAATCCCTCAATCGAGAACTACACCTACTTAACAGAAGATTAACAAAATTATTTTGATTTCAGCGATTGTCCTAAACTCTACTGTTTTGCAGCAGTTCACATTCAAGTACAAAGCATTAGAAAAATGCAAATCTGTCTGATGGAGGGGCGCCAAGCTAAATCTGTAGACAATTTCAAAACTCTATTAACCCTTACTCTACCAGCACTATTTTGAAAATGCGCTCGGGAGGCGGGGCCAAAAACGGGGCACCCAAAACGGCGATAATATCGCCGCGTGGTAGAGTAAGGGTTAATCAAGGCGTGATTATTGAAGGGTCCTCTGTCTTCCAGGCAGAAAAGTCGGGCCCCTTCCGCTCTCGGGACCCGCTGGGCCGCCCACCGGGATCATGCTGCCTTTATTTTCGGGTTGGCGCATATGTCGCAGGTTGATTAACCCTTACTCTACCAGCACTATTTTGAAAATGCGCTCGGGAGGCGGGGCCAAAGACGGGGCACCCAAAACGGTGATAATATCGCCGCGTGGTAGAGTAAGGCTTAAAGACTCATTTGTTTGATATATAATTTTTTTTTTCCTTTTCCTCTAAGCACTTAGAGGCTTCTGCAATTTGTGCTTTATAAATTGTTGTCGTCGTCATATGTCAACAACAACAACAACAACAACACCAACACCAACACCAACACCAACACCAACACCAACACCAACACCAACACCAACACCAACACCAACACCAACACCAACACCAACACCAACACCAACACCAACACCAACACCAACACCAACACCAACACCAACAACAACAACAACAACAACAACACCACCACCACCACCACCACCACCACCACCACCACCACCATCACCACCACCATCATCATCATCATCATCACCACCACCACCACCACCACCACCACCACCATCACCATCATCATCATCATCATCATCAACAACACCACCACCACCACACCACACCACCACCACCACCATCATGATCACCATCATCATTGGTCCATTAGCAATAAACTTAAACTGAACGATAGCAAGACGGAGATTCTTCATATCAAGTCGCGCAATGTCAAATCAAGCAACATTGCTGGCATTCAAGTAAATGGAACTGTAGTGGAACCTGTGCAATCAGCTCGCAATCTCGGTGTCAATTTTGACAAGCAGCTGTGCATGACACAACACGTTAACAACATTTGCAAGAACGCCACACACGCAATCAGATGCATTGGTCGAATCAGACACTATCTTGATAATGACACTATCGAAAACTAGTACATGCTTATGTGACTTCTAGGTTGGATCAGTGTAATTCCTTTTATACGGATTGCCTGATATCGAGATCATGAAATTGCAACAAGTCCAACATACCGCCCGACTTGTAACACGCTTTCGAAAAAACACGAGTATTTCCGAGATTCTGCGAAGACTCCATTGGTTGACCATTCGTCAGAGGATTGCCTTCAAGATTAATTTGCTCACCTACAAAGCGCTTCACGCACTGACACCATCATACATATCAGATCTTGTTACACAATATGCCCCATCGCGGTCCTTACGTTCTTCGTCGCAAAACCTTATCAAGCCCCTACATGTCGTTCGCACTTCTTATGGAAGACGTTCTTTCATGGAAGCGCTCACACCGAATGGAACAAACTGCCTTTGCATGTTAAACTTGCGTCTTCAATAATTGTCTTCAAATCCAAACTTAAGACTTTTCTTTTACACAATGACCGTAGATCTATATTTTTGTATTCTGTATATACCATAATCATTTTTACTCTTTTACACCTATTTCTACATAAATGTTTTTTAAATCTGCATTTCCATTTTAAATTTGCATTCCATTTTAAATATGCATTTCATTTTTAATGTTCGGTACTTTGTAACTTATGAATTTTAAGTTTTTTTGTTTTTTCTCTTCCATTTTTATTGTATTGTACAGCGCTATCATCATCATCATCATCATCATCAACAACACCACCACCACCACACCACCACCACCACCACACCACCACCACCACCACCACTACCACACCACCACCACCACCACCACTACCACACCACCACCACCATCATGATCACCATCATCGTCACCATCACCACTATAGACAATACCTGCTTGCCGGCAAAATGCAGCATAGACTCTGCAGTAGGTCAATCTCTTGCAATGAAGACTTTCATCCGCCTTTGTTAGAAGATTCCACTTACAGAGGTCGGAGGTTATTCTCTTCAATATTCCCTGACGCAAAGCCACCTGTTGAAGATAAACAGACGAGAAAAGTGGGGTTTGGGGGGTGCAGCATGGGTTCTACTATAATGGACTTACATTGATGTTCTGCAGTCGTGTAGCCGCTCTTACTTGCATTGTACACAAATGCTTTCAGTGCCAACCATGAAAATTAATCAAGAAAATAGTTTTTTCACTTATATCTACATTACCTTGATACTATCCTTATTCCTCCCATATAGACTGTGTAAAGGTGATCAGACAAAAGTATTGGGACAAAACCAGTATATTCAATACAAGAATCAATATAAAAATACATTAATCAATATATCAATATAAAATAATCAATAAAATAATTTCTGCTGCAATTCCCCCTCCTGTCCTCTTTCCATGTTGTATGCGTTGCAATAAAGTCTGGGAATTGTGACTTAAAATTTGATGACAAGGGATTGTCCCAAGCACTTTTGTAGATGTGCTTTTGTCTGTGTTGCTCCAGATATTCACTGTGGACCTGTGGGATGTATTCACCTTCCCGACCCTCTTGAGTCTTGATTTTGATCAAGACCAAATCGTCTGCCAATACAATCAACCTAGAATGTAAATAGCAAGTAGCCAAAACAACAATTGTTATATCAAGCACAGAATGACCCCTACATAAACAAAGATATTTGTTTAAAAAAGTTAAATGATGATCAAATACATTTACAAATGTTGATCAAAAAATGATCAATGAAAGTATTAAAGAATGACAATTGGATAAATGAACAAATATTTGTCAAGAAAATTAAATGCTACATGACAGGTTATTAAAAAAATAAAAAAATAAGCTAAATCCATCCGAGCCATTAAGGCTCGTTGGGCCGGTGCTAATCCCCGGTTTCCATGGCGCAAGTGGATGAGAGTACAAGACTCCCCCTGGATGGGACGCCAGTCCACCGCAGATTAACTCCCCAACAGTGCTAGTACTCATTTTACAGCTGAGTGGACTGAAGCAAGTAGAGTAAAGTGTCTTGCTCAAGGACACAATGCAGCACTCACAATGGGAATCGAACTCGGTACCTCTCGAATACGAGCTTTGGTTATTTAATAAAAGAAATGAAATTATATTAATAAAATAAAGATTATTAGGATAAAATACTGAATCTCCAGTAAAAAAGACAACATTTCCAAAAAATAATGTAATTTACCAAAATGACAATTAAATTAATTTAACTCAAAAGGTTTTAATCATCATATACAATACAGACTGATCATACAATAATATGACAACTATATCATAATATAATTTTGTTATAAAAATATTATTGGTCAACAAATCATAACAAGAAAGCGTATTTGAGGAAATAAAGAATAGCCGTTTGATAAGATGACTCTCAAGTGATAAAGAAGGCCTATGAAGAATGACCATGATATATGCGGTGTATACCTTATGCTGGCTTCGGTTACTTTCATCTTCTCTTTTCATCACCAAGGCAACCAGCTTCTCCTCCTCGATTGTCATTATGGGTAATGTATTCATGTTATTGGCAAATTTCTTGGCTCTGATAGAAGGGAGTAGATCAATACTGTTGTTGTGCAGGAACTGTGACAAGGAGAGAGATTAAACAAGAGAGAGAGATTAAACAAGAGAGAGATAGATTAACTCTGTTGTAAACTGGAAACAAAGATGACTTTTCCTATTATTTCTAGTGGATGAAATTTCCAAAAAAAAAATCAGGAATTACATTCAGATTTGGAGCTTTCTACCCAGTCATGTACCGTAAATCTAATAGAAATTAAAAATTGATCAAACTTTGATCAGCTACAACTCATAAAACAAAAAGTGATACTTATAATATTCCAAAACTGATTAGCACAGATTTTAACATTCTTTGGACCAACATTGAAATGTCCTTTTAATATATTAAAATGAAAAATAAATGTCATTCTTGGAAAATGTTGAAAAAAATTGAAAGTAAAGGAACTTGAGAATATCCCAAAAGGGCACAAACTACCCACTTGAGCAGATATACGGTGTAACTTTGTGTAGGAATGATGGAATCCAGTAATGAACTGAAATCACCCCCTCACATTCCTCTTGAGCTCATCCTTCATTTTATCAAAACATTTTTTGACACTGAAAGAGTCTAGTGAAGAATGTGCGATTCACAGTCCAAAGTGACGAGAAAAAACTTCACCTCCCCTGCCAAAAAAAAGGTGATTCATTTTTAATAAAATAGAAAGTGGGGAAGTGACATCATTCTTAAACACCTCCTGAACGGAACAAGACACCAAAGTAGTTTCCTCACAGTTTGTTTGTTTGCTTGGTCATGCCGAAAAGTTTCTCTATACAGCTTTCCGTACCCGACACCAGACTTTTCATATAAAAAGTCCGGTATAATGATACTGACCCGACTTCTGGTATCACCAGCTTGTTTACACTCGTAACAAAGAACCTCTCTGTTATCATTAAGACCTGTATGTAACTTCCAGTGATGAAGACCATACACAGTCACAGTGTTGTGTGGCCACATATTGAAAGTGCACCCAAGCAGAAGTGAGGACAATGAACAGAGGATTGGACTGCATACTGAAAGTGCACCCATGCACAAGTTAAATAAGTGAGGATGATGAGCAGGGGATTGGATTACATACTGGTCTGGCAAGCTGGTGGCTTGTGCAGTGTAGTGTGAAATTAACAGTCTGGATGCTTCAGGCAATTCGGACCAATTCTCTTCTAGAGAGGAATTTCTTCATGATGTCAGAGGTAAAATGAGTTTGGAGAAGTCGAACATAGGTAGACATGGTATTCACGGGTGAGGTAGTAGGGTTGATGAGAATAAAAGGCTGGACGAATCTCGTTTTGTCATACTAGAGATGTGTCTCACTACTGAATTTATCTTTTAATAAACTTACCATAGTAATCATCTGGACGGTAGCATGAACAGGTTGATACTGGCCTAGCCCCCTCACTGTACTCTGAATATGCTTAAAAGTGATTCGCTCCCCGGTAGGTAAATGCTGAAGTGAAGGCTGGAATAAATTATCAAATATTTTACAAATACTTCTACCTTCCCCATCTAATATATGAATATATGTATCAGGTGGTAGGGTCTCAGACATTTAGTTGAGAAGAGAGGGTGACATTTTTTTGAGGGAGCAGGACCACAACTATATTTTACTTCGGTCCGAATTGTTCACAATTTCAAAGTCAACTTAGTTCTTTACTAATTCTGGGTGTCTTTGATTTTCTTTTTTTGTGTGGTGGTGGTGGTATTAGTTTGGACTTTTTATGGGGTGACTAACCCTTCTTAGCCCATAATTTTGTTTCGTATTCTTGTTTCGTTTTGTTACGTTACGTTATGCTTTGTTATGTTATGTTTTGTTTGTTATGTTATGTAATGCTTTGTTATCTTATGTTATGTTATGCTTTGTTATGTAATGTTATGTTATGTTATGTTATGCTTTGTTATGTTATGTTATGCTTTGTTAGGTTATGCTTTGTTATGCTAAGTTATGTTATCTTATGTTATGTTATGCTTTGCTATGTTATGCTTTTGTTATGTTATGTTATCTTATGTTATGTTATACTTTGTTATTTTATGTTATGCTTTGTTATGCTTTGTTATGTTATGTTATGTTATATTTTGTTATGTTATGCTTTGTTATGCTGTTATGTTATGTTATATTATGCTTTGTTATGTTTTGTTTTGTTTGTCATGCTTTGTTATGTTATGTTATCTTATGCTTTGTTATGTTTTGTTTGTTATGCTTTGTTATGTTATGCTTTGTTATCTTATGCTTTGTTATGTTTTGTTTGTTATGCTTTGTTATGTTATGCTTTGTTATCTTATGCTTTGTTATGTTTTGTTTGTTATGCTTTGTTATGTTATGCTTTGTTATCTTATGCTTTGTTATGTTTTGTTTGTTATGCTTTGTTATGTTATGTTATGTTATATTTTGTTATGTTATGCTTTGTTATGCTGTTATGTTACGTTATGTTATGCTTTGTTATGTTTTGTTTGCTATGCTTTGTTATGTTATGTTATGCTTTGTTATGTTAGGCTTTGTTATGTTTTGTGTTGTTTGTTATGCTTTGATATGTTTTGTTTTGTTCATTATGCTTTGTTATGTTTGTTTTGTTTGTTATGCTATGTTATGTTATGCTTTGTTATGTTTGGTTTGTTATGCTTTGTTATGTTATGCTTTGTTATGTTATGCTTTGTAATGTTTTGTTTGTTATGCTTTGTTATGTTATGCTTTGTTATGTTTTGTTTGTTATGCTTTGTTATGTTATGCTTTGTTATCTTATGCTTTGTTATGTTTTGTTTGTTATGCTTTGTTATGTTATGCTTTGTTATCTTATGCTTTGTTATGTTTTGTTTGTTATGCTTTGTTATGTTATGTTATGTTATGCTTTGTTATGCTGTTATGTTATGCTTTGTTATGTTTTGTTTGCTATGCTTTGTTATGTTATGCTTTGTTATGTTAGGCTTTGTTATGTTTTGTGTTGTTTGTTATGCTTTGATATGTTTTGTTTTGTTAGTTATGCTTTGTTATGTTTGTTTTGTTTGTTATGCTATGTTATGTTATGCTTTGTTATGTTTTGTTTGTTATGCTTTGTTATCTTATGCTTTGCTATGTTTTGTTTGTTATGCTTTGTTATGTTATGCTTTGTTATCTTATGCTTTGTTATGTTTTGTTTGTTATGCTTTGTTATGTTATGTTATGTTATATTTTGTTATGTTATGCTTTGTTATGCTGTTATGTTACGTTATGTTATGCTTTGTTATGTTTTGTTTGCTATGCTTTGTTATGTTATGTTATGCTTTGTTATGTTAGGCTTTGTTATGTTTTGTGTTGTTTGTTATGCTTTGATATGTTTTGTTTTGTTCATTATGCTTTGTTATGTTTGTTTTGTTTGTTATGCTATGTTATGTTATGCTTTGTTATGTTTGGTTTGTTATGCTTTGTTATGTTATGCTTTGTTATGTTATGCTTTGTAATGTTTTGTTTGTTATGCTTTGTTATGTTATGCTTTGTTATGTTTTGTTTGTTATGCTTTGTTATGTTATGCTTTGTTATCTTATGCTTTGTTATGTTTTGTTTGTTATGCTTTGTTATGTTATGCTTTGTTATCTTATGCTTTGTTATGTTTTGTTTGTTATGCTTTGTTATGTTATGTTATGTTATGCTTTGTTATGCTGTTATGTTATGTTATGTTATGCTTTGTTATGTTTTGTTTTGTTTGCTATGCTTTGTTATGTTATGCTTTGTTATGTTAGGCTTTGTTATGTTTTGTGTTGTTTGTTATGCTTTGATATGTTTTGTTTTGTTCGTTATGCTTTGTTATGTTTGTTTTGTTTGTTATGCTATGTTATGTTATGCTTTGTTATGTTTTGTTTGTTATGCTTTGTTATCTTATGCTTTGCTATGTTTTGTTTGTTATGCTTTGTTATGTTATGCTTTGTTATCTTATGCTTTGTTATGTTTTGTTTGTTATGCTTTGTTATGTTATGTTATGTTATATTTTGTTATGTTATGCTTTGTTATGCTGTTATGTTACGTTATGTTATGCTTTGTTATGTTTTGTTTTGTTTGCTATGCTTTGTTATGTTATGTTATGCTTTGTTATGTTAGGCTTTGTTATGTTTTGTGTTGTTTGTTATGCTTTGATATGTTTTGTTTTGTTCGTTATGCTTTGTTATGCTATGTTATGTTATGCTTTGTTATGTTTGGTTTGTTATGCTTTGTTATGTTATGCTTTGTTATGTTATGCTTTGTAATGTTTTGTTTGTTATGCTTTGTTATGTTATGTCATGTTATGCTTTGTTATGTTATGTATGATAGCTTGGTTTGCAGTGATGACCAAAACCAGCTATTGCATGTTTATCATGAGGATGAATTACATCCATATACAAGGGGCACGCCAAACGCTTATTGTGTATTGACTTATTAGCTGTAGTGCAAGGATGACAAAGCACACGTTTTTGTTATAGTCATTCTACGTTCAAGTACCACTAATTAACCCCTATAAAATTCATGTTTACAGATGTAAGGATTTCATTTTGGAAAGCAAGCACCAATCAACACATTCCAGATGTCATTTACAGCTGAATTTGAAGCAAACATTAACATAACATTATCTTGCTACATGTATGTCGTCAATTTCAGTTTAGAAATTTCAGTTTTTCATCTGAAGAAATTCCACATAGTACAACACAATTTCGCATATATTTTCTAATATAATTGAACATTAATTCTGTCAATATAAACTTACATAGGAGCAGCTATTTTGTTCATATGCCCTCTCAAAATGATGTCATACACCCAGTACAGATTAGAATATTAATGCATTTCTTTACAATTTATTTCAAATTTTGTAACTTCTGAGAAATAATTTTCCCTTTAAGACGGGTCTATGAATTTTCATTTGTATATGATATTAATGATTCAAGTCCTTAGAACTTCATGGCAAAGGATTTTCGAAAGAAAATTTCACAGAGAATTGTAAGGAAATACATTATGTGTGCTAGCACATAGAGCAAATTATGTCATCACTGGCATGATTTCAACACAAAATGGCAGCGTCCATGTTACAACCTCAAACTTGGATACCTTGAGAATGGAATAAAAAAGAAACAATTATTTGACTTTATGTCTCAGAATTTGATACTCTTTCACCCATAATGCTGCTGGTATCACCTGTCCAAATTTGATACTCTTTCACCCATGATACTCGGTATCATCTGTCAGAATCTGATACTCTTTCACCCATAATACTCGGTATCATGTCAGAATTTGATGCTCTTTCAACTATAATGCTCGGTATTACCTGTCAGAATTTGATACTCTTTCATCTATAATGCTCGGTATCATCTGTCAGAATTTGATACTCTTTCACCAAAAATGCTGCAAGGTATCACCTGTACATTAAAAATTCTAAACAAACCCTTTTACTAAATGCTGTATTTTCCTGTAAATGTTAAAAAAAAGAAAAAGAATCTGTTCTTACCTGAGAAGACTCCTCACCCTTCTTCTTCTTCTTCTTCCCTCTGGCGTTCTCCTCCTCTATCACTTTCCTCTTCTCTGCTCTCGCTGATGAATCAATAGTTTCTACTTTTCCAACATTTTGAACAATCCCTCCCCAAACCGCTCCCACATTTCTGCGTGATGTCCTCGAAGGGGATATTTTTGGTCTGGGATTGATATTGTAGCCGTCAAAAGGGGCGGAGCTTAAATCGACCCCTAGTGACTGATTCAGCTGTAACTCATCATCAGATAATTGACTTCTAGATTTTGTGTTTACCTTGGTGGCAGAAGTGGGATTAGCACAGATTGTGTCTACTGTTAGGCAAGAATTATCTTTATCCTTATGCTTATTTGTGTCACTGATAGTTCTTTGCTGGTTTTTCTTATTTTCTTTTACAGAAGACTCTAATCGTCTGTGCTTTCCAGTATCCTGATCATTATTATCACCTACACTTAAACTTGTTTGAGGATTTGCAATTGATTTTCTACTAAATGTTGGGTTTATGAGGTCACCCGTATCATTCCTATTGTTTTCATCACAACCTGAGCTGGATTTCTCATTTAAGCCCTGTTTGCTTTGACCTTCTCTACAAGCATATTCTTCTCCAGACACCCCACCAATATCTCCGCAAGGATGAGAAAAATGTTGTTTCTTCGTGTTTATGACTCCATCCCGAGTACTATGCAACAACTTTTGATTTTCCTTCGTAAATTTCTGAGATCCAATATCTTCACTTGATGAACTTTTCACAAAATTTGAATATTTTGTTTTCTTGGCACTAATGTCTGTTTCATCTGAGGCAGTGGCCTGTGATGTGTGTAAGTTGTCACGTCTCTGGACCATATCACTCTGATCACTAACATCTCTATTTTGTGAAGTATTTACATTTCTCCCATCATGCACCTCCTTTCTTTCATGACCTCCATCTGGAACATATTTGTTATTTTCATTTTCATCTTTGACTTTCCCAGAAGCAATTTCTTCAACCATGTTAAATTCTGTGTCTGAAATGATCATGAGTTCAGATTCATTGCTATTAGAGTCTGAGAAAACCCCACTTATCTTTCTTTCATCGTCCCTATGAGAAACTTCTGGAGCTTGAACTATGCTTGTCTCTCCTTCTACAGTAGCAGGTTTAGTGGATGTCTCAGAATGAAGACTTTTATGTGGAATTTGCGCAAGCTTATCCAATGATGGCTCCTTTTGTGAAATATTTTTCAAAACACTTTCCGATTCATTTTCTTCCCTTTTAACATTGCTTTGTTTCTCAGAGGATACAGCTTCCATTCTTGTAGAATCCTCAGCTTGCTTTACATCTACCTCTGTAGCTTTACATTGGTTCACACTTTGCAGATTTGTCATCTTACCTCCAACAGAAAAATGCCCATCGTCATTGCCATGCTTCTGTACTTGTGGCTGCAGCACAGATTTGCTTTCAACTTTTGAGTGGATAACATTATCTTTTAGAATATAAGGAGATGACCTAACTTTTAAGGTGGCTTGGTGACCTTTGAACTTGTTAACCTTTGCACTCTTCTTGAAACAGACTTCCTGTTCAGATGATTTGACCCCACTTTTTCGGCTCTTTACCAGCTGACCAGCTGATCCATCTTTGTCATCAGAAACAGATTTGGCAGAAATGCTTTCAAAACCTCGAGTTTCAATGATATGGCTTCCTCAACTCTACTTTTTGTCAAGTTCTTTCCATCAAGTCGACTCAAATCTCGTTTAGTCTGAGGTATTGCACTTACAGGTCTAACAGCTATAGCGCCCTCAGGTACGTTTGAATGAAACAAAATGGGTGATATATACTCCAAATTGTTATTGGTAAGCTGAGGGGATACGGGGTTGGTAAGCTGAGGGGAAGAGCTAATGGGCTTATACGGGATTGGTAAGCTGAGGAAGAGCTAATGGGTGATACCGGATTGGTAAGCTGAGGGGAGGTACTTATGGGTGATACAGGGTTGGTAAGCCGAGGGGAGGTGCTAATGGGTGATACAGGGTTGGTAAGCTGAGGGAGGTGCTAATGGGTGATATGGGGTTAGGTAACGGAGTCTGTGGAAGAGGGGAAATCACTGGTGGATCCTCTGAGGAGATAAAGCGAAATCACTTGACGCGGTTCAGCAAACTCGACACTCCTCCCCTATCTCTATCTCATCTCTTCCTGGTTACGCTATTGTCAGAAGGAGGAGATCTGTTATGTTCGGTCGCGGTGGGCTTGGAGGAAGTGGTGACAACATCCGTGGCATTTCTCCATCTAAAAAGGGTGACATCAGTGGTATTGGAGAGCCAGGAATGGGGGAAATCAATGGCCGTCCTTCAACGCTACCAAAAGGAAGTTCATGACTGGCGGAGCTTGAACTACGAGAAGAACCCTCCTCCTCAGGTGACACTGACCTTGATCTACATCTGACATCTCATCACCAGCTTCCTCCTCCTCATCCTCCACCAATTGTCTATCAACTAATCTAAAAGATTCCTGTTTAGGTGAATTCTCCTTCGAGTCTGTTTCCTGATCAATTCTCTTTCTGGAGCCATTTTTTCCTGAGTCAAGCAAGTTTTGATCCACAATTTCTTGTCCTGATGGGCCACCTTCTTCTCCACTCTCTTCACTCCTCTTCCTGCTCTCACCCGTATCCATCTTTTCAAGATCATCTGCTGATCTGGTCACCACCTCAGTCAGAGTTTCAAAGATGATTTTCTCATCATTTGAAGATCGGACCTCCTTCTCTCAAATCCAAACAAACAATCGCTGCTTGGCTCAAACCCTGCTGACTGAGGGGAAGCCGATGGTGGTGTTGTCAACTGAGTATCATGTGATACATCAGGTGACACTTTAACAGTTCACTACTGCTCTCTTGGCTAAATCTTCTTACAGAAACGTCTCTACAAATGTTAATCTTTATCTGACTTGTTGGCTCATTCACATCTTTGGACTCACTGGCGCCTTGTCTCTCATCATCTTCTTGATGCAAACTTTTTCTCTCTTCTGTATTATTAAATTCATCAACATTAGCAGTCAAATTATTTTCCCAATATCTTGACTTAAA
>JAIGNY010001612.1:22500-37458 GCA_020152595.1 Chiridota heheva | reverse complement strand
GTTATAGTGGTCTGCTTCGACATTCGAAAACATATTCAACTTGAAGGTACCGTACACTTGTAAAAAAAAAAAGGAACGTGGTGAAATGTGGAGATGTGATTCTATAAACCTTCTTGACTTAAAATTGTGGTGATGCCTATTTTGTAACTTTCAAAAGACTGAAAGATATTTGAACCTAACAGGCTAAAGCGCGTGGCTAGATGCTAGATTCGGTAAGCGCCAAGTTTCTCACTGACCCTCCTCCAACTGGAGAGATTGGCAACCGAATTCAAATGATTTAAGTGAAAATGAATAAGAATTTGATCGTCTTACCTATTTCAATCGTAAGTGTCAATGACATTCCAGACGCGGTAGCATCGAACGAGCCGCTGTCACTGGCTGGGATACTAAGAAAATGACAACAATTGAAGAAGAAAAAAAGAGTACGTTCTGGACAAAATATGGCTTAACTTATGTTTGGCTTTTGCCTATGGCAACGAGCCAAGTGCGATTGTTGACCTTTCCCCCACATCTACTGTTCTTTTGGCTGCATTGCCATACATTAAACAGTCTCCTCATCAGTATTCTAAACCATGAACGTCGAACATAGAAACAATCATGGAGACAATGCACCTCAATTTGTATAGAGGGACGAAACTATGCTCCCCCCCCCCCTCAATAAATACAACGGAAAAAGAATTGCATTATACACTGTATCATGAAAATGCGTGTTCTCTCAATTTTACGGAAAGGAGCCAAAAGATAAAATTTGATAATAAATTCATTCATTCAATCCTCTTTTAGGTATTTATGTTGTTCCCTATCCCATCCGCAAGAAGAGGTTCTACAGATAAAAAAATATCTGATTTATTAGAAATATGATTGGGCCGTTTTTCTGAAATCCCATGAGGAAATTACTTATTAGTCACGTGGGACGTGGGAGTCGTGGCTGAACAACTGGTGATTCAATTGATATACTTCCAGTTTTCAAGCCATTGCGTATACCAAATAACAAAGTTTGAAGAAACTGAAAGTTCACCAAAGTTACTTTACTTTACTTCACTTTACCAGAGAGAAGTCGTCGAACATATGCTTAAACGAGATAGCAACAAATAGATAAATAGAACAAGAGATTGAAACATTTCATGCTTATAAGGAGAAAATGAACTTTACTTAGTCTTATCATTAAATTGAAGGTATAAGAGTGACGAAAGAAGTTTTTAATACATATTTCTTTAGTCTTTCCTCCCCACATCTAAAATTATATATCTTTGACATTAAAATTTTGCCCATATTATTGTACGCTTCTGAAATTTGGGGGTCGTTTGGTGTAAAGGAGATTAAGCTTGTTCAATTTAAATTTTGTGAATACCCCGTAGTTCGGCAAACGCACCTGCGGCAATATGTGAAATAGGGCGTGCCTTTTTATCTTCATTTGTTATCCACAAGAAAATTAGGTATTGTTAAGGATTCTGACTGTCTGAAGCATGAGAATCATAGATTTACCTCTATTTGTTATAAACACATGATAAGCATTGCTAGTAATGCTATACCATGTTGGGCCGCAGATATTAAACATATACTTCTACAGGTTTTGGGGATGTCTGGTTAAATCATGGTGTTAATAATGATTTTTTCTTTTTAGCAAGTTTCCTGCAAGAATTATTGATATAAATAACCAGACTTTGAAAACAGAAATTACTTCTATGAATAGTCTTTGCCTATATAATGAAATCAAAACCCATAATGAATTTGAATTTTACATTACGCACATCCAGTCCAACAATTTACGCTCATTGCTATCCAAGTTTCGATGTGGTTATCTAAATCTTGAAATACATAAAAGCCATCGTAACAAAATTCCACGTGAAAACTTGCACATTTTGTAACATGCACAAACTCGAAGATGAGCTTTATTGTTTGCTCGAATGCCCATGCTTTTCTGAAATAAGATCATTGTATATTCCAAAATATTTTTATGTTAATCCATCACTTCAGCAATTCCATTTATGTTACGAACAACAAGCAAATCCCTTTTATTTAATATATTAATTTATCTGTTTATAGAAAAAGCTTGGATATTTCAAAGAGAAATTGATTCATATGATTAATTGCATAATATAATTTACCTTAAGTTTGTTGAAAATGTATGTATTATATGTTCTGTTTTGTTGCTGTAAGCATTGCCATGTTGTAAATATGAAAAGGCCGGTAGCCTATCAAGTAAATTAACTGAATTGAATTGAATCGATAAAGTATTTAAAGCGAGGAAAGAATTTTCTAAGACATGATAAGGCAAGTCACGTTGAAACATGCACGTGTATTTGATAGAAAACAAATCTAGCAGGAAGGTTATAGAACGTACATCACAATTTTTAATCCAAAAGTGTGAAGCTTTGACCATTATATTTCAATTAATCAGTTAATCAAGAAACTATTGAAGGATATCTATCTCAACGTTACCATAACAAATTTCCGACTGTAACAGAAATTCTGATGAGACTTTACCATCTCAATTATGATTAATCTTCGGATGACCGGATTCATAACTACATGAAAAATGAAAACTAGTTTGGATATGACAGTGAACCTTAAAATTAGGGTTTCTTACTGACTCATCAATGACCGACGAGTCATGTTTGAAATGATATTTGAGATTATTTTCCAGGAATGTTATTTTTTCAGGTGTCTTTCTTTACTAGATGAGTGAAATTACTAATTGCTGTTATTATCTATGTCAGGTTTTCATCTCCTTTCTTTCGGTATTATCAATAGGAAAAGTACGCATCGCAGTGGGAAAGGGCCCGGGAACCCTCGATGAAAGGAAATAATGGGAGGATCATCGCCAGCAAAAGGAAGCCTTGTCTGTGATATTTTCTTTTATTGTCCCCAGTGCAATCGAAAAATCGAACCATGAAATCGTCATCACCGAAAAGCTGACGGGCCACATTTTCTGAGAGAAGGGTGGAGGATCACACACAAATTAGAAACTACACTGCACTGAAGATTCTGGATGCAAAGAGAATATTATACTATTTGGTAAGGTATACTGATGACTCTGCAGAAATACGAAGCCGCATTGCAATGGCAAAGCAGAGCATTAACCAGTGTAGTTACATAAAATCCACTCCAGGATTATGTCAGATGAAAAAAGCCATCTATTTCCAATCAGATGTTGTAGGTGGTCATTGGAAATTTTGTCAGACCATGTAAGTCCAAGCAGGCCCCGCCAGATAGTTCTACCAAATGCATCAAGAGCTGCCAGGTCATTTTTCTTCATTGTACAGGTTGATGCACCATATGTAAGTCTGGCCATGACAAGGGACTTAATGAGAAGCATCTTCACCTACTGCAGGGTGGTCCAGAATTCTACTTTAAAAACTTCAGCCAGACACATCCTATTCAATGACCCATAGGAGTGCGTCAACGAGCCGCTAGGCTTATGGCGATTGATTGATTGATTGATTGGTAAGGCAAAAACATTAATGTTTCTGCCCGACGTGTAACCGGGATATATTCGGTCGTTTTTCCCTCATGAGAGTTGAGTCGTTGGACATGTTTGGGGTGGTGGGGATAAAAAAGGGGGCGAGGGGACGCCTGCCGCTTGAAATAACGGAGCCCCGCGTACTTCAATATAATTTCGTACAATTTTAAAGTGGTCCTGCCATGCCTTCTAACAAAATTGAGATTTAACCTGATATAGGTGTTTTATATCCTTAAAATCAATAATCCGTCAAGAAATCCTGGTTCTAAGTCCATTTTCATGATGAAAAAGGACTTAGAAATTGATCATTTATTGTTTGCTCTGAAAAAAAAAGTTGAAAGGGATTTGTGGCGTCATAACAGTTTGCTGCGTCGTTTCAGGGACTGCTGATCGTAAAAAATGCATCACACACACATACTAACCACGTACAAATAGCGTCTGATAGCTGTTCAGATCTTAATTTGTCATTTTCAAGCTCAAGCTATGATAAAAATGATTTGGAAATAAATGAAGAGCATTCTCATAAGGAAGCGATGTCGTTCTTTTTTATTTTGAACCGCTTGCAGACGAGAAAGAAGGATCAGGCTTTCAACCCTATACACGGTCCTACAGTACAAAGCCTGCGTAGTCGGCATGAAATTCTTACTGTTTTGCAAGTAATATTTTGTTAAACGTATTCAAATTGAAGTATAAGTTTTATTTATCAATCTTCAAGTCTCTGTCGCTTGACGTTTAGTCAACAGGCCTACGTGAACTGAATAGTTCATTCACGCAATTCCGTTTTTGTTTTTGTTTTTGAAGAAATTGTGAACATTTTGTTAGTTTATTTTTTAAGTTTTGATATGCTAAAAGTAAAAGGGACGGTTTGGCATATTGACACAATAATTAAAATTCAGTTCTAATTTATCGATTTTTCTTCCTCGATCATATTCCACACTATATATAAAATAAATCATACACATTTTCAACGTAGCCCAGTCGGTTACGGCTTTGTCTTTTGAGTGAGAGGTTATGAGTTCGAATCTCACCGAGTCTTATTCTTATTTTTTTCTTCCTTTTTTTCTCTCATTTAAATTTTTATTACTCGCGGAACAGTACAATTTTCATGTCAGAGACGATGTGGTCAAGCTATTGTTTAAACCAAAGAGAACAGAGGTAACAATCTGACGTTAGCTGAATATGGCACCCGGTAAGCCCGAAAACTCGATTCATGTCAAGTGCACAAAACACGTCCAGAATCGTCTCGTTTTGTTGCTGTTTGCCATTGATAAACGAGTTTTAGTTTGAGAATTTATATTACTGCATCTTCCAACTACACAACGCCGCTGCATTTTGTTTAATATTTGCTTGGAAAATGTAATATTTTAGAAGAACAAACAGAGATGCTCTCGATACTAGTTGTGAAATTTCAATGTCGGCGCCACACGGTATACGTGGCATCGATGCATTGTTTACATACAGTCCTTCCCAAAATAACGTCATTGCGTACTGAGCGTACGTTTTTGCGTCAAGGTGACGAAAAATGCATTTTTCTTTTGCGATTTTCTCCCAACCGATGGGGTTTTGTGCAGATAAAGTTATATTTTTGCAAATCAAATAATACAAATAGGGCCTATCATAATTAACGTAAGATCAAAACCCCATGGCGGACTACTTTAATATTGGTTTGAAGTGTATTAAACAATTAAAATATGAACAGAGCAGTCGCTGAATTTTGAAAATGACACTTTTGAGTTTTTGAGTTATGGTTGATCACCGTTTGAATGTTCAATTTATACTAAATTTGTGATGGGGGAGGGGGGGGGGGGCGATTTAGCCTCAACTTATAAAATCATTCCGCTACGGCCATGAAGCTGTGAAGTCAATCACTGAAAATCATATGAAAGTTTATTCGTGCTAGAGATGATTTAATGGGACTCAATTATAGGTAAAGACTGAGAAGCTTTTGATTTGAGAGACAATTAAAAAACAAATAAAAGAAAAGAAAATAACAAGGCCTTCCTGTAATATATCACAAATAATGTGATATGGTCAATATTAAACCAATTTTGATTATTGTATTTTTTTTTTGTTAAGTTGTTAATATTTTTATTAGATTTTAAATCAATTTAGCTAATTTTGTTGCTACACGTACATATTAACCATCTTTTATCACATTCCACATTTGCAAAAACTTGTTGCCTACTTATAGATCATGGAGCTTGTAATGCCAATACTTACAGACCATGGAGCTTGTAATGTCAATACTTAAAGACCATGTAGCTTGTAATGCCAATACTTATAGACCATGTAGTTTTTGTAATGCCAATTCTTACAGACCGTGGAGCTTGTAATGCCAATACTTATAGACCATGGAGCTTGTAATGCCAATACTTATAGACCATGGAGCTTGTAATGCCAATACTAACATACCGTGGAGCTTGCAACGCCAATACTTAAAGACCATGGAGCTTTGTAATGCCAATACTTATAGACCATGGAGCTTGTAATACCAATACCTATAGACCATGGAACTTGTAGTGCCAATACTTACAGACCACGGAGCTTGTAATGCCAATACTTATAGACCATGGAGCTTGTAATGCCAATATTTATAGACCATGGAGCTTGTAATACCAATACTTATAGACCATGGAGCTTGTAATGCCAATACTAACAGACCATAGAGTTTGTAATGCCAATACGTACATACCGTGGAGCTTGTAATGCCAATACTTATATACCATGGAGCTTGTGATGCCAATACTTATAGACCATGGAGCTTGTAATGCAAATACTTACAGACCATGTAGCTTGTAATGCCAATACTTATAGACCATGTAGCTTGTAATGCCAATACTTATATACCATAAAGTTTATAATGCCAAAACTTACAGACCGTGGAGCTTGTAATGCCAATACTTACAGACCATGGAGCTTGTGATGCCAATGCTTACAGACCATGGAGCTTGTAATGCCAATACTTAGTGACATGGAGTTTGTAATGCCAATACTTACAGACCATGGAGCTTGTAATGCCAATACTTAGAGACATAGAGATTGTAATGCCAATACTTATAGACCACGGAGCTTGTAATGCAAATACTTATAGACCATGGAGCTTGTAATGCCAATACTTACAGACTATATAGGTCGTAATGCCAGTTGCCATTGATAAAAAAGGATAGTTCCTTGGCCGAAATGGTGACGCCCACGTTTGGCTTGGTTGCTATGGTTGGACCAGGTATGCTGAACCCTGTGATATGGATACTGTAAAATAACAATGACCGAGAAACTGGTGACATACAATCTTAAAATAAAACATGACTTATACAAGAGGGATGTAAAGGGGTAAACTCCACGGCCGGATTATGACATGAACTGAACAATGAGGCCCCCAGAATAATGATTAAAAAATAATACAACTTATTTCTTGGAGCGGGAAAGTAGTATATGGATTGTCGTGCTTCATGACAGCGCTTATTGTATTTCTTACTTTGAAGCATAAAATTAAAAAATGCAATTTTTTTCCTCTTTTTTCTAAAGATCAAAGTGAGGTCTCTTTTAATGCAAGGTCCTAAACTATAGCAGTTAGCTTGTGCCTAAACTGCTAAATCCGGCACTGATTTAAACTATATATATAGATCTAATATTAAGTGTGGTAGACCCATCCCTATCTTCTTAAAAGTACAAACCATTAATTAGATGTATAGTGACATTAGTAGTTAGAACAATATTTGTCATCCTAGTTTGGAGAGACGTTTTTCGTCTGCTCAGAGGTTTTCGTTATTGACGCTTGTCGGTATGGAAACTGATGACGCATTAAGTTAAGGAGGGAATCTCGTCTCAAGAAAATTGCTTGACACGCCACCAATAATTGTGGTACATACTAGCGACGTCACTTCCACGGCGGTCACTAATTAGCTTGTCAGTATATGTGCGAGTATTTAGACCAATCAAAAACATCCAATTATAAATTATATATATATATATATATATATATATATATATATATATATATATATATATATATATATATATATATATATATATATATGTATATATATATATATATATATATATATATATATATATATATATATATATATATTTATTTATTTATATATATATATATGTGTGTGTTTCACGTTCACACGATAACTGGCTTTTAAGTGCTTAAAAACTATAACAAGTTCTAAAGATTTCTGTAGATCCCTCCAGATAATGACTTTATGCCACACCTTTACTTATCTTTATCAGCCTATCTGTCTGTATATTGTAAATCATTCTAGAAACAGACAATTATTCTTGAGTTTTGTTTCAAAGCGTTAAATAATTCGAAGTTAAACCCATAATAAAATAAAAGAAGTGGTTTGGTTATTTTCATCTTCAAAAAGATTTTTTTTAAATGAAATAATCTTGAGTTTTTTTTCAAAGCGGTAAATAATTCGAAGTTAATCCTATAATAAAAGTAAACGAAGTGGTTTGGTTATTTTCATTTTCAAAAAAAAAAAAAGTTTCACTCTTTTTAAATTTGATATAGAATAGAGTCATCAGAACAAAATCGTTACATGCAACCCAGTAATCCAGTTATCAATGGCATGCAGTCACGCCATGCAAATATTAAGATTACTGACGTAAAGAGCTTACTTTTCAGCCTAGATCGTCATCTGGTCATAAAGTGATTGAACTTTTGAAAATTGATTAACCATATTTGCAACTGAAACTTCTCAAACTTAAATGAATATCAAAGATGAGAATTATTAATCTATCTGGATTTAAATAAAAAACAGCCAAAATTTGAACCAGAAATGAGATATGAACGGTTTCGGAGTCGTACGATCAATCCTGGATTAATTCTTGGTATGGTATAGTTTTTCCAAAAATTAAACGGGACACTTTTTTCACCTTTCAAACACCTGTGATGGGGGCACGTCGCTAATTGGGGCACGCCATAATTGTGTCCTCCCGCCGCCGCCTAAATAACATCACTCACTTTGACACAGTGTAATAAATGGTGCCGATGTACGCGCCAGCTGAACCTGAGAAATCTGGTATTTGAAGTTTGCTCACTTCATCTTGCAGCTTTTTCAGTCCAAAATCTCGAACTGCAAAATCAAAGAGAGAATATCGTCAGGTTCAAGAAAATTACTTGACACGTGCACCGGTATTTCTGATAAATAACAGTGACTTCAATTACATGGCGGCAGTGACGTCAATTACGTGACGGCCATTGATTGGCTTGTCAGCATTTGTGCAAATATTTATACCAATAGAAAACGTTGAATTGTATTGTGTATTTATGCGTACGTTAACACGATAACTGGCTTAGTACAGAAATTATACTCTAATGAATGAATTTAAAAGAATACTCAGCCAAAATGTAAGGACGTTTTATTCTGGAGTCTCCAGAATATTTGAATACACTTTCCTTGCACGTGATTACAATCTTTGATATGAATATGCAAATTAACCGAAAATTCATACTTCCATTCATTTTTTAACGACACCAAGTTCATTTGTATTGTTTTAAAATTCACGCCTTCACTTTTCGATCGAGAGTACGTTTAATGAATTCAATAACACACTGCTATACTCCCACCACCCCACCACTTGAATGTATTTTCATCACTAATATTGTATACCCTTCAAAGATGAACAAGCATAGGGCCTAATTGAAAGGGCAATATGCTATACAAGCATACAAATAGCATTTGACGCCATTTTGAATATTTCAATTAAGTTAGATTTTAAGGCAGCAATTAATATGATAAATTTGGCAAATTATATATGTAAATTTGTAGCAGAACGAAATTACCCATGAATGTTCAAGAAAAGCTATCGTCCCATAAATGCATTCAGAATTAACGCCGCCGTGCTGGTAACGTCACTTCCGGTTTTCAATTTTCCCTTTACATATCCGCCAGACTGAACATAAGGACCCTACATTGTTTTCAAATCTTTCATGTTTTGAATAGGAGCAATTTGAATGTGACCAAAGAGCTTCTCTTTGATGTGACCAACAAGTTGTGAATCTCCATCTTGCCTTCAATCAAAATGTAACACTAAAAACCAGCCTGAGCCTGAAACCATTCATTGCCTGAAATTTTGGATAGAAAACAATTAAATAAACAAGTTTTATGACATTGAGCTAATTTCTCTTTTATCACAATTTTCGCATAAATTTCGAAATTCTTCAAACTTTGATTAGCCACAATTTGGCGCTTCTGTCGTGATTTGAATATTAAAGACTAGTTTCTTCAGAATTTAAAGTCCTTTCTGATAATATGAAATATAAAATCTCCACCTGTCCATACACCTTTAATGTCCTACTGATGCACTGCATCTTCATTGTTTCCAAACCTGGTGTTTCTTGTTTTCATCAGAACAACAATTTTCATTCAGTATCAGAATAATGAAAATATGTCCATTAATTACATGAATAATCAACTGTTAAGCAGATTAGAGATCACCAAGCTTGTAAGCAAGGGAGAGGGGAGGGGCACTCGGAGGCGGCATTTGGCGGCGTGGCTCTAGTGCCATTGACACAGTCCAACTCTGTAGATATCCAATTTCATGATGTATATATCATTGTTTTCAAGCCAGCTGGTGTTAGTTGTTTCAGCTTTTCGTAATGTCGAGACCTTTACCAGTCCAGTCCACGCTCCCAATCGGGAGATCTCCTAATCTGGAAATTTCTGTCATTATAACCCACACTGCATTTATTCAAATTGAAATCTCTCTATACATAACGGTAAAATAGGTTTAAGCCAAAGATACTAAAAATGCGCACGAAATATGCTAATTTTATTAGTGCAACAGAACGATAAAATTATTTTCACCAGCGCAAATTTGACTTTCACAAGATAATTTTAAAGTAATCTTGAAAAATTCTTTGCAATACTTTCTGAAAAGCAGATTTTAGCATTTTAGTTACCAGCAAAAGCTCAAATTATACAAAGGAATATCCAGAAATATCAATTTCAATATCATTTACAAAGCATACAACTTTAGAATAACAGAATTTGAAAAGCAAAATGAAAATTAACGTTTGCAATTTTGAACAGTTTGAATTATGGTCATTGCGCATCTCCAAATTGGAAGATCTCCCAATTGGGAGATCTCCCGATCTGGAGCGTAAACCTGATTACTATATTGTTTTCTTCTATGCAAGCCAGGTTTATTTTGAAGGTACTTAAATTTCATTCTGAAAACAGTAAGTCTAAGGTCTGGATTTTACAAGGAAGTACTGTCGCGTAATACCATCATACTTGAATGACTGGCATCTAAAACATTGTTTCTGAATATGATAAAAACAATTTGAAAAACATAAGATGAAGTAAAGCATGGTTTCAATGCTTTGAACCCTTCGAAAATAATCACAGTTACTTTGTTTTTACAGAAGTGCTTTCACAATTGTTCGGTGTTATCATCATTATGATGTTTCTTTAATCCTCAGAAATTCTTGGCTCAACTTTTTCATTCGAGTAAGTCTCTACCAGTCTACTTGCTTATTTTTAAACAGCTGCATATTCAGACGCGCTCAGTAATGGCAGGATTGAATCAAAGGGGCTCCAAATGTGCTGAAAACAAATAAACCTCGCTAGTTTGCTACAACTGCAGAAGTGGCACCGCCTCGCTAAGAAGTACAGCCTCCGTCCGAATCATCTAACCGCGATCCCAGCCCCCGTCGGGGAATTTATTTTCTTAATCTGTCGGAAAAGACTATTAAATTGAATATAGTTGATAGTTTTCTCGATCAGTCGATCATATTTATTCCCCTGTCGGGTAAGTTATTCACTACTTTTGGCAAAACCTGGCGAAACCTTGCTTTTCTATGCTCTAATCAAAATTTGATGTAAACAGCTATTTTTGTTTTAAAACAAAACTATAATACGTTGGTCCATTAGAAGAGCCTTTATTCCTAGTGCGTGGTCTGGTGGTCATAGACTGTTGACGCAACTATTAGACTATGCATGGGTCTTTGCAAGAAGTGCGGGATTGGTCATGGCCGTATTTCTCAGGCTACTTGTCTCCACTTTTCGGTAGAACAAAGCAACTACAAAAGGTTGTGAAAAGAGAAAAGACACTTCCCCTATACTTTGTGGAGGAAAAGTATATGGCCCCATGACCCCCGCCCCCTTCCCCCACTACACTTTTTGAAGGAGATCTACGGCACAGTTGTATCATAGATCGACATCCCTTTGTTACAAATTTGCAGCCTCGAATCGAGGTGCGTACCATTTACCCGCTCTTTCCAGGCTGTTGTTGCGTTACTGGCAGACTGGACTGGCCGGAATCTCCTTTTGTCTCGTTGGACCAGCTTGAAATTATAATGATTTGAATCCATTGGTGGGAGTTGAAAGGAATAAGGGGGAACTTTCCCCCACTTTTTCCCCTAATGCATATTTTTTGTACAGTGATTTTTAGTTCCACCCATTACACAGAGTGTAATGAGTGGAACTTATCAAATCGTACGTGAGCTCCCATATGTGCCTGTGCAATGGTTTGCTTTAAAATGCATTTCCTTCTAGGTTTGAACAGTTTTGCTCTTGAAATTCTGGCTCAAAGGAGATTTTTGTACGCGTCATATAGCTTGTATTTTGCTAAGAGATATTCTATGTTTTTTTAATTAAAGCTCTTGAAAGGTTTTACTACAGTATCAGATTTCATACGTAATGGTGCTAAAAATAGCTAGCTGTAGACACATAGACACAATGCTCCGCGTACCGTACATGGCTAGGTCCTCATGCAATCAGTACATGTGTTTCCTATTAGCACTACGATATGTACTACTTTCATTAAACATATCTAAAAGCAGGTATAACATTATTAATTTGTGTAGTAGTACCTTTCATATAACACCAAAATTATGTGATTTCATAAAAATTTGAGTGAATTACGGGATGATAAAAAAAATCTATATCGGAGACTTGTTGATTTATTGATCTACCGAACATTGCAAGTACACTGCTATTGCGTGTGTACCATCATGAATTGTTTTGATCTATGTGTATAATTTGTTTAGTAATGATAATGCTGAGAGAAACTTAACTTTTGATTAAATAAAAATATGTTTTATTTTATCACATTTTGTTTTTGATTATGCATTTTATGCTCATACTTTATACATTTTGATTAATATTTATAATAAATTAATTTATTAACAACTAATTACATGTAGTAGTTAAATGTTTGTATTATATCAACATTTTAATGGAATATTACAAGTTCATTCAAATTGGTTTTAATCAAATCAAATGCATCTAGTTTTGAACAATGTCATAGTAAGTAAATAACCCAAAATGTGTGGAATTCCAATTAATTTCATATGATTATTAATGATTTTTCAATTACGTGTTTGTTTGTCTTGTTATTTATATTAGACACACAGTTTAGCTAGAAACTTACAACTGTCAGCTTAATTATCTATTCAGAGCACACTGAAATAATTTCAGATTTGCACACATTGACCCAATCAGTGAATTGTCTCACTTTTTGTCAATGTTAATTAATTATTTAGGTCATTAAATAGACTTGCCTTTTGTTTATTATGTCCTTAGATGCTAATTCTATGGCTAAACTATTTTTTAAAACACAGCTTATTTAGTTTCAAAACTGCATTTAACTCAAATTTAGCAAATTTTACATTACATTTGTCCCATTTGTATGTTATAGTTTGTTTGCACTTTAAATATGTCAATTAATTCTTTAACAATGTCATATTATCAATCATTTATTTTTTTAAGTTGGAAGAGAATATTGTACAAAACAAGAAAATACTTGATAGCAGTGGTAAAGTAATATGTCCAAACATTTATTATGCTTTCAAAATGCTTGATTCTTCAAAATTGACCAAAATTTGGCCAAATCTGGTTGTCATGGAAACGATCATCGACAACTTAAGAGGTAAACAGATTTAAGCTAAAAATGAGTAGACTTCAAGAAAATCTTTAAATTACATTTGAAAAGATCAAATATGACAAAAATAAAATTGCTTTTAAAATAAAACCAGTCAGTTGGTTTTTGCACTGCCATGGGTTGAACAATCAGACTATAACATCATTGATGTCTAGTTTTGTATCATAGGTTGATTTTTCCCCCTCTCCACACTTTGGATTCCTCAGCCCCACTTTCGGTTAGCAAATCTCGCCAATGCTTGAATTTACGCTTCATAGAGCTATATCAAGGTTAAGAAGGTGAAGTTAGTGATTCCTCCATGGTACCCGTCCTCAATGAGCTGAGGGAATATTCGAAAATTACACAGCACAAAGGAAAAATAAGTATAGGCCTACTCATATTTGAAAACAAATGGACGATCATATTTGATGTTTTAAGTTATTTTTAGTGTACACATTTGCATCTCTTTTAGTCTAATGTTGTCAAGAATGAAAGAAAAGGTTAAGTATCGTGGATATAAGTGGTACCGAAAGTGGCGGTGGCGGTGGTGGTTGGAATGGGGGTGTGTGGGGGATCTCTAATTCAAATTTGCCTAGTACCAAAAGTGAGGAAGTTACAAAAGCACACCAAGATACAAAAGTCACGATATGAAAAAAAGTGTGGAGCAAATTACCCATTGCCTCCAGTAATCCCAACTGCGACTGATATATTTATGAGCAAACTTACAATCTTCAAACAGACGCATGAATCTTTTTAATTTTCTTGGTAACAAAATTGATTTTTTTTTTTCCACATAGGCCTATACATAGGTACTTACGGAAATTGAGTCCAGCAGGGGTAATTTTTGCAGCAAAGCCTGGTTTTACAGCATTTACTCCATAATTCAAAGATACCAATAACAACAAGGTACAAATCCAGCTTGATCTATGCGAAATCATATTGGTTCTATATAAAGAAAAACACATTTATCGGAAGCTTTAATCACTGTTGTCGTCGTGCTCAACTGCCTTACCACAATGGCACTGGTATATGGAATCCCAAAAGGGCAATTTTGACACGTACTACTACTAAATTGATACGTACTACTACTAAACTGATACGTACTACTACTGTTTTGACACGTACTACTACTAAATTGATACGTACTACTACTAAACTGATACGTACTACTACTGTTTTGACACGTACTACTGCTAAACTCACTTCTACTGATTTCATGGTCGAGTGAATACAGTTCTGACACGTACTACTACTGTTTTGACACGTACTACTACTAAACTCACTTCTACTGATTTCATGGTCGGGTTAATACAGTTATGAAACGTACGTACGCAGCAAATTTCGTGGCAGACACTCTAAAAACACTCACAGAGCTTCGCCACACGAATGGAAGAATTGCAGACGAAATGAATGTATCTGTTCGTACTGTGAAGAACTGTAGACGAGATTTGAATCTGCGAAGTTCGAAAAAAGGATCTTAAAACAAGGAGTTAAAAGATTGGTAAAGCTTCACGTTAGGCTATTCAGCATTTGTACTGGAGTCCTATTCCAGGGCCTGGCGTTATGCTTAACGTTCAGACATTAACGTTAGACATGTTGTAACGTTAGACATTCTG
>JAIGNY010001612.1:0-17500 GCA_020152595.1 Chiridota heheva | reverse complement strand
TTTAAAATGCTACTAAATCATTAAAACGTAATAAACTTTTCATGATTGGGAAAACAGCAATCCAATGTTAACTTGTTCATATTAGTCAATACTTCTTCTGTACCAGTTCTGCAATTTTTCGATTTGTTATGTTCATTTGATGAAAAAGATTCAGACTTGCCCACTGTTCCAAGAGTACCTGCAATTCTTTTGCCACAGGTACTTGTTAGCCAAATCGTTACGTTAGACAGCCATATCATGACATACCTAGTATCAACGTTCTTTATCACACACTGCAATACTGAAAATATTGTTGGCTGAGTTTTGCTACTTTTTGACTACAGACCCCTCAAACTTTAGCTGAAAGCCTGAGCAATTAACTAATGGTAACAGAAAGGGGTTGGAATGTACTTTGCAGCAAATTACATACACATTCCAAAACCTTGTTTTGTGGTATATAAAAGATACTGAAGCTAATGTTTATATCATATTTTTAATGAGGAGGATATTGAATTATGTGCTACCTGTAGTAGGAAGTGCAGTGGCTCAATGGCTAAGGAATCATGTTCATATTCAAAAGGTAGCGGGCTCGATTCTTGCCATAATCCCTGCTTTGTATCCTTGAGCAAAACACCTCAGCTCACTCAGTTGTAAAATATGTGCTAGCACTGTTGGGGAATGGGATGGCGTCCTGTCCAGGGGTACTCTTGTGCTCTCTTTTGTCAAGGAAACAGAAAACGAGTTTCAACATTATGGGCCTTCTTATATGACAGGGGACTTTAAGATGTACTGTACAAAATGGCCAAGAAACCAATAAAATATCTTATTCTGTTAAGGAATTTAAGTTGAATGCTCTGTTGTATTTATGTAGAAATGATTGGTGCTGTAAAACTACTACATGGGAAGTGGGATGCCATGTGGAACAGGGTGGGATGCCATGTGTGGCATGAGGTAGGAGGCTATGTGGGACATCGTGTAGGAGGTCATGGGGACATGGGATGTGATGCCATGTGGGACACAAAGTAGGATGACATTGGGATGGATACCATGTGGAACATGGTGGGATGTTATGTAGGACAGGTTGGTAGCCACTGATGCGGGACACAGGGAGGGATACCATGTGGGACATAGGGAGGGATGTCATGTGGCACATGCGGTTTGATTAATGTGGGACATACATGGTGAGCGTGTAAATTTGGAGGAGGGTGTGCCGATCGGCTCCCCAGGTGGTGTTGGAGAGGAGGCGGAAAAGATTGAGAGAGTTGTTGTACTTCAACTTGAGATTAATAATGTGCTTGTTGTAGTTGAGTTAGAGTCGAGGGTTATTCCGAAAAATCTGGTGATCAACATGAGGGATTGGGTTGCCGTTTAGGGTGAGTTTAGGTTTCGGGTGGATTGGGGATGCAAAACATTTGGTCTGGCGTGAACAAACCCTTATTTCTGACACTTCGTTATGTGCATTAATATTCACGCAAACAGCACTGTATTACTGTTAGGCCTACACAGACTTACTACAAACAAGCCAACCTGCCCGCCCAACGAGTGAAGTTTAGAATGACACTGGAATACCCACTTTAAAACCACGAAAATGGGCCACAACTATCTTATCGAAGTTATGTGATCTTTATCAAACTTTTCATCATCTTGACCACCCTCTTATTAGCTCTTTTACCCCCCCCCCCCTCTTCCACTCTTACCCTCCCTCTCTTACCCCCTCCCCTTCCCCCTACATTTTAATCCCGTAACGGTGTTACAATCTATGGCTTGATCTTCTTTTTAACTTTAAAAGTCCGTATAAGGCAATCAAGGTAGCAGGCAACCAAGGTAGCATATAACTAAACATCTGCCCCAATGAAACTTATGGTAAAAGCGACCAGTTTGGGTTACTTTTCCAACCAGAACACGAAAGATTGGGATATTTTGTAATGTACAGTATGTTGTGTGGCACAAACCCACCCACCCATACGTGTGTAGACCCTACAACTGGAGACGTATTCATAATCCTTTATAAGTGGTGACCACTCACTCATACATGTGTAGACCCTACAACTAATAATGTGGGCGTAATCCTATACAACTGGTGACCGATCAATATACAACACACATTTGGAATGGTGGTATTGAGAAATTAGGTTACACTTGTATTTTTAACTTATTCTATCTAATAGGTGACTGTATCGAAATGCAAAAATACTGAACTAGAGTAGTGTTTTAGTTATAATAGTTTTGAATGCCATTTTTAGAACTGAAAACAGCCAAGGACATCGGTTGTGTGCGTGTCATTGCTTTGAAGGTGAGTAAACATACAAATGTCATCAGTTTTGGGGTCTAAACCCACCCACGTAACACACACACCACACACACACACACTTTGATCCCATACCAACATTGGGGTGTTTGTGTGTGGGAGGGGATGGGACTGGGGGAACATATTGCGTCCATGCTTAACCAAGCCCCCTCCCAACTCAGCCGATTGAACCAAAATGAGTTGGCCACATCTTTGATCACATACCAACATAGGGGTGTGTGTGGGGGGACTGAGGGAACATGTTGTCTTGCGTCCATCCTTAAACACTCCCCCGACTCTACCAATTGAACCAAAATGAGTCGGTCACATCTTTGATCACATAGCAAAATGGGGTTGGGAGAGCTGGAAGGCTCATGCTGTCTGGAGTCCATACTTAACGAAGCACCAGACTCATAACAATTCAGCCAGAAAACGGGGGTGGGGTGGAGGGGCTGGGGCACATGCTGTCTGGAGTCCATATTTAACGAAACACCCAAGTTATAACAAGCCGAAAGGAGTCAGTCACATCCTTAACCACATAACAATATCTGAATATGGGGGTGTGGGAGAGGGCTTGGGGCACATGTTGTTTTAAGTCTATGCTTAACTAAACACCGACCTCAAAACCAATTTAACCGAAAACTTGAGTAAGTCACTTCTTTGATCACATAGCTAAAACTACCATAGAAGCAATGAAAATCAGTGGCTTCAATTACAGATAGGGGCCGGGGACAGGGGAGTTGGGAGTGGTGGGGGAATGACCCTGAGATTTAACTTATTGTTGTTTATAACCAATACCAATGATAATAATTATAGTAAAAATCGCTGCTTTGATTTGGACCTCTACTGAAATTAAAATCATGGGCTATGACTGGTCCCTACTTAATATTAAAAGGACCAAGTAATATTAGATAAATTTAAATTAAAGGTGAACATTGGTTCCACCCCAAGTCACAAATACGGCTTGATCAACTCATAAGTGTTTTTGATACCATCCCAGTCCCAATTAAGTGTCTTAAGCCCTATATGATTGTAAAAAGTACTGTACAGTGTTGAGAATGTACCCTTGACTCATAAAAACATATTATATCTTCAAAAATTATTTTGTATAAGGGCATACAGAGTTATTGACATTAGAACTGTATGCATCACTATATGTATCCTAAAAACTAATATACGCATCATTATCGGGACTTCAAACAATGGCGACAACAAACAACTACATCATCTAGTCCCCTTGTGTAATAGACACAGAAAGCTTGAATCAATTTTCCATCTGAAATGTGTTTTTACCACTATTCCCATACGTAATACATTGAAAACATTAAGGGGACCTGTCTCAGGGCCCCATAATGCATGACATGACAATCCATGACAATTGAGTCTATGACCGGCGCTGGAACATGTTATATGAACCAATGGTTTGTTCAAAAAATGACCATTATTAATCAAAGTGCCAAAGCCGAGAGATGGCATATCTGGGCACCAATTTCCAAAATTCCTTGGGGGAGTCCCCTCCCATCTTCTTTCCTTATCTGAAACTCCTTCCGGCACCCGTATGCGCTCACAAAGGGCAAAGGACAGACTGGCAGAAAGGGTAATCGCCCATCATGTCCGCCGGCACCACTGATCTTAACTCACGCCCAAAACCGTTCAATCAGCTTTCCATGCACCAAAAACTTCCAATTTTCAGAAAGGAAAATTGAAGAAATGCAATTAACAGACTAGGGACTTCTTAATTGTTTTCAGAAAATGGAAGAGATCAATAAACCACGTTGTTCTTGCAGAGGAAATTGACCCTTCAAAAGGCTATTGAATGGACATCCTACATATTCTTATATATTTCATTGATACCAATTCAATATTTACTATTGGTATACAAGAGGAAGGCATAGCCACAACTGAAAGTACTATTAGAAAGACCATCCCTTATATGCTACGAATTGGATCTTTTTGGGGAACTTCTGCATGCGATATGAAATGGTACGAAAGCCTATTATGGCTGTCATTTAAGTATATTTCCAGCCACTCTCCTCTGCGTTCGTTAATATTACGGATTTCAATTTGTTATTAATGATGTCAATTCATTATCTGGTAATAGCGGATTTGAATTTGTTATTACAGATTTGAATCCGTAATCTATATTAACGGATTTTGTAATTCGTGATTACGCCAAATTCGTGAATTGATGAATTGAATTCCGTAAAAACCTGATAGCGGATTTGAAAGTCGTAATAACGGATTTGAAAGTAGTCATTACGAATTCAAGACCGTAATAACGGAAATAAATTCGTATTAACGGATTTGAAATTCGTTATTACAAATTCAAATCCGTAATAAACGATTTTCCTTCATTATAGGGAATTTCTATCTTCTTTCATTTTCCGGAAATTTTGGCAGAATTTCGGGAATTTTTGCCAATTTGAGGAAAAATTTGGCAAATTATCGGGAATTTTTGGCCAGTCTTCGAAAAGTGTTGCCAATTTTCAGGAAATTTTCCCCAAAATATCAATATCTTAACACATTTCTCAATTCTAAATTAATTCTTTCCAACTATTTCACCTCCCAACCGGGTACAAAGTATACGATCGGGAAAACCGCTTAAAGGCCCCCATTCTCTTCCTAACCCTATAACCAAAGGTTACGGTGATATATCTGTAAAAATTGTGTTGTTTCCCATGTAAATATTGAAAACGAGGAACGAGTGGTATAAATGATTTGACTCACGACTAAAATTAAAATAGTGTATGAAATAGTATCGTGTTTTAATAGTATACACTTTTACTTATAAACGTATGCACATTGTAACGTTGTAATTTGATCGTTATGATTACATTATTAATAATACATAAGTTACGATGAAATTAAAAATGAAAGCTCCGAAGCCCATGTAACAATTTTTTGCAAATGATATTGACAATTTGGGAATATGGTTTTGGGAAGATGGTTTGCTAACATCTGATCATCCTACTTAACGGTAATCCCCATCAATATGAAAAGGTGCGAGGATCATAGCTGAATTCTCAAACATAGACCTGTTCACTGTATGAAAGAAAATTGTCTCCTTATGATACCTGAAATTTCTAATTTAAGCATAAATTCTTATCGAATTGTATAGAAATATTTCTATCAAATAACTTATTCCATATCATTATTTTTTATTTTTTTGCACTTTTAGATAAATGTGTTTGTCGTGGGTCCGATGGGGCAAACTGTCCTTCCCAGAACTTGATGTTTATACACCGGGCGTTCAGTTCAGTTCAGTTTTTTTTTTTTATTTTGGAGAGGGTTGGGGTGAAGGGGGGGGGGCAAAGTAATGTTTTGAAACGAAAATAAATTTCATGGTAAGCGATACACGCACCAAGACATGACAATATGTATAGAGAGGGGGTCAAGTGTGGATTTTTCCTACACATACATTTGTATTGCGTAGTCATACTGTAGAGTTAAATCCATTTGATTTGTTTTTTTTAATTTCCAGAATTATGGTTCCAAATATTTTGATATTTTGGGCTAATATTTTGCAATTTTTGATATACTTGTTGTCCTATGTATTCCGATTTGCCCACTTTCGTGGCTGTAATTTAAAATTAAAAGAAAAGAAACTTCCACCAGCAATTTTCGAACATGTCAAAAAATCTTTCAGCTAGCCATACTGCCGTACGGCATCGCTGCTGTACTGCCGTATTTCAAAATAAAGGAGGGTTTTTTGCCGCCAGTTTCAAACATATCGTGGTACCTATGAAAACCCCTGCAGAATGTACAGTGCCTTGTCAGCTTGTACAAACGAAAATCCAAATGGGCGGAATTTTAGAGCCTGGAAAGGGTGTTAATGCATAATTTTGTTATCTACAGAGAAATTGTTCATTTGGTACCAACTCAAGAGAGGTAAAATCAGAAGGCATAGAAAAACTGATAACAGTCGACAGTTTTGCACCTGGTAACATTTTATCGGGCTGATTACCAGGTAACCAAGTGGAAACTTCTGATTATAAAACTATGATGGTCATCGGCCTTTAATCCTAAAATTGATCCTCTTTCAATTATGTTTGTATTCTCAATTAACTTGAAATTGGTGTTAGAGTTTTACTTGAGCATATAACAATTTAGTATCTAATCCAACAAGTCTAATGCTAGGCAGCTAGTGTTACCTCAAAACCCCTAAATGTCCCGTTTGAAGCGTACGATTGCACTGGTAATTTGAGTTTCCATTCAATGTTGCTACAAATTGGGAAATTTGCTTAACTTTTCGGGTAAGTCCTTATTTTCGGGATTTTTCTTCAAATGTATGACAAATTTGACCAATATTATGTTAAAGTAATATCCCCATTCAATTTTGATTTAATATATTTGATTGAGGACCATAAGAGAAACAGGTTTGAAAAAAACCCAAGCTAACATCGTATTCCTGCAAGAAGTTATTGAATTTGAAAGATTTCTCTTGTCTGCGTAGAAGAGATTATTGGTCTGAGTCTATGTCATCATTATGATGTCATCACAGCACTTCTGTAATTTCGTATATTCTAAATGATTGGGAATATTTCTTCTTCAAAAATTGTGAAGCTGTTAAAAATAGTGTGAATAAAATCTACATAGTGTTTTCCAATCTGTTCTCGCAATTTATTTTTGAATTATGAAAACTTGGCGAATAATTTTCAAAGAAATACATACAGTTTAGTGCAGAAAGTGCCGTGATGACATCATACTGATGACTTAGTACAAAAGTCATTTTATGCGGGTAAGAAAAATCTGTTAAGTTCAATAACTTCTTCGAGGAATGAGATATCAACATAGTTTTTTTACTAATTTGTTCTTACATTTTTCTCTGTCTGATACACAAAAATGAATATGGGGATATTCCATTAATAATTCCTCAATTTTGCAACCGGGAAGGTGAAATCCTCTGTAGGGACGGGGAAAGGGAGGGAGATGCACAGTGGCTAGGCAGTATTACTCACGTAGCGTACACGTAACTTTGTGGGGTCCTGTGGCCCGTTTAGTGGCCCCAGTGTGATCCAGGTGCGAAGCCCTGGTATAGGTAAAAGGACGAAACATTTTTTTCACTTTTGATGCCCCAAAATTGTTTAAAATGAAACACAACTTTACGACCAAAAAATCAATTGATGAAAGGAAGAAAACTCTAAAGATAAAAATCTACTAACAGCCTAAGCTTATCTTGGGTTAACATTTTAGGCAAAGAAGAAAATTCACCTGAAATTGAGATAATTCCGGCGCAGTAGTGTGGTAGAGGAGTAGCAAGGGACCACTATACAGGCCTGGACCAATCAGAAGCCAGCATTCCAGTCATGTGACTAATTTCTCATGAATATTCATAGATACCAATGCTGGCTTCTGATTGGTCCGGGCCTGTATAGCGGCCCCTGAGAATTTCCCTCTGGGTCATCGGATTGGTCCGGGCCTGTATAACGGCTCCTGAGATTTTCCCTCTGGGTCATCGTATTGGTCCGGGCCTGTATAACGTATATCGAGAAGTTTGATAACATTATTCGGAATGATCAGAAAATTTGATATCATGACTTCAAATTTCCGAATCTGATTCGGAAACAGAAGAAATTACAAACATGATTTGGAAAAATCGGGGAAATTTAGAACTTGATTCGGAAAAATCGGAATATTTTAGATCCGGATTCGAAAAAATCCTGTATTTAAAGACCTTGATTCGGAAAAATTGGGAAGTTTGATAACATTTTTTGGAAGATCGGGAAATTTCAGGTGTTGGCGCTTAAAAACTGTAATATAGGCCTACGATTCGGAAAATATTATCATTGCTTACAGCTCTATTAATGATACACACGAATCCGCTGGAATTTTTAGATCATTTTTCCATAATTTTTCCTCATTCTCAAATATTGGGGGTGTGACACCCCCACCTTCCCTTCTCTCGACACAAACACACATAGGCCTACACCCGGTCGCGACACCCCTGTGAACATCTATATTTTGTGTAAATGTGTATATATCGCATCACACATATAGGGCGGAATGTAATTTAACATTTAGTGATAAATTACATTTAGAAAGTATTTAGAAGCATAAGAACAGGAACCTCCAACACTTACACCCCCACCACTCCTACCCCACCCATCCCACACATCTCCCACCCCTCTCACCCCATCTCTCCCACCCCTCCTACCCCATCCCTCCCACCCCATCTCTCCCACCCTCCCACCCCATCTCTCCCACCCCCAGGCTGCAACCTGACTCAACAATTGAGATGGGCATAGCGTGCTGTAAATGTTAAAACGGAACAAAATTAAAGCGGGTGCATAAAAGTATTGCTCAAATGATTGCCTCTGATAATTAATCACTTGCGGAATTATGGTTTTTGTTGTGAATTTGTGAAAAGGTCCAGATAGAATTAGAATTGTATTAAGACCTCCAACTGTTCTTTATAGATTAAAAGCTGTCCGTTTCATCCTGTTAATTTTGCAGTAAAATTTTGTTTTCAAATAGCCTACATTAAACAGCAGACATTTTTGAAAATATTATGAGTCTGAACAGATTTGTATAATTTATTTTATTTTATGCAGGCCCGTAGCCAGGACTTTGAGAGGGGCTTCATTTTTTCGCATAAAAGGGCACTTCATTCTGGGATTCGTTCTTGTACCTCGGAAAAATGAATATATCAGGTTTTTTTCCCCGAGAGTAGAGCCTAGTAGGCTATAGATTCGTCAAATGGTCATAACCGTTCCGATATTTCAACAAGCTTTGAAATTCCAAATGGTCAAAAAGCACTTTATCAGAAAAAGGGCGTTCTTCAGAGAAAAGTTTGAGAATGTAAACAAAATCTATAATAATATATTATCACTTTGTGCGATTTTGTATGTAATACAATACTGGAGGGGCGGGATATAGAACAAGTTTGTTTTAAAAGTTTGACAAAATTTACACATGCCCTGACATGTTCATAGTAATTTATTGGAAGCTTATCAAACATTTTCAAAGACTGACCATAGACCAATATCCATCCACAGAAACGTGAACAATAACAAATTATATATCCACATTATGCGTTTTCATGATTTTGTGATTTGTATATGGTGTATTATAGCTCTCTTTGACATGATTTTTGACTGGTATAATATACCTTCTTCCTATTTACGCCACTAGTCGGAACCACGGGGCAAGGGGGAAGGAGGTGCCCTTTTGAAATATGAGAAGGGGAAGCCGCCCCCGGCCCGGGCCCTATAAGAGGGCCCGTAAAAATATACCAGTATACCTATAAACCACAGGGACCCGCAGGGTCTCACTCGCCCGGCCCGTAGTGCCGTAGCTACGCCGGTGAGCAGGAGGTGCCCTTTTGAAAGTTGGGGGCGGACGGGAGCAGGAGGTGCTCTTTTGAAAGTTGAGGGCGGACCAGGGCAAGAGGTGCCCTTTCCAAAGTTGAGGGCAGACCGAGGTAGGAGGTGCACTTTTAAAAGTTATATGAAATTCAATCTTCTATGAAATCTTGAGGCCACTCACTCACAAATCTAATACATAGAAGTTGTAACATACATTTAATATTTATTTGACACTATTAAACATGTCATTTACCAGGGGCTCCGACACCGAAGGCCATGGTGGGAGGGGGCATGACCCTCAATAATTTCCTTTTAGGCCTTTTACCTATGAGCCCGATGGGCAATTGCCAATACTGGTCCTGGCTTCCCATTCTCAAATCCATAGGCGGGATTTGCATACCGAAAGTGGGGAAATGTCAAATGTCAAAAGTTTGGGGAGTGGTTCACAAGATTACGCAAAGATGCAAAACATCAGCATACAAAGATATACATTTGGGGGAAAAAGTGGGAGTGTCGATGTGCCCCCCATTTTGTTTAACTGACAAAAGTGCTCTTTTTTGAAAATGCCTTTCAATTCATGTCAAAAAAGTGTCCTCACTTACTTTTCTGCCCTCTTTCCCCGAATTCCTTCCGACACCCATGGTTAAAGACCACACGGATTTTTTATGAAGCCACCATTGCAAAGTTATACGGGGTAAATCATCATGGTCTTCTTGCAAGCAAGGGCGGATCCAGAGGGGGGTTCGAAGGGTTCCGTACCCCTCCTTTTGGAATTTCCACAAAAATAATTTATAACACTAAAGCTATTTATTTTCACACACCTAAACGTTAGCAGTATACTTTACCTTTTCCATTTTTTTATTTTTTTATCTCGGCTTATTGATATCATTCAATATCCATCTGTTCAGTGCAGCTATCAACTTCTCATTATTCTTTTTGCTTAAAAGTAGCTTAGTAATAAACACAAAAAGGCATCGTCCTCTGGACCCCACATGCGAGTTAACATCACAAACTTTTTTTCTTTCTTTTTTCCAAAACAGAAGGATCTATTTGCAAGATGATTTTTAATAATCACGATTCGGGGGACCTAAACCCCGCTGCGGACCCCTTTGAAGATTGATAAATTGTCTTCATACATTCGGTGAAAATTACAATTTTTTAAATTCTTTCAAATTCGATCTGTTCATTTTTTCATGGAAAAAATATTTCCTTCAAATCTGAGAATGGGAAACAAGAATATGCCTAACGGAACTTAAGGATGAAATGGAAAAGTTTGACCAGGCTGTCAGGTCATGATCAGTTATAAAACTTTTTATGACAAATACATTATGTCCGATCTCCGTTGAAACTGCTTTGAATAGTGGAAAGAAATTGCACAAAATTTCCCCAAATCGAAGAAAAATATCTGAAATGATATCAATTTGCCAACAATCGAAAGTTAGATTGCCAAAAATCGAAAAGAATTGCTAAAAATGAAAGAAATTGAAAAATATTACCCGAAAATCATAGAACATTGCGCGAAAATTAAAGAAAATTGAAGAAGTGTCCGAAAATTAAACTTCTTATTTCGCTATGAACAAAGTCATCACCAAATTTTGGGTGATATTTAACTTTATATATTAATCTTTTAAGTGTATTTCCTATAATTGTATAACGTATACCATGGTACCGGTATATTCCGCTATTTACATTTAAATATACGGAATAAACCCCTCCCACTCCGCCCCTCCCCCTCCACCCTACCCATGACCCCTACTGGACAGCGGCGTAGGAAGATATTTGACAATGGGGGTGCCAAATTTGATTTTGTCCCAACAAACCTACAAAAATGTACGAGTCCGTTATCACAGTAAAACTATTTGTAAATGGGGAGGGGGAGGAGGGGTCTTAAAATTGTGTGAAATTTGGGTAAAAGATTGTTTTGAAGACATTTTATGAAAATTGAAGGAAATTTCAAAAAAATGAAGAAAATGTCACAAAAACTGACAAAAATAACGGACATTTTACCAAAATTGAAGGAAATTTCACGAATATTGAAGGAAATTTTACCAAAAATGAAAGGAATTTAATTATTTTTTGGGGAGGGGGTGATCTGTTCCAAATTGGTCTATATTTTGTGATTGTAGACACATGTACTGTATATCGTTTATAGATCAATCGGGCTACTGCAAATGTCAGAATGTTCGTCGGGAAAATTTGTCTTACACCCTCTTTGCGCTCGAAGTCAAGTTACGCCCCTGGGTGTTGAGGCGTGGCCTCCGGCTGATCGTCCTAGCTATTTACGACGGGACTGGGATGCTTTAAGTGTCGCGCTATCAAATGACTAAAGAGGGTCAGGAATAGGGATGCTGAAGTGTCATAAATACAATGATGAAAGTGATTGCTACATGTAAGTTCGACATAACAAACTGAACATAGCTTAAGTTAAAGCGTGTATATTCGACTGTTCCCCTGTTCCATGTGAGTATGAATGGAGGGTGGGAGGGGGAGGGGGAGGACAACTTAATGGGGGTGTAGAGTGTTATACACCCTATTTTTGTTCGTAGGGTAATTCTAATTTCGAATGGAAATTCACATGGAAATTAAGAGAAAGGTAGGAAAATTAATATTGCTATACTTTTTTTTGTTTCTTCGCAAAACGACAAAATATTTTGTTTAATGTTTTGGAAATTATTATAGTTATGTTATTCTCATGGTCATAAAAGACTGGGAGGAGGGGACACTGATGATGAGTCTATGTAAATTATACATATTTCTGAATAATGCCTTACTCAGTTACTTATCAGAATCATGCCATTCTCCTTATCCATGCCATTCTCCTGATCTTAGACAGTCAGATAATAATGTAAAATTTCAAATAAGAGATATATCTCAATCATGCCCAACTATACTATTTAATGGAACATGTCCTCCCGACTCGGCATGATGCTGACAACATTATACTTCGGTGCTGATATATTCTGATAATCGGGCAGAGATGCAACATGTCAGATGTACTGTCATGGCCGTACGAGGCGGGGGCTGGGGGCAGTCATCTCCTGCCGGCACCGATCTAAGTCGGGCGGGGAATCATGTCCGACTCGACTAGATATCGGGGTCATACCCTACCCACTCGACATGTTGACAACTTGATTCTTGGGTACCGATATTAGTCGGGCAGAGATGTAAAATGTGGGATCAGAGATAGTAATTTCTGTATCAAGTGTTAATTGGCTATAACAGTCATGTCCTCCCAACTTGGTATGAAGCTGACAAGTTGACATGATTCTCGGTTCACCAAACTTAAACGGACAGGGATATAAAATATGTTGGGTGCAGTGGCGTAGCTATCTTCCAAAAATGAATCGTAACTTTTTGCTGTCCCTCATCCGAAGGAACCTTGCTAATGCTATCTATGAAAAATGGGGAGGGAGTCAGAACCTCTCCCTACATGCCCTATCACTTGAATTTGCCACAAGCTGACACTCGAAAATACCAGAGATATATGGGCCTATGCCCGAAGAATCGGCTACACAGCTAAATATCAGAATCAGGTCCACCCTACCCGACATGATGCTGATTCTCGGGTTGGCCAACAGGAACCTTCGTAGGAAAGAAGCCCCTCCCACACATTTAAACTCATGATCTTGAATGAACGGGCGGACTGGGACTGGTTTTGAAGTTGTTCACAAGGATCCTCATGAATTAAACAGTTAAATCAGTTTTGTTGATAGGCGTGATTAGGGTGTGCCCGGTGTATAGGAGGAGCATTTTCCTCCCACTTTAGATTCATATTTATTTATATGTACAGTTGTATGGTGATTTTTTGTATTTTGGTATGATTTTAGATTTTATGATTTAGCCCCTCCCCCGCACTTTCTGTAGGCAAATTTTATGTGTGATTTTGCCCCTACTTTCAAATCCCGTCCATTATTCTGCTGATGTATTATTTGCCTATACGGTTTCAAACAGAAAAGAGTGTTTTGACCCAATGAGATTCCCTTCTTTTGTAAATCTTTTTTTAAAGTTAATTTGTGGTTCGCAAAATTGGTCAAAAACATAATATGCAGGTAACATTTTTCTTGGCTTCCAATGCTTTTGGGACCCTTTTCACAATTATTATTCCAAATACTTGAATATATCCAATAATATTTTGCCCAAACTTTCTGAATGTTAAAGGGACATGTTTAGAAATATAATTGTTGCTACTTCTGTGTCTTGAATTTGAGCCATTTTGCATTTTAAAGCATCAAAAACACGAAAACTTTAGCGCACACGGGGATTTCCCCCTTGTACCTTACCCGAGCTTCGCCCTATACCACACTACTGCGCCCGATTTATCTCAATTTCAGGAGAAATTTCTCCTTTGCCTAAAATGTTAATCCAAGAAGTTTAGGCTGTTAGTAGATTTTAATCTTTAGAGTTTTCTTCTTTTCATCAATTGATCTTTTGGTCGTAAAGTTGTGTTTCATTTTAAACAAATTTGGGGCATCAAAAGTGAAAAAAATGTTTCGTCTTTTTACCCATACCAGGGCTTCGCACCTGGATCACACTGGGCCCTTAAATGGGCCACGAGACCCCACGCCGTTACGTGTACGCTACGTGAGTAATACTGCCTAGCCACTGTGTAACCCCTCCCTTTCCCGTCCCTATATAAAGGATTTCACCTTTCCGGTTGCATACATAGGTAAAATTGAGGATTTAATAATGGAATATTTCCATGGAATTTCATTTTTGTGTATCTAATACAGAAAAAATTTAAGAACAAATTCGTAAAAAACTATGTTGATATGTCATTCCTCGAAGAAGTTTTTGAACTTAAAGATTTTTCTTACCCGCATAAAATGACTTTTGTACAGAGTCCAAGTCATCAGTATGAAGTCATCACGGCACTTCCTGCACTAAACTGTATGTATTTCTTTGAAAAGTAACCGCCAAGTTTTCATAATTCAAAAATGAATTGCGAGAACAGATTGGAAAACATTATGTAGATTTTATTCACACTATTCTTAACAGCTTCACAATTTTTGAAGAAGAAATCAAGTGTTCCCAATCATTTAGAAAATACGAAATTATAGACAGTTTGGGAGCAACCCAAAAAACTGGGTACTTTAAAATACCTAAAAAAATGGGTACTTTTATGTATTACGTCATCGCATGAGCCTACACATTTGACTAGCCCACACTAAACATATGAGGTTTCTCATTTTCCGCTCCGGATTGTCCAAAATTTCAATGGATATCATGAAATTTTAGAGACTGATAGTAAATAGATATTCAAAACTTTTTGCCGCTGCTTTTCTAAATTCTCGGTCCTTTTTTTTGAGAAAATCTATAAAACAGATTATTGGCAGTCTGTTTTGTTCTTTTTCTCAAAATTGCGACGGTAATTTATTACAAAAAGCAGCGACAAAAAGTTTTTAATATCTATTTAATATCCGTCTCCAAACTTTCAGGATATCCATTGAAATTTTGGACAATCCGGAGCGGAAAATGAGAAACCCCATATGTTTAGTGTGGGCTAGTCAACTGTGTAGGCTTATGCTATGACGTAATGCATAAAAGTACCCAATTCTTTGGGTATTTCAAAGTACCCAGTTTTTTGGGTTGCTCCCGAACTGATAGAAGTGCTGTGATGACATTATAATGATGACTTAGACTCAGACCAACAATCTCTTCAACGCAGACAAGAGAAATCTTTCAAAATCAATAACTTCTTGCAGGAATACGATATTAGCTTGGGATTTCACCAAACTATTCATTTTATGGTCCTCAATCAAATATATTAAAATGAAATTGAATGATGATATTCCTTTAACATAATATTGATCAAATTTTCCATACATTTGAAGAAAAAATCCGTAGAAAATGAGGACTTTTTCCGGAAAGTTAAGCAAATTTCTTAATTTGTAGCAGCATTGAATGGAAACTCAAATTACCAGCGCAATCAGACTAAAGACCGATGACTATCATAGTTAATCATCCGAAGTTTCCACTTGGGTTATCTGGTACTCAGCCCGATAAAATGTTACCAGGTGCAAAACTGTTGACTGTTATCAGTTTTTCTATGCCTTCTGATTTTACCTCTCTTGAGTTCCAAATGAACAATTTCTCTGTAGATAACAAAATTATGCATTAACACCCTTTCCAGGCTCTAAATTTCAGCCCATTTGGATTTTCGTTTGTACAAGCTGACAAGGCACTGTACATTCTGCAGGGGTTTTTAGAGGCACCATAATATCTTTGAAACTGGCGGCAAAAAAACCCTCCCCTTATCTTGAAATACGACAGCATGGTTAGCTAAAAGAATTTTTGACAGGTCCAAAAATTGCTGGTGGAAGTTTCTTTTCTTTTAATTTTAAGTTACAGCCACGAAAGTGGGCATATCGGAATACATAGGACAACAAGTATATCAAAAATTGCAAAATGTTAGCCCAAAAAATCAGAAAATTTCGAACCATAATTCTGGAAATTAAAAAAATCAAAGAAGTTAATGGCGAAAATAAGACCGTCATTAAATTCATATTTGTACACTAACTCCCAATCATAGAGGTAGGCATGGGCATAGGAAGGTTCACCTCTCGGATGGGAGGGGAGTGGATTAAAGTCCATCACTTTACTAATGTTGCTGCTAATCGGAAAATCTTCCATTTTGGGAAAATTTCCATCATTTTGAAGAAATTCCTTTCATTTGGGAAATTTCCTTCATTTTATGGAAATTTCCGTCATTTTGGGAAATTTTCCTTCATTTTGCAGTTTAGGGGAAATTTCCTTCCTTTCCAAGCACTTTTCTTAATGTCGGTAAATTGTTTGTCAATTTACTGAAAATTTCGTTAATTTTTGAGTAAGTTTGATTCATTTTGGGAAATTTCTGGCATTTTCTCTACAATTCATTCAAATTTTAAAGGAAATTTTGTTAATTTTGGGAAAATTTCCTTCAGTTTTGGAACATTTTCCTCAATTAGTGGTAAAATTCTTTCATGTTAAGGGCAATTTTTCTCAATTTTCGTGGAAAATTTACTTCATTTTTAGACAAATTTGTGAGTATTTTCAGGAAATATTTGTCAATTTGGGGGGATTTGTAGACAAATTCGACCAATATACAAATGATTTTACCCAATTTTCTTCCATTTTACCTTCATTTTCGGGAGAAAAAAATTCGATTGTGGGAAAATTTCGTTCATTTTCGGGCACTTTCTTTAATATTTAGTTTAAGTTTTTGTAAATTTTAGGGAAACGTCGTTTATTTTTGGCAATTTTTGGTTAATTCACTCATTTATAGACATTTTTTTTTTATTTGAAAAAAATGTTGTCAATTTTCGTGATTTTGTTGACAAATTTGACCAAACAAATAATTTGACCAAACTTTTAGATAATTTGATCAAATTGTTTCCATTTTATGTGAATAATTTCCCAATTTTACCTCCAAAACGGGAAAACTAGGAAGGTGAAATCCTCTTAGGCATTATCATTATTATTATTATTATCATTATTATTGTTTTTAATATTATCATTATTATTATTATTATTATTATTATTATTATTATTATTATTATTATTATTATTGTTATTATTATTATTATTATTATTATTATTATTATTATTATTATTATTATTATTATTATTATTATTATTATTATTATTATTATTATTATTATTATTATTATTATTATTATTATTATTATTATTATTATTATTATTATTATTATTATTATTATTATTATTATTATTATTATTATTATTATTATTATTATTATTATTATTATTATTATTATTATTTGTATCATTATTATTATTATTATTATTATTATTATTATTATTATTATTATTATTATTATTATTATTATTATTATTATTATTATTATTATTATTATTATTATTATTATTATTATTATTATTATTATTATTATTATTATTATTATTATTATTATTATTATTATTATTATTATTA
>JAIGNY010001611.1:0-22500 GCA_020152595.1 Chiridota heheva | reverse complement strand
TAAATTAAATAATCACTCTTACATCAGCAACATCTTTTTGTGCAGCAGTCCATCCACCCAGTCAAGAAAAGGAAACTCCTAAGAACTTATAATTTGTTACCACTTCAAGTTTTGCGCCATTCAAAGAGAATCTATCAGCTTTGGCAAGTCTACCTCTTTTTCTGAAGACCACTATTTTGGTCTTCTTATTATTAATCACTAATTGATTTTTCTTACAATAAGAACAAAGGCTATCAGCAAGTTTTTGTAGCACGTAGGATTTCTCAGAAAAATGACTAGGTCATCGGAATACAGTAAGCAAAACAATATTTTATTTCTAACTTTCACCCCTTTGTAATATTCACCTCGTAAATGGTCTTCAATATCATAACAAAAAGTAAAAAAAGTATAGGAGATAAAACACAGCTCTGTCGAACACCTTTATGACAAGCAAAAGAATCTGTAAATCATTGTTGCCCAATTTTATGCAGGCTTTTACGTTCCTGTACATGTTACGTAACATGTTAAGAAACTTGCCATCAATCTTGTATCTATTCTTCAACTTACGAAAAAGTAACTCATGGTTAATACTATCGAATGCTTCTTTAAAGTCTACTGAAATAGCATACAACTTACCTCTCGGTTTACTTAAGGAGGTTGTAATTAAAGAATGTAATACCAAGGTATCATCAATAGCCGAGTAACTTCTACGAAAAAGCTGCTTGTGCTCTTGAGATTAAATCATTGTCATCACACCATTCTTTTAGTCGATTAGAGAGAACTGAAGCAAATACTTTGCTTAAAGAAGACAATAGAGTAACCGGCCTGTAATTTGCAGGATCTTTGATATTACCCTTTTTTAAAATGGGACATAAAACCTATATCCCAGGAATCTGGGTAAATGCCATTTTCAAAAATGCCATTAAAGAGTTTAACGATTATTTCAATGATCCACCCTGGCAGAGCTTCAGAAGAACTCATTGGGTATCCCATCCATACCAGGTTCTTTAGAGTTCTTCAAGTCGTGTATTCAATGTTTTATTTCATCTATATTAATAACATCATTCGATAAATCTATATCAATATCACTATCTGTCATGTCTGTTGTTTGATAAAAAATCAGCGGGATCGCTGCTAGAACTATGCTCAAATATAGCTCTGAAATACTGCAGCCAATTATGAGCAGTAATTACATTTGTATTGAAATTACTTCTAATTTTATAAAGAAATTCCAGAATTTCACATTGTTTGTACAAGCAGCCGTAACCAAATAGAGAGTTGAACACACAATTACAATGACGGGGTCGTCGCCTGCGTATTCGCTTATGATAGTACAAATGCTATCACGAAACGCTTAATACGACCCGGACGAGAACACAGGTACGACGTACGGACAGACATAACATCGACAACCAAGTCAATGTCCACGGCCTTTGATAACCAGTTTTGGTACACTGGCGTGTCTACCCACCCCAGGATTATCCCGGGGCCTCGTGGTCTGTAGACAGGTATGATAACCGCTACACCACAGTAGGTAGATAACCAACCAAATACCTCCTAATTTTGTTTTTATAACCATTCGTTTTGTTACGAATAACATCATTATACTGATTTCTTAAACGTATGTAATTAGCTTTGCTTTCGGTTGATGGATAGTTTCTATACCTTCGAAGAGCTGTATGAGCCGTATCCTTCATTTGACCACATTCTTTGTCAATCATTCATTACAGACATTATAATTTTGATCTTTTTGATTACCATCTTAGAGCACAACTTAAATGCCACAGATTTAATCAAATTTAAAATTCCATCAGAATCTTTGCGTATTTACATAGCATCACAATCAGACAAAAAAGCTATGTTTACTTGATACGTCATTAAACATGTTAAAGTTCAATTAAACACCATTGTTAATCTGATTTTAGAGTAGTTGTGTAAGCCATGCGAATGTGAGCTCTCTACTTCTGCTAAACTGTTAAATGACAAAGCAAGAGGCTTGTGATCGGATTCACATGTATAAAGTACTTGTAAATCCAACGATCCTGTATTTGAAATAAGATTGACCGATGCGATTATATAATCAACTACACTGCTTCTATTGTATCTTATACATGTGAAGCTCCCTATACCACTTTCTTTACCAACCACTCCATTCAAAATTCTTAAAGCAGAGTTTTGCAAAATTGAAGCAGCTTTCTCCCATAATTGTCAGCAGTTAAGTCTTTTGACGATCTTTGAATCACATAATCTTCTTTTACGTAAGGAGATGGGATTCCTTTGACTAGGTCAGCGACCTCCATAGGAATTGAATCGGACGGAATACCTATGCCGGCATTGAAATCATCAGTGACAATGAACTCTGCTTTTTGATGAGATGTTTTTAATTGTATTATATCTCCCTCTATTTTATCCAAAGTTGTTATATCTGAACAATTCGAGTTTTTTGGTGGCATGTACAAAGCACATAAATACAAAATCGTATCAGGGATAACACTTTCAATTTTCAGCCAAATATGGGAACAAGAATGTCGACATAGGTGTGCATTTGAATATATATATATATATATATATATATATATATATATATATATATATATATATATATATATATATATATATATATATATATATATATATATATATATATATATATATCAATATATATATATATATATATATATATATATATATATATATATATATATATATATATCTATATATATATATATATATATATATATATATATATATACATACATACATGCATACACCCATATATACATACATACACCATATATACATACATACACACACATACACACATACACACATACATACATATATACATATATATATATATATATATATATATATATATATATATATATATATATATTTATATACATATATATATATATATATATATATATATATATATATATATATATATATATATATATATATATAGATGTATGTATATATATATATTTATATAAGTATATATACATATATATATATATATATATATATATATATATATATATATATATATATATATATATATATATATATACATACATACATGCATACACCTATATATACATACATACACCAATATATACATACATACACACACATACACACATACACACATACATACATATATACATATATATATATATATATATACATATATATATATATATATATATATATATATATATATATATATATATATATGTATATATATATATATATATATATATATATATATATATATATATATATATATATATATATATATATATATATATATATATATATATATATATATATATATATATATATATATATATATATATATATATATATATATATATATATATATATATATATTGATAAACTTGAAGCTTGAAACATGCTATCAATAAAGCTATCAGAATTTTAGGCACAGTCAGACGCATATTCAGATTTTTTATAAGAATATTTATTTATTACTGAACAAGTCGATGGTTGGACCAGTTATTGAATATGGTATCCCTGCGTGGGATTCTCATGGGATGTATGGTATCCATGCGTGGGATCCTCTTTTTATTAGGATGTGGATGATATTAAAACAGTTCAAAGGCGAGCCACCAAAGTGCCCGATTTGAAGGATTTGGCATCAAGACTATACATTTGGCATATGAAGCGAGACTTGAGAGATACAGGAGAATTTGATTTTTGTATTGAAGTATTGGACTTGAAATTGATACTAGTAACTTTTCATTTTTTTCTGGTTACTAGTTCAAGCACTCGTGGGCATTGTTTTAAATTACGTAAACCTAGAGTTAATGCTTCTGCTAGACATATTGTTTTCTTTCTCAGAGAGTGATTGATGTATGAAATTCATTCCCAGAATCAGTTGTCGACCCCATCTCTTAATTGTTTCGAGTCAAGATTGGACAATTACTGGAAATTCTCAACCTGGACTACACACAGTCAGCGTGATGTAAAATGGCTTTTAGCCAGCAACAAGATCTGTATATGATGATGATGACGAAACTATCAGAGTGCAGTCGTAATGGTTGTATGCCTCACGTGTTAGGTCAAGCCCGTGTCGAGCACGAAGGTTGAAGCATTTCCATTCTGTTTTGTATCTTTGCCGGTATCTAGGCCTATCTTACGAATCAACAACATGTCTTCATACAAGAAAGCGCAAAAGACAGCCCAGAGGAGTCACAAGGAAAGAAGCCAGGTTAGAAGTTGCGGTACCTTTAGACCTTAGTTACTAACTAGGCCTAACAAGTTTTAACGCCAAGGCCTAGGCCACAGGTGTTCCTAACGTTATGGCAACCTATACGCTTACTATATATATAATAAAAGGTAGGACTCTTTTTTTAACGAGACTATCGAACCGTGTATAAAAATTCCTTTTTTGACCACTCGAATCTTAATTACACTTTTTACTCTACTCACATTCGCAGGAGACTCCCTTCTTCTATATAATCCACGGTATTTGTTAGTTCTTTTCCGATTAGATGTACAAACGATGAATTTTCTACCAAATTACACCAAATTACTGTCCAGACAATCTATTCGTCAGTTTTCAATTTGCTGCAAACTAAAGAAACGGTACGATGACGTCATGAAGAAGCAGCACTGCAGTATTATTTTGACAAGAACGCAGGCGGAATGTATCATTCATTACCGGATGAAAATTCGTAGTTAATAATTGGTCCGTAAAGAAACATTGGTTTCATAAAATTCAGACTGGTTTCATAAAATTCAGACATTCAGATGGAAAAGGGATTACATGTACAAAAAATTGAAGGCATTATATTGGAGGACATGCTTCTTTTTCAAGGAGTTATCAAAGGAATTTGTATAAAAATGGACCTGCAACATCTTGTACTAATTTCTTTTTTTCAAAGTAAGGCTACAAAGATAATCTTTTTTTATTACTATATGGATATGCACAAAAAGCAAACTAGCTTCTGGTCATCAATGAGCACATGGAAACAATAGCTGGCTATGACAACAATCCATTATTAATATGACATTAAATAAACAGTGGAAGTTTGTTAGAAATACTTCCTAGGGCCCAAGATAATGCTTTTAGAATTTGTCATTTGTGCAGGCAGGAATGTACACTTTGGGGTACATTTGTCTCATTTGACCAAATTTTGGATGAGTATTATGAGCTTATACGACCTCCATGCAGTTGGAGCCTTGTACAAAATGCATATCAAACTGAGTGCAGTAACAAGGTCATCAAATTTTATAAACGAATTGTATGTATTTAATTGATGTTAAAATAATTTGGGACATGCTAACAGAAGTTAAAATACAGCAAAATATAAACTATAAAGAAATTAATATATCATTAAGTAACTCTTCTCTGTAATTCACTGTATACTGTGGCAGTAAAAAAGTTAATCAACATCTTAAATCGAACTGTTGTCTGCACTTGTAATATTCTCAATGTCCTTATCCAATGAAAGAATAGAACGAGTGCAAAGAGTTCAGAAATATAAGATGACTGTACTATTTGGTAATAACAAAGAAGAGTTACTGGAAGGAAATTTTTGTATTTCTTTATGTTTTAACATATTTACACTGTGGATAACATTACTATATGTATGATATATATAGTGACCATGGTAACATGGGTATTAACAAGTTTTCAGTTCAGTTTTAGATGGTGATTATCTATGTTTCAAAAGAAGAGTTACTTAAATGTTTATTTCTTTAGATTTTAAAGACACTATTTCCACTTGATAACATATATGTAACTATTGAACTTACAGAGAGAAGAGTTACTTAAAGGATATATTTATTTTTTCATATTTTGAAGAGACTATTTTAACTCGATGACATAACTATTAAAATTACAGAGAAGAGTTATTTAAAGGATACATTTATTTCTTTGTATTTTGAAGAGACTATTTTAACTTGACATAATTATTGAAATTACAGAGAAGAGTTACTTAAAGAATATGTTTATTTCTTTATATTTTGAAGAGACTAATTTAACTAAATGATATTGTCTTGAGATGCAGTATACATTGTTTTGTTTTTTAAATATATTTATTCAACTTCCAAAAAACAATAACAATCAACAGCTCAAGAAATATACAAAAAAGTGAAGGTTTTACAAAGTAAACAATTTCAAAGAAAATATAGAAGAAAAAAAAGAAAAAGGGAAATTATGAATTACTGTTACTTTAAAAAAAATGTATCTTTAAACAGTTAAGGAGCAGCCCAAAAAATGGAGTACTTTAAAATACCCAAAAATTGGGTACTAGTATGTATACGTCATCGCATGAGCCTACACATTTGACTAGCCCACACTAAACATACATGAGTTTTCTCATTATCCGCTCCTGATTGTCCAAAAATTCAATAGATGTCCTGAAATTTTGGAGACTGATAGTAAATAGATATCAAAAAACTTTCTGTCGCTGTTTTTGAAATTCCACGGTTGCCTTTTTGAGAAATTAATAAAATAGATTATAAGCAGTCTGTTTTGTTCATTTTCAAAATTGCGACAATGAATTTCAAAAAGCAGCGACAAAAGTTTTAAATATCTATTTACTATCAGTCTCAAAATTTTAGGATATTGATTGAATTTTTGACAATCCAGCCGGAAAATGAGAAACCCCCATGTTTAGTGTGGGATAGTCAAATGTGTAGGCTCATGCGATGACGTAATACATAAAATTACCCAATTTTTTTGGTATTTCAAAGTACCCAGTTTTTTGGGCTGCTCCCTAACTGTTAAACATTGAAAATAATCATACCTTCTTTTTTTTTAACATAAAAGTTTCTTTCCATCTCGAGCATCATCTTCATAGCTGTTTTAAATCTATAAAGAGTAGGTATGGTATTGGTATATTTACATGAAAATAAAATATTTAGCGTGAAAAATAATGTAATTGTATTTGAAATAGTTTTCATCAGTATAACCAAGAGCAATAACTTTATAATTCAAACTTAAAGTTACATCACTTAAAGTATCAACAAAAACGTCATTCCAAAACTTAGATGAAATATTACATGACCAAAAAGATGCTTAAGGGTTTCACTGTCATTACCACAAAAGGAACAAAGGTCATTATCTAGTATTTTAACTTGTGTAGGTAGCTATTTACAGAGAGTATTTTGTGAATGGTTTAAATTGGAAATAATGGATTTTTGTTTAGCGGACTGCTATAAAACAGTTAGAAAAAATAACCTGCCATTCTTTGTCATTTATATCAAAAAACGATCCCAGTAATATTTAGTAATATGTATCGCCCCTGTTTGAATGACATAAATGATTATAACTCCACTTTGTGACTTTATTAACCAGTACAATGTTACTTAAAACATTTTTCTTGATAAGAAGGTATTTTCCTCTGAAAAAGTACAAATATCAGATTTCCATTGCTTAGGAATGGCAGAGATCAACCCATAGAAAAATGTAAAATTCTTAGAATTTATATCATAAACATCATTAAAGATTTAAAATTATAGATATGACCAGCGCCGAGCATAGATTCCGGCTGCGTTCTTGTCAAAATAATACTGCAGTGCTGCTTCTTCATGACGTCATCGTGCCTTCCTTTAGTTTGCAGCAAATTGAAAGACGAATAGATTGTCTGGACAGTAATTTGGTGTAATTTGGTAGAAAATTCATCGTTTGTACATCTAATCGGAAAAGAACTAACAAATACCGTGGATTATATAGAAGAAGGAGTCTCCTGCGAATGTGAGTAGAGTAAAAAGTGTAATTAAGATTCGCGAGTGGTCAAAAAAGGAATTTTTACACGGTTCGATAGTCTCGTTAAAAAGAGTCCTACCTTTATTATATATATAGTAAGCGTGATAGGTTGCCATAACGTTAGGGAACACCTGTGGCCTAGGCCTACTCTGGTACACTAACTCGCTTAGTCAGATAAACATCTGAGCGTGATGCGCGATAGCAATTACATGATTGCGAATACTGGGTCAGACATCATCCTATGCATATAACGGTGGAAACCGCTACATTGACTCATCGTAGTCGCGTGCGCAGAATATTTTATGCGCACTCCTGTTTTGCAAACATTTTCCAAGAAATTTGTATTTTTTTACCTCATTCATTTTAACACGAAAAAGTTAAGCTACATAACTAAAAACAATTTTCTATTATGTAACTCTTAATCTTAAAAGCTTTGGCACATAAAAATACATTCAATAACTTATTTCTAAAACCCCGTAAAAGAAAGAAACTTTCACCTACCTCAGTTGTTACCTTCTCACAATCGAGTGCGCGGAAGTGAATGTACCTAATTATTTCAAATTCTATTGTACATCAGCCATGCCAGCGTAGTGTAAATCTGAATCTGTTAAGCCAGCAAAAATCCTTCAAGAGGACATGATCGCGGGTGTCCAGTTCGCTAACGTTATATTTATTAGTACGTGTAGCGGTGTTGCGCCTAATTATTTCAAAAAAGAAGTTAACTATATATTTTTGATGTGCCTTAAGTACAGTACTTATAGTGTAACAGGGGACGTTAATAGACTGTAGTCGCGATTCAAGGATTGAGGCGATTTCTACGTTAAAACAGATAGGTCGGAGTCTCACTCTGTATTGCATGTAGTGCGTAGCATGAAGGGCATACAGAAGGAGATGTTATTTCACTATACTATGAGATAACATCTCCCTCTGTATGCCCTACATGCTAGGACATGCAATACAAAGTGAGACTCCGTCCTATCTGTTTTGACGTGGAAATCGCCTCGGTCCTAATATCGCCACTACCCTGTCTATTTACATCACCTGTAATTACTGTACTTACGGCACATTAACATATGCCTAGGCAAGGCCTAGTTAATTTCTCCGGTTATTGCTGTTAATCTTGAAGTAATTAAAACATGCCGTTAATCTTGAAATGATTACAAATGGGTACAAATGTAAGCCAATATTGTACACTCCTTTCAGTTCAACCGTACTCTCTTGGATTTTTTTTTTTTAACAGGGTGCACAACACCGATATGCGTACTACTAATAAATGTAATAATACATTTAATAATAATACATTTTTATATAGCGCGTTATACCAAACGGTCTTAATGCGCTTTACATAAACAAATATAACATGAGAAAACCTTAAGATACAAACAGTAAGAGAACAAAAAACCATACTTAAAAAGATACAAGCAGGATAAAGTTACAAGGTCCAATGAGTGAAACTCATGAAAAGGTGTGTTTTCAATACACTCTTAAAGATATCTAAAGTAGTGGCATTTCTGATGTAGATTGGGAGAATATTCCAGAGTTTGGGGGCTGCAGATTGGAAAGAACGTTCACCGTAAGTCTTGGTGTTAATTTTTGGCGGCTTTAGGAGAATAGCACTGTTAGATCTAAGTGAGCGAGTTGGTAATTGTAACGTGATTAAGTTGGAAATATAATTTGGAGCAAGACCATGGATGGCTTTGTACTGTATGTGAGGGTGAGAAGCTTGTACTTTATTCTTTCACATATAGGAAGCCAATGAAGTTGGTGGAGGATGGGTTTAATGTGAGATTTCTTACTTGTGAGAGTAACTAATCTGGCAGCAGTGTTTTGAATGCGCTGAAGCTTTGAGATTTGTTGAGAAGGAAGTCCAAATAAGATACTGTTGCAACAATCAAGTCTGGATGATACAAATGCGTGAATAAGTGTCTCGGTCGACTTGATCAAGATATTTACGAATTTGGCTGATTTTTCTGAAAAAATGCCAACGAACTGGACGCACGTGCTGCCCCAGCCGCGTTGGTGCGCGGCATGAATTTGATAAGGCCACATGGCACTGTACTGCAGTTATTTTTATCAAAATACTGTTCAGTCAGTGACAATTGCATTGGGCCAAAATGCATCCGTTTTCACAACTGGGAAAACATAAGTCAGAAATGAAGTCCCCAAATGCATCTTCCATCGGATTTGCGTCCCTTTAACAGTCCCAATTTTTCAATGAAGCACCAGTTTGTAATCTACTGGAATGATTTTTGATTGCATCTGACTAGCGTCTGCCCTTTTCTATAGAATCAATACAAGTTGACAATAGCCCATTCAACTCGAGAGTGAATCCTTGTCTTCATTGTTGAACAAAAAATGCTATTGAGGTTTTAATATTCAGGCTCAGTCAACATAATTTTTAAGATATGTGTCACTATTTACATTTTATAGTTTGTATTAAATATGATCGTAGCACATTTGTGATCATATGCTCACACATATCATTAGTACAAGTGGTATATACATATATATATATATATATATATATATATATATATATATATATATATATATATATATACATACAGTATATATATATATATATATATATATATATATATATATATATATATATATATATATATATATATATATTCACTTTGATTTTGCAGTGTACAGTATATTGATCCTTAATGAAAAAAAGAAAAGAAAACCAATTTGGAAATATCTGTAAAGTATTTTTCCTTCTTATCTTTTACAGCGGTACCGTTTCAAGAACGGAAGAATCATGACAAACAATTGTTTTCATGATTCATTTTCTTGCGCATGTTATTTCTTATGTTATGCGTTGGTTCGATTTTTAATGGATTAGTTTTCATAATTCAATTTTACCTCACAGAGTTAGCAAAACAATATCACCAATTCTTTTTTCGAGATTCTGTTCCAATAATCACGGATATGTTCGTACATCCTTGCATTAACACATCGAGTTGCATGCATAGCACAACAAACAAATGAAAACGATGGTAGTTCATCGAACGGCTGACTCGCTTGTCACCGAAATACAAACTTATAATTCTCGCACAGAATAGCAAGACCATTCATAGTTTTACTTTCACTCAACATCGTATTTAATAGGTTTGATTGTATGTTCAGGGGCGGACTGGCTAGTTGGTCAATCGGTCAATGACCGATGCCCCCACCCTATTGTTGCCTCCCCTGGCTTCAACTAATGTCTAATATGCCTTAAAAAGAGTGAAAAAAATGCTGGGGTGGCCCACGCGGGAGGGGGAAGGGCTTAAATAAGTGAATTTAAAGTTTAAGAATGTTCTTATCATCTACAATATTTTCGGGTATAATTGTTACTTGTAACGGGAATTAAAAACTGGACACGATTGTGATTAGAATTCAATGAAACGGTGGTCCAAATACTCCGGAAATTCTTCCCGAAATATTGTACGTGTAGTTCATTTACATTTTAAGACTAGTAGAATTTTTGGTCAACTGAACAAGGCAAGTGATAAAGGCCGTTACTTCGCTAAATATAACAGACACGAGTTATTTTAGATTTAAAAGTGACATATCCCTGATTACAGTCATGGAAATTATGTAAAATCGTATCCAATTCACGGAACATGTTTTAGTTTATTCTAGTCCTGTTGTTGTAATGAAGAAAAACTATTCTACTTCTTGAAGGACTCCCGGGCTTTAGGCTTACACCATGCATCTTTTTGTTCTGAAATAAATTGTTTTAGATTGGAGATATCAGATTATTGAAATTGGGGTGGGGGCATACCCTTTTATATACGCCTAATTTGGTTGATTATTTTGCCCAATGTTTTTTATATTTTTATTTCCCTACAAAAACGACGGCAATGAGTTGTGGGAGGAGGGGAGGTGGGGAGGGAGGGAGACAGGGGGGGATATTTCTCATATGAGATTTTCTCTTTTGCATGTTTGTTATGCATGAAAAGACATTTTAGAAAAACAGATTATTGAAATTGGGGTGGGGAATACTCCTTTAAATATAATTTGGTCGATGGGTGGGGCGGGAGAGTGGATGGGGCGGGAGAATTTCGATGGATTTGTTCAATCCCTGAAAAGTTCTGCACCTGTTAACCTCTTCATCATTTATACATTTTACGAAATGTATAGCTAGGTGTCTCCATCCCCTCACTAATTGGAATGTGTCTTTTGTTTTGGTTTTCTGTAATTGAATCTTTACATAATCTTTCAACAAACCGCCGCCCTTGATAATAAGTAGGCCATCACCTGGGCAAGGTCATAAATCACCCAGTCAGAATTAGGTTTTATAATGTTTACATCAATGTGTCAATGAAATATGATATCTTTGAACAAGTGCCTTGAACAATAATTATGTGGGGTACTGGGGCCAGTTCCCAAGGAAACTGGGTTTTGTTTAAAAAATTTCATTTTATGTTCCGAGATAACAGAAAGCTGTGGGTGCAAAGTTTGCAGGATTGCTAGTGAATTGAGAAAGTTGCCGATCTGAGTTTATTTCCATTCAATCTTTCTATGGTGCATACCAGTTTGCCGTATTACTTTATAATCTTTTTTTTTTTTTATCAACAAATTTTGGTACCAAATGAAACAAAAGACTTGGGGAGAGCTTTTCTTACAAGGATTTCTTGTACTAGTGTAGGCGTATTTTATTTACATGCCGGGACAGTAGGAATTTGCTTAAGTTTGGACCATTATCCGTGAACGATTTCACGATCGATATTACTGATATTTATCATTATTTTTGAAGGAACATTCAATTTAAGTACATGTATATTGGATTACATTCGGAATAAAATCGGCAAAATTGAGTAAGTTGATTATTTCTTTTTCAGTCACTTTGTTTCATTCTGTTGAATACAAATTTCAGTGCACAATAAGTATAGCTTAAAATGGACCAAGGTTTAAAATTCCCGATTTTGACTAAAACATTAAACAGTCATCAATCCATGAAAGAATTGAACACGTAGGCCTAACATATGAAAAACATACACAAAAATGAAAATGGAAAACATTATTTGGTCATGATTTCTTGATTCTTAAAATGACCCCGTTTGTAAAAAATAAAAATAAAAAGACTCAAAATTTAAGTTGCTGGAATTTTTTTTAAATTGTTCTTTTTTTTGATGGAAGATCAATATCATTATCACCACAAAATCAAAGTCGAGAAACACATTTAAGGACTCATTCAATTTCGTTTTTCACGTTTAAGAACTGATACATTTTGGCTCAACGCAACTATTAATTGAGCCAGTACTGTAGCAGGAGTTGGTCATTTGAATTGCGATATTATTTGTATTCTTGTTTTGAACATGTTATTTTTCGCAGAACACATTACGACCAATTACAGGCTCTTTTTTTTTATATTCTAAGTACTTGACCTTCACAATCCCATCCCATTGCCTAAACAAGATTAATGTAACTGTGTATCATTCTTTGTTTAGTTGGAGCATGGAGCTATTATTAGCTTTATGGTTGGAGGAACTTTCCAACAAGATTACCAGCGATATCCTGCGCAATATCGCAAGGCATTGTTCTATTGCTATGCAGGAATGTGCATTGGAAAAATGGCTTCACTGAACCATGTTTTATGGGGGCTTTTAAGCAGTCATGAATAAAAAAAATCCTGCAGTTTAGTGGGATTCGTCTGCATGCCGCGTACCGAAAGTTGGCTCGCCTCCCTTAGACTCCCTCAGTTCAGTCCGTTATGGTGCCCCGTTGGAGCACCTTGACCGATGGAATTTTAATCGCTAGTCTGCACTTGGCCTGCTGTACAGTATGTATTTGCACGCTGAACTTTTACAGGACAAAGTGAAAAAAAAGGGAAACATAGAAAGGTACTGGGAGAATATAAAGGTACTTGGATAGAGTAAAGCAACTTAGGTGGCAAACTGGTTAGCTTTAAGACTAGACATGTTCTGCTGCAGTCAAACATGAAATAAGAATGCACATGTGCATGTAGCCCACAGCACATGTGCATGTAGCCCACAGCACATGTGCATGTAGCCCACAGCACATGTGCATGTAACCCACAGCACATGTGCATGTAGCCCACAGCACATGTGCATGTATCTACAGCACATGTGCATGTAGCCCACAGCACATGTGCATGTAGCCCACAACACATGTGCATGTAGCCCACAGCACATGTGCATGTAAAGACAGCACATGTGCATGTAGCCCACAGCACATGTGCATGTAGCCACAGCACATGTGCATGTAGCCCACAGCACATGTGCATGTAGCCCACAGCACATGTAGCCCACAGCACATGTGCATGTAGCCCACAGCACATGTAGCCCACAGCACATGTGCATGTAGCCCACAGCACATGTAGCCCACAGCACATGTAGCCCACAGCACATGTAGCCCACAGCACATGTGCATGTAGCCCACAGCACATGTGCATGTAGCCCACAGCACATGTGCATGTAGCCCACAGCACATGTGCATGTAGCCCACAGCACATGTGCATGTAGCCCACAGCACATGTGCATGTAGCCCACAGCACATGTGCATGTAGCCCACAGCACATGTGCATGTAGCCCACAGTACATGTGCATGTAGCCCACAGTACATGTGCATGTAGCCCATAAACTGAATAAACAACAAAGGACTAAGAACCAATCAAAACATTCCACAACACACAGAACTGAACTGAACCTGGAACACAAAGGGAATGTATTAATAGCTACACACAACATGAGACAATGCAGCTGAGGGAAGTACTGTTAATATGTCTCATATACTGTCCATCTTTTATGAATAATACTAAGATTAGAGACATTTATGTCAACATAACTCAATATAATTTTAGACAGAAAATGACAACACAATTTGAAATAACATTCAAATCATTATGAATCACATGATGTTTATAGTTAAACGTGTTAATTACACAAGTGATAAACGAAAACCAAATAAATCACAAATAGCTCTCCAGAAATCCATGCTAAAGACCAACCAATACGTTACCATTGTAAAGACCAACCAACACGTTACCGTGCTAAAGACCAACCAATACGTTACCATTGTAAAGACCAACCAACACGTTACCGTGCTAAAGACCAACCAACACGTTACCATGCTAAAGACCAACCAATAGTTACCATTCTAAAGACCAACCAACACGTTACCATTCTAAAGACCAACCAAAATGTTACCATGCTAAAGACCAACTAATACTTACCATGCTAAAGACCAAACAACACGTTACCATTCTAAAGACTAATCAACACGTTACCATGCTAAAGACCAACCAATACGTTACCATTCTAAAGACCAACCAAAACGTTACCATGCTAAAGACCAAACAACACGTTACCATGCTAAAGACCAAACAACACGTTACCATTCTAAAGACCAACTAATGCGTTACCATGCTAAAGACCAACCAAAACGTTACCATGCTAAAGACCAACCAATACATTACCATTCAAAAGACCAACCAATACGTTACCATTCTAAAGACCAACCAGCACGTTACCATGCTAAAGACCAACCAATAGTTACCATGCCAAAGACCAAACAGCACGTTACCATGCTAAAGACCAATTAAAATGTTACCATGCTAAAGACCAATCAACACGTTACCATGCTAAAGACCAATCAACACGTTACCATGCTAAAGACCAATTAACACATTACCATGCTAAAGACCAACTAACACGTTACCATGCTAAAGACCAACCAAAATGTTACCATGCTAAAGACCAACTAACACGTTACCATGGTAAGGACCAACTAACATGTTACCATGCTAAAGACCAACCAAAATGTTACCATGCTAAAGACCAACTAACACGTTACCATGCTAAAGACCAATCAAAACGTTACCATGCTAAAGACCAACCAACACGTTACCATGCTAAAGACCAACCAATACATTACTTTACGATTATTAAAGCAAGTTTTCCTACTACAAGTTGAATTAACCCAAAGATAGCATACATGTCTCGGTTAGTATCAGGAACCATTGACCCCAAACACTTAGCACAAATTATGAATAACATGCCTATGTCCATCTTCAGGTGTCATACAAGAAGAAAACCAGAAAAAATGGGAGAAATATCAGGTTATTGCTCTCAAACAATGTTGTAATATCGAGATCACAAAGAGAAGAGAACGTGGTCTAGCCTGCACAATGCAAGGTGGCAGGAAGTTGCTTGCTATCACTGCAGAATCTGATAACTACTCGGAATAAACAAATACTGTCGTTTAAGACTTTTACATCAGGAAACCACTTAATGTAGGTCTACACTTGTTCTTTAGTCGGTTAGTTGCAGCAGAGGCATTCTCCCTCATTGCCTTTCTTTTGTTGTGTCTTTTTATTGTTCATAGGTAAAAAATGAAAAAAAGTTTGAAACTGATAGTTGTTATTTAGTAAAGTTCAATTTGATGCAGTCAGTGCATTGTGTTAGCAGACGACATGGTTTCAGTAGCATTATGTGTTGTACTTAATCACGTTCGTATTTCGTAACACCAATGGCAGCGTCACTGTGAACATTGGACACTCGGAGTAAGAGGCCTGTATTGGGCTTGTTTTTCCATTCTTTTTTGCCCACTGACATCAAAATTTTCCAATGTAGGATGTAGAAACATTTTTGATTTTTGTTTTCTTTCTATAACATTTCAGCGCATTGTAAAATTAAATTTATGCCTCAGGATCAGGGCTTAAACTGTAGCAGTATAACTGTTAAATATGAAGTAGTTTTGTGAAAAATATTGAACTGTATTTTAGTTTTGGGTCTTTCAGTTTTCCAGAATTTCCCCTTTAAAATTTGTTTTTGGAAGATTTTTTTTTTTATTGTGGGATTCCTGCAATCCGGCATCTTAATGTGAACACTGTTCTACACAAATAAGACAGAACTTAAAAGTTGGATATCTACAAGATAAGTTCTATATTTAAGTAAGTTTTCATGTTTTTGTTTTTACCCCTAGCCTCACCACAGAGCAAGATTTGGACTCTTAGAGAAGAAAAAAGATTACCAGCTCAGGGCAAAGTAAGTGAACCAATAAGCATATATTCATAACAAGTTTTTTCCCAAGGCTGTAAAGTTGTCAGCATTGAAGAGTGATGAAAACCCCATTGGTCAACAACATCTGCAAATTAATGAGGAGGATGGAATGCCCACTGGTCAACAACATCTACAAATTAATGAGGAGGATGGAATGCCCACTGGTCAACAACATCTACAAATTAATGAGGAGGATGGAATGCCCACTGGTCAACAACATCTGCAAATTAATGAGGAGGATGGAATGCCCACTGGTCAACAACATCTACAAATTAATGAGGAGGATGGAATGCCCACTGGTCAACAACATCTGCAAATTAATGAGGAGGATGGAATGCCCACTGGTCAACAACATCTGCAAATTAATGAGGAGGATGGAATGCCCACTGGTCAACAACATCTGCAAATTGATAAGGAGGATGGAATGCCCACTGGTCAACAACATCTGCAAATTAATGAGGAGGATGGAAAGCCCACTGGTCAACAACATCTGCAAATTAATGAGGAGGATGGAATGCCCACTGGTCAACAACATCTGCAAATTAATAAGGAGGATGGAAAGCCCACTGGTCAACAACATCTGCAAATTAATGAGGAGGATGGAATGCCCACTGGTCAACAACATCTGCAAATTAATAAGGAGGATGGAATGCCCACTGGTCAACAACATCTGCAAATTAATGAGGAGGTTGGAATGCCCACTGGTCAACAACATTTACAAATTAATGAGGAGGATGGAATGCCCACTGGTCAACAACATCTGCAAATTAATAAGGAGGATGGAATGCCCACTGGTCAACAACATCTGCAAATTAATGAGGAGGATGGAAAGCCCACTGCCCACTGGTCAACAACATCTGCAAATTAATGAGGAGGATGGAAAGCCCACTGGTCAACAACATCTGCAAATTAATGAGGAGGATGGAATGCCCACTGGTCAACAACATCTGCAAATTAATGAGGAGGATGAAATGCCCACTGGTCAACAACATCTGCAAATTAATGAGGAGGTTGGAATGCCCACTGGTCAACAACATCTGCAAATTAATGAGGAGGATGGAATGCCCACTGGTCAACAACATCTGCAAATTAATGAGGAGGATGAAATGCCCACTGGTCAACAACATCTGCAAATTAATGAGGAGGATGGAATGCCCACTGGTCAACAACATCTGCAAATTAATGAGGAGGTTGGAATGCCCACTGGTCAACAACATTTACAAATTAATGAGGAGGATGAAATGCCCACTGGTCAACAACATCTGCAAATTAATGAGGAGGATGGAATGCCCACTGGTCAACAACATCTGCAAATTAATGAGGTGGATGGAATGCCCACTGGTTAACAACATCTACAAATTAATGAGGAGGATGGAATGCCCACTGGTCAACAACATCTGCAAATTAATGAGGAGGATGGAATGCCCACTGGTCAACAACATGTACAAATTAATGTGGGGATGGAATGCCCACTGGTCAACAATATCAACAAATTAATGAGGAGGATGGAATGCCCACTGGTCAACAACATCTGCAAATTAATGAGGAGGATTGATGAGGATGAGGAACAATTCTTTTGTCTGTGCATAGATACCTTACTGAAAAATATGTACATTAGGTATGTGAGTGGGTATGCTGTAATACTTAGATAAATGCGTGTAAAGAAATGATATTAAGTATATCTTAAGTCAACTTTCATTTAATGGTGCTGTACAGTAGTTTAACCCTTTAAACCCATTTGTTAACTTTGTGCAAGTATTCTTTTCTGTTATTTATTTTATTCAGCAGTTTTCAATTTTTAATTTGAATTTTTAGTTTCTATTTTGATTAACAGGTAAACCTGTTCATATGAAGTCCATTAACCCTTACTCTACTAGAGCATTTGAGATTACAAGTGTTATTTGAGGGAACTTTTTGGAAAGGGGGCTTTTCCACAAAGTTATCTTCATTTTCTACTGTAATAAGTTTATGTTATATGAAAGCTAAGACTTTGAACATTACATTGGTTTGCATAATTATCTGGTGAATTATGCAAATTTATACAAATGAGGTCATTGATTGAGATAATTAGGTGTCCTAAAACTGCTATCTTTGTGATGTTCTGCTTTCTTGTGGCTAATTAGAAAAAAATTATTGATAGAATTTATGAATTGTTGAAAGAAGGACCTTTCATTTGATGATACTCTTGATTGTTTTGGAGCAAGAATTTTTTTTATGGCTTATTCATATTGGGAAGGGGAATCGGGGGGAAAGCCACCTCCCCCCTTCTGGAAAAAAGAAAGAAAAAAAGATGGCCCTCTTTCAGGATCCAAATTCCTTCAAAGAAAATAACTTCCCCCTACATGGGACAGCTTGGCCCTCACCATTGGTATCTTGCTCCAACATGTCTCTCTTTCCAACAACATGGGACCCTTTCCCTTAAAATTTTATTCCTACTCCATTGCACCACAACCTCACAACATGGAATCGAGAATTCGCGAAATAGGTATATATGGGCACTGTTGTACTACAAAATTAAAGATTGATCTGTAAAGTTACATCTAAAATTACTATAATAAAGACAATTCATGTTAACTACGTCGGATTTTAGTGACCCATTTACTTGTTTATAATCCTTACAAGTAAATAATCCCAGTTAAATAACACTGCTTTTGCTTAATTTTGAACGGATCAGAAATAATATTAGCTATGCCTAACATAAAGCCTTAACGAGTAACGTTAGTAAGCATGAAGTTTGAAAAATGCACTCGCGATTTTAGATATCTGAAAAAATCATTTTACCTGGTTCTGATCATCTGTAGGCCTCTTCTGGGTTGGGTCCAGGTACTAAAAGATCTTCATCACTGGCGATAGCCTTCTGACTTATGCTATTCCTCAGTTTCACTTTCAAACAAGATTTGAGATACACATTCTTCTGTCTCCTCAACGTGAATGTCAAAAAAATCTAGAAATAACTTGAGTAACGTAGCTATAAAACTTTTTAGCAACGATTGAGGGGGTATATCTTTTATTGCAGCAATCCATGTAAAAGCACGTTGTTTACGCTACAGAATGGTGTTTGAAACTTTTCATTACAAAATAAGGGTGGATCACCGATCACCGAAGGGTCAACAAATTACCAAAAATCACAAAATTTTACATATTTTACAAATAATTTAAAAATAATGACCAGGTATGAGCAAAATGTGATTAGATTTGGACAGTATGACTTGTCTATATAGTATATATAAAAAGAAAATATCTAAATTCATTTTCTTAGCAATTTTGTAAATTTTTTCAAAAATATGCATTTTTCGGGACATTTAAAACAAAAAAAGAAATTTTGTAATGTTTGGACAAAATTTGCCGAAAAAATGTGAGTATAGACCCCCCCAAAAAATACAATTTTATGAAAGATCTTTCTGAGATCTTTGCAATGAAACTATTTGCACCCCTATAGAATGTTGGTAAGGTCCAGAGATCGCGTTAACAACAAATTTGTCGTATATCACGCCATGGCTGAAATTTCTTATGACACAGGGTGTACCAGCGTCGTAAGATTTAGATATAGCATGTGGAATTTTACGCCATTAACATTAACATAACTAAAATCATGAACATCTTACCTCTCTGATGCGATTCAAAGTTTTATTTCACACAAAAATGATTTTGAATTACTCATAAATAAAAGGAAGATGCCCTGTACATATGACGGCAAATTGACAAAATACGCCAAACTTCAAGGGCGTGTCGTAAGCAAATACGCCAGGCAAAAAATTCTAACGCAACCTCTAGTAAGGTCCCGATTTAATTTTTGGAAAAAGGTAGTTTCAAAACGGCGATAGTATCGCCGCGAGGTAGAGTGAGGGTTAAGCAAAATTTGATGATTCGTTGATGTTTTTTCTAAATATTAGAGATGGTTCTTAATCATAGAGTTGGTAATTCTCAAGATTCTGTCAAAGAGTGCAAAGAAATTTTGTGGCTGATTTTCACAAAAAGGAGATTTTCTACTTTCACTTTTGCATCTAGGCAAATGTTTAACAAAGGTATGCTTCTCATTTTCAGGGATTACCGAGAGAAGCAAACTATTTTGAAGAAGCTAAAGAAGAAAGCCCTCGAGAAAAATCCCGATGAATTTCACCACCGCATGATCAGCTCAAGGTTTGAGGTACGGTGTTCCAACTGATATGAAATGGTGAAGAATTGATTCCATTCGTAGTCTCACCTGAGACACTTCTTTTCAAAATGTAACTTTAAATTTAAAAATCTCCTTCAGGAATGACCTTTTGGATACCTGTGGTATTTGTTATTTTCATAGTCCTGCCGAGATCATCACCATTCTTGGCCAAAATAAAATCATGTACATATCAGGTAGGAATGAAACCACTTTCTAAAACTTTTGATCACAAGGTTCAAAAAGAAAATAATAACATAAGAATGTAGCACACTAGAATAAAATATAAAAACAATTTCTGAGTTAAAACTCACAAGTTAAGATTGATGAAATAATAATGCTAATGATAACCACTATCACGTGCTCAATATGAAGATACATCTTTAATATCTCTTGATAACTCCTGGTTTGCAGTATAAATTAACAGATTAATATCTCTTGATAACTCCTGGTTTGCAGTATAAATTAACAGATTGATATCTCTTGATAACTCCTGGTTTGCAGTATAGATTAACAGATTAATATCTCTTGATAACTCCTGGTTTGCAGTATAGATTAACAGATTAATATCTCTTGATAACTCCTGGTTTGCAGTATAGATTAACAGATTAATATCTCTTGATAACTCCTGGTTTGCAGTATAAATTAACAGATTAATATCTCTTGATAACTCCTGGTTTGCATATCTTAATATCTCTTGATAACTCCTGGTTTGCAGTATAGATTAACAGATTAATATCTCTTGATAACTCCTGGTTTGCAGTATAAATTAACAGATTAATATCTCTTGATAACTCCTGGTTTGCAGTATAAATTAACAGATTAATATCTCTTGATAACTCCTGGTTTGCAGTATAAATGAACAGATTAATATCTCTTGATAACTCCTGGTTTGCAGTATAGATTAACAGATTAATATCTCTTGATAACTCCTGGTTTGCAGTATAAATTAACAGATTAATATCTCTTGATAACTTAATATCCTGGTTTGGTTTGCAGTATAAATTAACAGATTAATATCTCTTGATAACTCCTGGTTTGCAGTATAAATTAACAGATTAATATCTCTTGATAACTCCTGGTTTGCAGTATAAATTAACAGATTAATATCTCTTGATAACTCCTGGTTTGCAGTATAAATTAACAGATTAATATTTCTTGATAACTTCTGGTTTGCAGTATAAATTAACAGATTAATATCTCTTGATAACTCCTGGTTTACAGTATAAAATGACAGATTAATATCTCTTGATAACTCTGGTTTGCAGTATAAATTAACAGATTAATATCTCAGTTAAATGATAACTCCTGGTTTGCAGTATAAATTAACAGATTAATATCTCTTATAACTCCTGGTTTGCAGTATAAATTAACAGATTAATATCTCTTGATAACTCCTGGTTTGCAGTATAAATTAACAGATTAATATCTCTTGATAACTCCTGGTTTGCAGTATAAATTAACAGATTAATATCTCTTGATAACTCCTGGTTTGCAGTATAGATTAACAGATTAATATCTCTTGATAACTCCTGGTTTTACAGTATAAATTAACAGATTAATATCTCTTGATAACTCCTGGTTTACAGTATAAATGAACAGATTAA
>JAIGNY010001610.1:0-32270 GCA_020152595.1 Chiridota heheva | reverse complement strand
TTGATCATTTGTTATTTCGATTTGTTCATGGCGCGATCGGAGACAGCTTATTTGCATGCATGCAGTCAGGCTGGGGCAATGTCAATACATGCAGGAAATCAATTTCATATAGCAAAGGACGCGAGAAATTTTGAATATTTCTATTTTATTTTGATAATTATGGTTCTTCGAGACAGTCAGCAAGGCAACAAGGCTGAGAAAATCAACCTCTTTGGCAAGGTAAAGCCTTCTTTATATATATATATATATATATATATATATATATATATATATATATATATATATATATATATATATATATATATATATATATATATATATATATATATATATTTATATATATATATATATATATTTATATATATATATATATACATATAGAACTGTTTCTATGGGGACATGTATATATCACCTGTCTATGGGGACTTCTCTTTATGAAAATGATATTCAAAACCAATCATATGGATATTGTCTAGTGTGCCTCCCTGATTACAGAAAAGGTCATATATAAGAATATATCGCAAACAATTCTGGGATATTAAGTTTTTTGTATTTATAAATTAAACATGATTATGGGGACACATGTCCCCATAACCAAATATGTATATCAAGTCCCCATAATCTGTATATATATATATTAGGTCCTCACAATCTGTATATAAATATTAGGTCCCCACAATCTGTAAATATATATATTAGGTCCCTACAATCTGTATATATATATTAGGTACCCACAATCTGTATATACATATTAGGTCCCCACAATGTTGAAATTCAACTAACAATCATATGGATATTGTCTAATGTGCCTCCCTGATCACAGAAAAGGTCATATATAAGAATATATCGCAAACAATTCTAGGATATTAAATTTTTTGAAACTCATAATTTAGACAGGGTTATGGGGACACATGTTTTAGGCCTCGGTCTGAAAGTGACCATTATTGTTTTACTTCTAATCGCTTTGGTGAGAAAGACTATAGAAAAATTGTTTTAATGTTGTTTTTATTGAAGATCCCTAAAATGCGCCCTGAAGCAGTGATACTGCAATGTTGCTTTCATAATATAACACAAATATAATTAATTCTTAAATTAAAGAAGAAAAGGTTGCTTTTTCTTGATGAACATTTAAAGTCAATGAACATGTAAAATCATGTACCGCTGCCAGGAACTGAAACTTGAAATTAGGATTTTATCTATATACAGTAAACCCGTAAAATTGTGTTATTGCTCAAATTTTAGATTTTCCAAAGCAATCTAACATATTTTTTTCTCCAATTGATTAAAGCATTGATTCTGTCTAAAATTACTTGTACATGAGCGTGACCATTTTCTTCATACTGCCCTTTAAATATGACATCATCATCACAGTTTTTGATAAAAGTCTAATGTTTTTCTTTATAATTGATTTCAAATAACTTCACGTCTTCTTTAATGTTGCAGTTTTCTGTGTATAAATTACAGAGCTTGTGCTTCCCACGCCTTCAATATGAATATGCAATCTTTGATCTGTTATCTTCATTTTAAAGTTTCCATTATTCAAAAGCCATTAATGGCCAATAAAATAATGAATATTCAAAACTTTCGGCAAGCTCGTCCCTGGCCCTGAACCTTCTTCGTTCCCACGCCGATATGTCCCACTTATAATTTTGTAAGGTGACGAATATGCGCGCTTATGTTCCCATAAAAAAAAAAAAGGATGACAGTTCTGCAGTTTTCCATCATTTGAAAGCCATTTAGCAGCTCAGGGCTATCAAAAGTTACGAATCATCAGAGTATCCATTGCCCCTTGGATCCCTAACCAGGTTCCCACGCCGATATGTTCCCCCAATAATTTTGTTATATGCCGAATATGCGCGCTTATGTTCGCCCTAAAAAAGATGACTGTTCGGCAGTTTTCCATCATTTTAAAGCCATTTATAGGGCCATCAGAAATATTAAATCTTCAGAGTATCCATCTCCCCCTGGACCGCTAACCAGGCTCCTACGCAGATATGTCCCTCTAATGATTTTGTTGGGTGACGGATATGCTCTTCCCCCCCCCCCTCTCCATAAAGAAGGAAACCTTATATATCAAGCAAGTACAATATTGCTTATGTTCCCCAACAAAAATGAGGCCTCATATATCAAGCAATCTTCGTCAAGCCCCCGCCCCCAACCCCTCACTTCCCTATAACTTATTGGGAACAAATATGCTCGTGCTGAGTTTTACATATGGATTTTTTTTTAAATATTTGTTGTATCTTTATTCAAAAGTTTTGTATCATTTTAAGGCCATCAAAACATAACATCTTTAAAGCTTTCTGAACACACTTACTGATTTAGTAAAAAGGTTTCCTCCCTGGTTCCCACGCCATTATCTATAGTTCGTGCTGGTTGAAATTAGTATATTATCTATCATCTTTATTTGAAAGTTGTACATGTCATATACTTCACAAACAGTAGCTAATCCACGGGGGTGGGGTGGACTAACTAAGGTAGCCCCCGGGCTGGACCCTAAGGGTCCGTAGTGGGACCCGTAGCAAAATATAGTGTGGGGGCTGTTATGCCGTATGGGCACGCAGTGCCCTACTCGTCCCCACTCCGTTGGGCCATAGTTATGCCACATTGGGTTACGAGGCTTTAAAATGATGGAAATTACCAAACAGTCAAATGACAAAACAGGTCAAAGTTTGCATAAGCTTTATATATAAGATTTCATTTTAAGGGTGGGGAGGAGGGGGCATAAGTATATCCGTCCACCAACAACATTTTGGGGACATGTACTCCGTCCCCCGGGATCGCCACCTATGGTATTACCCAACTATCGATTATTTGCAAATCACTTGCTCGGTACGCAGCTAACCATAACGAAAACTTTCCCGACTTGCGATCACTCGACTCTAGGTAGCCCGGAACTAATCAGGTATTAATCCGCAAGAGCAAATTGAGTACTCTCAGTAAAGAGGCTGAATAAACATTTTTGATGGGCCGCCATTTACGAAGGAACAAGTCCAAGACTTGAAAATTTTAGTAGGTGTATTAACAGATGAAAAGAATATGACATTGAATATAGAATTTGGTTAAAATCATCTTCAGAAAAAAAAAAATGGGGAACTATTTTACCATGCAGCAATACTGAAAATAGTGTTATCAAATGAGGGTATTTACTATCTTTTGACTTCGAGCCCAAAACTTCCGGTAACCACCTTTGAAATTAACCTCATCCAAAAGATAATAGAACATATTTTTCAGAAAACCTCACAAAAGTCACAAAATCTTTCGCTTTCTTGTATGAAAAGACTCTGAACTTAACGCTTTTATCATAGGTTTCAATAAGGCAAATATTTAGCTCTGTGCTACCTTCAGTAACTTCGGCGAAGTGCAAATCGTGTTTTCTCCCATATGCGCTAACGAGAAGTGCCCCTATGGATTGAGCTCCGGGTGTCGCTATATGTTCTGCCGGAAAATTTCACCTTCCTACGCATGTTATATGTCACGTCTTTGATCAAACTTAAAAAATTCAGTACATGAAACTCATATTATAAGTTTTAAGACGGACCAAAAGTGACCTGGAAAGACGGCCAAATCGCTGACCTTTCGGGTAATTCTTCCCCTGGCCCCCACCAGAGATTTGCGCCTTGACCCTACCAAGGGAGCTTAAAAGTTCCAGGACTACTTGTAAATATCGAGATAATTCACGCTACGCGTATCGTACAATGCCATGCACGTCTGGGAAAAAGAGTGAAACTATATCAATTAAAGGTTCCTGGGTAAAATATGGCCTATTTCCATTATATTACCTAAAAAGGTTTACTCAGACCTTTGCGCCCCCACTTCAAATTACGCTCCGTTGCTTATAAATTCGAACCCGCCCCCCCCTCCCCCCACCTTCCCTCCCCCTTCCCCCTTCCTTTAATATTTTCTGGTGATGCATATACATGTACTTTTGCTTCCGTCTTCGGTAGTTTTGAGGTAAATATGCCACAAGGTAAAGGACCTCTAGACTAAAGCTGTTTGACAAAATATTCAATTTTAATGACATGTAAGTGTATGACACTTGGCATGCTTGGAAAAGAATAGTCAATCACCTTTTTTGTCTTTTCAATATTCCCTGGCACAAAAATGAACCTAGTCAAGCAAAATGTAGATATTCGAGTAAAATATGCTGACTAATATGAAACAGAACTTGTGACACCAGATTGTTTCGGGCGTCCTCTTCCCTCGGCATGTTGGCCAAGAACTCTTCTTGCTGCTATGTCAGTATGTGCATGGGTGAAGCAACATTACATGACCTGATGACCCTCGGATCATGTTGGTCACTATTGAAAGAATTTGTTGATGTGGATTTTCACTTTTATTTAGTTTTCCAGTACATTTCTGGAAAGCCGCACGTAGGAAAATAAATTTAATTCAGCTAACCTTGTTAACGCCAAAGGATCAGGAAAAGATTCGATTGTTTAGTTCGACATAATTTTTACTCCAAATGGGTTCATGAAGTAACATTTTGATCTTTAAAGAAAAAAAGTGGTATTTATAAATCACCTCACATCTACATCTCATTTTGCTACATCTCGGAACAACCGAAGGTCGTAACTGAGTAAAAAAACATTTTGTTTCAGTCTTTGAGGCGTATCTCGGAACAACACAAGCTCCTTGGTATACGTGTTTGTTGTGCATCCTTGGCAAACTGTTTCCATGTCCAGACTATTATTGTTGCATGTCCGATAATATGAAGGGGGATGACTCACTTGTCCCCAGGCAGCCAAATTTCATTTATTTATCATTGATGGTAGGCCATGTTTTTCACTTTTCACATTGAAATTAAATAACTTTTTAGGCCATAAACTGATAACCTTGGCAAAATAAAATGGCTGTATATTGTGCTGGTGGAGGTGGGTTGGCCCAAAGTGGGAAAGATGTCTGTTAAAACATCCACATCCAGTGTGGTGATCAAATGGGATGGGGGTGGATTGTACATTTCAAAGTTTTTAGGGAAATATTTACGTAAACGCTCTCGTCCCGGGACAGAAGCACTGTCCCGGGACGAGACTATTTTTCTTAGTTGATAAGCCATTTCTCCCTCGCGGCCATTGCCCGGGTTAGCCCCCCCCCCTTCCCCCTCTTTCCTCTTCCTCCCAAAGGGCTTCTTGTAAGTGATTTCTGGAGAACATTACCAAATAATGTACAAATTTCTGTCATTGCATGCGAAGGACTTTGTAATTCAGCAAAAGGCATGTAAATAGTGTTTACCGTAATTTTAAGGTGCTTTCTTTTACCGTGATGATGATTGAGGAATGAAGCCCAGAGATGGGAAAAACCAGGTGCGGATCCCTAAATTTTCCAAAGGGAGGGGAGGAGAAGGGGGGCGGGGAATCACATTTTACCACCTTTTGGTTTCTGCGTTATAAGAGGTTTGATGCAGTTTTGTTTTTTGCTTTTTTATGAAGAGGTCCCGGGAAAAAAACATATAGCCAAAGACATAACTAAGAGAGAGTACTTAGTACAAAACTGTGATCCATTTATCCCAAATGCCACGTGAATAATTTTCCCACAATTTTCCCAAGAAAACGTGACAGTTTTTCGGGATAATTTTGCAGTTTATCCGAATTTCAACATTTAAAATCATTATTTTTCGAAAACTGTCGGAAAAAGTTTACAGTTTGTTGGAAAAGATAAAAAAAAATTGAAAAACAGCACTATTTTCAGGACAAACTGCAATTTTTATTCATAAATTTCATGACTTAATAAGTTATGTTGAAATTTCAAACAAACTGCTTATAAAGTACAGATTTTCTTAAAAACTTGTTGGGAAAATTCTGCATTTTGTCTAAAAAAAAAAGTTATCACTTTCCTGGCAAACTACGAAATTGCGGGGAAAATTTCCCATTTTGGGAAGTTCAATGTATAAAGTCTCAGTCTGTCGCCTATCGGGTAGATTCTTTTTTGTCGGAAATGCTTTTTTTTTTGGTTTTTTGAGAAGGAGCAGAATCATTCTACAATAAACTTTAACCCGAACTGTTCGGGACTAAAATAGTCCAGCAGGCCCTTTGAGGAGTGGTCAGCGGCAGGGTAAGATTTCCCCAGACGCTCGATTAGAAGGTCCCAAAATAAAACAAAATTGATATTTGAGACTTGAAAACATAAATTTTGAATCTTTGAAATATTATTCGGATTCCATTAACATTGAAGATTCGCCTCCCGATTAAAAAAATATTTGGGCCTCAGACAAATATGTAGTCCCCTTAAATCATATTTAAATTTTTTCGAATATTTTGATCAATGTACATTTTTTAATAAAAATATGGTTGGAAAACTTTGGAGGACAATGTCCGCCTTACCCCTTTCAATACAGGGACCTAACAGCATGGGGGCTTTCCCCACTTTTTTTTGGATTGAAGGTAAGTTGAAATGTCTTTTTAACGGTAACTTATTGGTCATAAAATTCATACTCCCCCACCCCACCCCAAGCCAAATTGCTGCTATAGACCCATGCAATAAGGGACAACTCATGCATTCTTTTTAAAAAACAGTGGTTGGCAAATTGTCTCCTTCCCGCGAGCCGCGCCTATGTTTAAGCTTAAACCAATGAAGAGATGAAAATGAAATATTTTAAATACAAAATTGTTCGTTAATATAGTCATATCATTAACTATTTGGATCCTGTAATACTGTTAATCAGTGATAATACGATCCTCAAAGGCACTCAGGGCGGAAGGGCGGGGAACAGGGGTTCACCCCCCCTACCTTTCCCCAATTATTAGATCCCACCTAAATTTATCTCTTCAAAATATGCGCTCACTTTTCAAAACCATTTTCAAATCTTTAAATTTGAAGGAAAAAAACAATTAAAAAAAAATGTTTTTGAAAATTTCGAGGTCCCCGCAGAACTGGTTCGGTAGGTTGCTAAGGCATTACCTGGCTACATTAGCTGATACTGTATTTTGTTCGGAAATGTTGCGAAGCCCATGCAATTACATCTACATCCCAACAAAACACATAAATTCATGTTCCAGATTTCTATCCTTGTATGTTAAGGATTTCAGAGATAATATTTCAAAACCCCTACTCCTGAGAAAGAAAAAAATCGCCACTGTTGTGTGAGATAAATTTATTCGAAAATGTTGGAGGCCCATGCAATTACATCTAGGCCTACATCCCAACAAAACACATATATCCATGTTCCAGACTTTTCTCCTTGTACAGTCATATATCGTTTTCAACAGTTATCCATGCGACCGTTTTCACAATAAGAGCCCATATCAGATACATTGCATTTATCATGAATACTGCATATTGACTTCCATCTTTTGATGCCTCTTGTATTCACTATGTTGTACCATGGAGTTTAATTATTACAACAAATTCAACCCCAATGCCATCTCCATACATGCTATAAACAAGTGTATTACTATTCAGTTCATACATCAAAACCGCAAATGATTCACCACAGAGGTCAAGTTAGATTTAGTTATCCATTCAGTTCGACCTGTGTCTATAGTATACCAACTATTTAACTCCAAATACATTAAAGCAAAAATGGTGGCAGCAATCTATACCTCAAAATGTTCGCTGTGGTCACTGGTCACTAAAATTAGGGCTATGGGGACATGGCTAAAAACGCCACCACTTTGCATAACAATTCACTTAAAGGGGATTTTAGAGCAACTATGGCTATGGGGACATGTATATGTCCCCATAGCCTAATGAGTCCCCATAACAAGGGGATATGTCACTAAATGTCCCCATAGCCATAGTCCTATGAAAGTATATATATATATATATATATATATATATATATATATATATATATATATATATATATATATATATATATATATATATATATATATATATATATATATATATATATATATATATATATATATATATATATATATATATATATATATATATATATATATATATATATATATATATATATATATATATATATATATATATATATATATATATATATATATATATATATATATATATATAAAAATAATGATTTGTTATGTATATCAATGGTTTTTATAAAAGAAATTTGAAAAATATGTAGGCCTAAGTGTTATTTTTCTAAAAACCATTGGACATGTTAAAAAAGTATACAGAATCTAGTACTATAATTTACCACCTGAAGAAAGTTTGAGCAAAGATTTTTTTTTTAAAGTACATTAACAATTGTTGACAATGTGAGGAAGAGAGTGCCAACATTATACAGTTCACTAATTACACCAGTCATTTTAAGCTTGACTATTCGAAGAATAGTAGAGCTATTCTACTACCCCCTGCGTTGGCGTCGGCGTCCGATAAAGTTTTGGTCAAAGTTTTCATAACTTAAGTTATGAATGTTTAACATTCATGAACGCATAACTTACGTTACGATTGACTTACATTCATGTAACTTAGCAAAGAGGTAGATGACATGGGTACTGTTCAAATAAGCAAGATTGGGGGGATTGTGTGTTCATGCTAATTTTCTTAATTGCATAACAATGAAAATATTTGTATCTATGATATATCTTAAATTAAAGTGGGAGTGGGGATTTTGTTTGCACAAATGATCATATATGTGAAGAGCATTGTCTACACTTAATGGTAAGATGTAATGTGCAAGTTAATTAGGTTATTTGCATAACAATATACTTTCGCATAAAATATTTAATCTTAGATACTAACTTGGTACTTGTTACAGGATAGAGAACATGGGCACTGTTCAAATGAACATGATTTGGTGTTGTGTGCATACTAATTAGCTTATTTGCATAACAATGCAAATATTTGTCAAATTAAAGTTTTGGTTAGAAGCAAAGTTTTCATAACTTATGTTATGAATGGTGTACATTTATGTAACTTGGCATAGAGGAACTGTTTAAGTGAGCATGGTTAGGGGTTATGTGCATACTAATTAGCTTATTTGCATAACAATGAAAGAATTTGTATCTGTGATATCTCTTAAATTAAAGTGGATGTAGGATTTTGTTTGCACAAATGATCATATATCTGAAGAGCATTGTCTACACTTAATGTTGAGGTGAAGTGTGCGTATTAATTAGCTTTCTTGCATAACAATAAACTTTCGTACAAAACTGTTTAACATTTATGAGCGCATAACTTAAGTTATGAATGGTGTACATACATGTAACTTGACACATGGGTAGAGGACATGGGTTCTGTTCAAATAAGCATAATATGGGATGTGTGCATATTAATTAGGTTATTTGCATAACAATAAACTTTCATACAAAATGTTTAACATTCATTAGCGTAAAACTTAAGTTATGAATAGTGGACATTCATGTAACGTGGCACATGAGAGTGGGAGTGGAGATTTTGTTTTACACAAATGATCATATATGTGAAGAGCATTGTCTACACTCAATGGTGAGGTATAGTGTGCATATTAATTAGGTTATTTGCATAACAATAAACTTGGGTACAAAATATTTAACCTGAGATAATAACTTGCTATTTGGTTCAGTGGTAGAGGGCATTGGTACTGTTTAGTTGAGCATGATTGGGGGATTGTGTGTGCATAATAATTAGCCTATTTGCATAGCAATGAAAGTATTTGTATATGTTGTATCTCTTGAATTAAAGTGGGTATGATGATTTTGCTTAAACAAATGATCATACAGTATATGTAAAGAGCATTGTTCACACTTATTGGTGAGGTATAATGTGCATTTGCTGCAATATGTTTGACCGGAGATCAAAAATAAATGGCTTATGGCTTACTAGCTTCACATTTTTAGTTTTATAATGATATTGACATTCCTAACATGAATAGCAATCAAAATGTTTGTCTTCTTATGAACAAAGAAGCAAATAAAAGTGTCCTCGCTTCTAAAGAATGTTAAATTAGGGGTTTGGGAAATATAAACAATAAGCAGAATGTTGGGTAGAAGATGACATGATGATAAAGTAGCTGACAGAATTAGGATGAGGTCATGTGGGACAGGGTGGATTTGTATGTTATGGCAGGATGCGGTGGGATGTTGTCAGGATGTGTTGGCATGTAAGACATGGTGGATTGGCATGTGGAACAGGGTGGGTTGGCATGTGGAACAGGGTGGGCCAGCATGTGGAACAGGGTGGGTCGACATGTGGGACAGGGCGGAATGACATGTGGTGGGATGTCATCTGGATTTCAGTTGTGATGGCATATGGGTCTTGCAAGTGATGGAATGGCATACAGTATCTGGTTTTCAGGTGTAATTGCATGAAGTATAGACGTGGGATGACATTTGGGACAGGTTGAGATGGAATGTGGGACAGTCTGGAATATGCATTATTAGCGGTAAGGGGATTTGTATCATTTCTAATGTCTAGTTTGTCATATGATAAGCAATATTGTTTGGCATAATTTTGCTTTAATAGTATTGTACATTTTTCATGCTGCTTGACTCGACTTGACACACATATTATCTTAAATTGGAAGTTGTATTACAATCCAAGATGTAGTTCTGGGAATGTGTAGGGGCTTGGGGAGGGTACAGGTTGGAAAGGGGGTTGGATGGCATTCTTTCATTGATATTTACAAGTCAGGGCCTCTTCTTTCTTTGTTATTTAATTGATAGAACTAAAAGAGGTGTTGTAGTTATAAAGACTGCTAGGTTTTACATGTTTTCTGAGTTACTTTAACTTTTTTGTCTTAAAATATCTTGGAATATCTTAAAATATCTTGAAATATTTTGAAGCTTGTAGTGCAAATGAAAGTGTAAGTGCATCTTTCAAAGCTCAAGTAATTTGAAATCATCTGCCCCTGCTACCCTATTTCTGTATATACTTCCCTCTATAGGCCCATTCCCTACACTAGCTTTGAATAGTCAAGCATACTGTCCTTCCGACAGTTCTAGTTTTAGTTTTATATGAAAGAGGACTTCGAAGAAATTATGGTGAAGAAAGCATTTAAAAATCGTATTCCGTTTAGGAAATTGGTTAATTTAAAGTTTGGTATCATTTAGAAACAACTAAAATCAGACTTGCTGTGACATCACAGCCTCAGATTCCTCAAAGTCTTTATGTATTCTATCATATTTTGTCATGCGATTTTGTGGCTGAAAAACCATTGCATATGTAAGGAAAGTAGTAAAACAGAATCTTGAAAGGGTAATTATAATTTAACACCTGAATAAAGTTTAAGAAAAAATAATTCAAATAGTAAAAACTTTCAATCAATTTTCTTTAAGACACATTAACAATTGCTGATCATGTGAGGATAAGGACCCCAAACGTCTATGAAACGAAACTTTTAGTTTAATAACTGGGCTCCACAGCTGCAGGCTGTGCTACAAATTCACAACAAAGAGATACATGCACAAATGAACGAGGAACGAGCACGGACATACCCTCTATAGTAGACTTACAACACCAGTCATTTCTACATAGATAAAACAAAGCCTTCAACTTGAATATCTCCTTAACTGAATAAGATATTGAAGTAGTTTCTTCACTATTTTGTTTCTCTTCAATTCCTCTTTCATGTAAAATAAACTTGCTTGACCACTGAACTAATCCTTTAAAGTCCGGTCTATATACACACAGTAAAAGTATATGGGAAGTAGGATGCATTATGGGAACATGCATCAAATTAAATAAATTTAGATTTGAAATCTTTAATTTTAAAGAAGTGAGCCCTTCGAATTACTTCCTGACTGTTTCTGTGCCTCTACCTGCCCACAAAAAACAAGTATTGATTAAAGATCTATGGACAGGTGTCATATAACAACAACATCAACCATGATAATAGCACAAGAAAAGTTACATATTCGGTTAAGAAAACGACCATTTTACTGCTGCATTTTGACTTTTCAGGCCTTATTATAATAAGTTATCTTATCCGGCTCCCCTGCCCCTCTCTGCCCCACTTGCAACATCGATCTCTCCATCAAGCATATATTCTTAACTTGTCCCCTCTACCAGAACTCCAGATCTCTTCTCTCCTCACTCTCCTCAATCTCGGACTGATTCGAAAACAATTCTTCCTCAAACATCATCAACTTCCTCCGCAACAACAACCTCTTCCACCACATATAATTTCCTCCCCTTTTACACCTAATTTTATACACCCCTTCTTTTCACCTAATTTTTTCTCCCATATTCAGCTTTTTCCCTTTATCTTCTTTACAAACCTTCCATGTCCTCACCTTACTTTTACACCATTATTTAGTTACAACCTCTTGACACATTTGACTCTGACTGCCGCGGTGCCGTTAAACATCAACAAACCAAACCAAACCTTATAACAAATTATGCAAATTTATAGAAATTGAGACATAGTATCAAGTTAACCTATTGTTTGTTTTTTTAATCCTCCAACAACGATTTAAATCTCCATCATACCTTTATTAAAATTTAGCAAGAGAAAATAGTCTTGATTTTCAGTGACTGATATTTTGGAGAGAAAGCATAACTTTAAAGATATTCAGCTGTCTTAGGCCCCTATATACATCAAAACTTTTGCTTATATTTTAATTATATTTAAATTTTTGCATATATTTTAATTAGCCATGTATCGGAAACTACGGGTGCTTTTGACATAATCAAAAGACATTCTGTTCAGCATTTAAGGATCTTTGTGGTGAATACAACATCTCTATCTCTTCATATACACAAAAAACATGAGCGTACGAGAGCGAGCGACGAGACAACTACTTCTATTCTCTTATACTATTTTCGCTCCGTTTTCTCTTTAATTTGCACCATTTTTGTCTTATAACTTCATTTTTGGATTTTTTCTCGGTGGATGGGCTTTTATTCTCGGTGGATGGGCTTTTATTCTCGGTGAGACCGTTTCTTTTCTTTTTTATATTATACTTTCCCTCGTTATGACCCGACTTTTCGCGCCCTCCGTTACTAATACAGCGGTCCCCACATAGTGGTTCCGCGATTTTTTTTCTAGCTGCCTCGGGTCTCTCGGCCCTTAGTTTTTTCTTTCATAATGACGAAGCGCCTATGCAGTGACCTTGACCCCTCTCCCCTCCCCGTGACCCACCTGCTACCATCATTGACCATTCTACAATCCCAATCCCAAAAATCCTTATTATCCATGCCACCAACAAGCAGGAAAGCTTTAAAAAAGTTTCTCCTTTCCTCATCCATAAAGCCCTCTATGGCCTTGTCGGTACCCTCCCCAAAGTCTCTACCCTTAGATCCGGTGATCTCCTGGTGCACTGCACCAGGGACACACAAGCCACCACCCTCCTTTCCACCAAACTCTATCCAACTCTGGTATCGACATCACAGTCTCCCCCCATCGTTCCCTAAACTCCAGCAAAGGCGTCATACGCACCCGCGATCTTGCGTACATGACCGATGACGACCTCCAAGAGGAACTAGCAAGCCAACATGTAACTGAAGCCCGTCGTCTCGTTCTAAAGAGAGACGGAGCCGAAACTCCCACCAACACCATATTTCTTACCTTCGCAACACCAACTCTCCCCTCCCACATCATTGCCGGCTACCTGAGAATCCAGGTCGCCCCTTACATTCCTAACCCTTTACGTTGCTATAATTGTCAGAGGTATGGTTACGGGAAAACCTCCTGCCACAGCCAAGCGCGCTGTGGTAACTGCGGAGCCCCGGACCATGACAACACCTCCTGCACCAACCCCCGACTCTGCACAAATTGTGACGGTAAACTCCCAGCAAACCATCCCTCCTTCTCGAAAGACTGTCCCACCTGGCTTCAGGAAAAACAAATAACAAAACTTAAAACCCTTAACCCCAACATAACCTACCCAGAGGCCAGGAAGCAATTCCTCGCTTCTCTTAACACCAAGCCTTCCCACTCAAACATAGTCTCCTCTAACTCCAATTCCGCCTCCCCAAACACAACTAACACAACAAAAACTAACTCCCATGCCCAAACCGACCTCACCTGGCTCTTCTTACCTAGTCCTAAGCCCATCACCATTTCCAACAACCCAATCATACCCACACCACCTCCACCACCACTTCTCTCCTCAACCTCCCTTCCTGCTCTAAAGCCCCCACCGCCCCCTACACCAACACCACTAATACCTTCATACATCAAGCTAAAACCAGCCAAGCAAACAATCAACAAACCAACAAATCAACCAACAAACAACCAACCAACAAACAACCAACCAAAAAACAACCAATCAACAAACAACCAGTCAACAAACAACCAATCAACAAACAACCCACCACCCAAACCCACACCGAAGAGAGTATGGATTGTTCGATTACCGAACACACTGATCATACTTCTCGTCCAATTTTCAAAAACATTCGCTCCCAAAGAAACAGATCCAAAGAAAAAACAAGCCAACTCAGACCCAACAGATCTTCCTCCAGATAACCCCCCGCCTCCTTATGGCATACACCACAAACAATTACAATAACACCCACAACATCATACAATGGAACATTAGGAGCCTTAAGGCCAATTCTGAAGAAATTGACCTTCTGGCCTCCACCTTCAACCCGGTCGTCTTTTGCCTACAAGAAACTTTCTTGAAAACCACCGACCATTACTCCCTCAACAACTTTGCTTGCTATCACAAACATCAAGTGGATGCTGACAGGGCCTGTGGTGGCGTCTCCATTCTCGTTAGACACGATATCCCACACAGCCCTGTTCGTGTGCACACCGACCTTCAGGCCATCTGTATTTCCATCTCCCTCCACAAAACTTTTAATCTCTGCAATATCTATCTCCCTCCCAACACCAACATTCAACCAACCAGCCTTAACAACCTCATCTCTCAGCTTCCCACCCCCTTCATTCTTGGTGACTTCAACGCTCACAACCCTCTGTAGGGCTCTAATACCACCACCCCTAGAGGCAAGCTCATCGAAAACGCTCTTCGTCAGCACAGCCTGTCCTTACTGAACACTAACTCCCCGACCTACCTTCATCCTGCCACAGGCTCTCTCACCTGTATTGACCTGTCTATCTGTTCCCCTAACCTCCTTCCTGATTTTAGTTGGAGAGTCACTGCTGACCTCTGTGGTAGTGATCATTACCCTCTTCTTATACACTCCAATCTTCAAATCCCCACTGAGCACACCCCCAATTGGAACCTCGACAAGGCTGACTGGCCCCTTTTTGAAACTCTCTGTGACTCACACCTCTCCCCCCCATCTCCTCGAGGATGAGGATCCCATGTCTAACTTCAGTAATATCCTTATCAACATCGCCACCTGCTCAATTCCCAAAACCTCCAAACCCCCAAATCATCCCCCCAACCCCTGGTTCTCGGATGAATGCAAAACCGCCATCAAGAACAGGAAAAGAGCCCTCAGGAACTTTAAAACTAACCCGACCACCCATAACCTTAAGCTCTTTCGCATCAGCCGTGCCAAGGCCAGACGTACTATCAAGGACAGTAAAACCAACACTTGGAACAACTTTATCTCTTCTCTCACCACCAACACCCCCACTAAGAAGATTTGGAGAATGGTTAACAGCTTCCACGGCAGAGTAGGCAAATCTTCCATCTCCCATCTCTCTTGGAATGGAGACCTCACCGCAAAAAAGGACATCGTTAACCACCTCGCCGCCTCTTTCAGCAACATCTCGTCCTCGACCAACTACTCCAATGCTTTCAAAATCAAAAAAGCTTGCGATGAAGCCCGGAGAATCACTTTTCCCTCCGACAACTCCGAAAGCTACAACACCCCTCTTACCCTTTCTGAATTGAACCAAGCCATCAATGACGCTGGCTGCACCTCCAAGGGCCCAGATAACATCCCCTATCAGTTTCTGAAACACCTCCCCATCAAGGCCACCACTACCCTACTCACCATCTTCAACCACATTTGGTCCTCACACTCCTTTCCCCCTATCTGGAGGACAGCTATTGTTATCCCCGTCCTTAAACCGGGGAAGGATGGTACCGACCCCACCAGCTACCGACCCATCGCCCTTACTTGCTGTCTCTGTAAAATTATGGAAAGGATCATAAAACAGAGACTAAACTGGTGCCTCGAGACCAACAGAATCCTCTCCTCACCAAAGCAGCTTCCGAAAACGTCGCAATACCCTAGACCACTTAATTACGCTCGACACCGCTATCCAGGAATCCTTTGCAAAAAAGGAACACCTCATTGCCATATTTTTTGACCTCGAGAAAGCTTTCGACACTACTTGGAAATACGGCATTACCTGAAAACTTCACACCATCGGCCTCAGAGGCCACCTCCCCATCTTTATTCAAAACTTTCTCTCACCCAGGCAGTTCCAAGTTCGTATTGGCCACACCCTCTCCAACCCGTACCCCCAAGAAGAGGGCATCCCCCAAGGCAGCATCCTCTCCCCCACTCTCTTCAACCTGAGCATTAATGACATCGCGAATAACCTTGGCCCCAGCATCAAACGTACCCTCTACGTGGATGACTTCACTATCTTCTACTCCTCCCCTAGCTTTCCTATTGTTGAAAATAGGCTCCAAACCAGCCTCAACCAGCTGCAAGTCTGGAGCAACAATAACGGTTTTAAATTCTCCAAAGACAAGACAGTCTGCATGCACTTTTGTCATTTCAACAACCTCCATCCCAACCCGAACTTTGTGCTCAATGGGAATCGCATCCCTAAAGTTGAAAACACAAAGTTCCTTGGTCTAACTCAAGACCCCAAGCTCACCTATAAGCCACACATCACCAACCAGAAACTAAAATGCAATAGCTCCCTCAACATCCTGAGACTGCTCTCCAACACCACTTGGGGAGCGAACCGCTATGCTCTCCTCAAAATTTTCAGGCTCACCATTCGTGCCAAGCTTGACTATGGCAATATTGTCTACTGCGTCGCTCACAACTCATACCTCAACCACATTAACACCATCCAAAATGAAGCCCTCAGGGTTTGTCTAGGAGCCTACAGGACCTCCCCAATCACTAGCCTTCATGTTGAAGCCAACGAACCCCCCTTTCTACTTAGATGTAAAAAGCTTAGCCTCTCTTATGCTTTTAGAGTCCTCACCAACACCCAGAACCCTGTTTACAACCTCATTAGGTACCCCAATTTCTCCTCCCTCTTTGATAGGACTAAAACCCTATCGCCTCCCTTCAGCTTACGCATTAAATCAGACCTCTTTCAACTTGGCATCAACCCCGCCACTCTCGGCACCTACTCCTGGCCCACTTTTCCTCCTTGGGCCACCCCCCTCCCTTCTGTCCACCTAGACCTCTCCACTTATAACAAAACTCAAACTCACCCTAACCTCTTCATCAATCTCCACAACCAAATCAAAGACCAACTCTCAAATTACACCTCCATCTATACTGATGGCTCCAAGGAAGGCAACAAGACAGCTGCTGCTGCCATCATCCAAGACATCACCCTCAGTAGCAGACTTCCTGACTGCTCATCCATCTTTTCAGCCGAGGTTAAGGCCATTCTCCTCGCCCTCAACTTTATTGAGTACTCTCCTCTTAGTCACTTTGCCATTTTCTCTGACTCAAAGGCTGTTCTTACTTCATTACTCAATCTTAAATGGGATAAGCTCACCTGCCACCTCCTCCTCTGAAAACTCTTTTCTCCCACCCTCTGCAGGAAAAGTGTTCTTTTCTTCTGGATACCCAGCCATGTTGGCATCCCTGGCAATGACAGGGCTGATACAGCCGCTAAGCTTGCCCTTAACCTCCTCCCTTCCCCTTTTCCCAAAACCCTCTCTGACATCAAATCGCTTATCGCTTCTCTTGTTTGTGACCGCTGGCAAACCTTATGGAACTTCCAAATTGATAACAAACTCTATGTCATCCAGCCCACAATCCCGACCAAATCCACCATCAACAACCTTTCTCGTATCGACAACGTTCATATTACCCGTCTTAGAATTGGTCACACCCACCTCACTCACTCCCACCTCCTTATTGGTTCCCCCCAACCCCTCTGTAACAATTGCCACTGCATCCTCACAATCCAACACGTTCTCCTTGATTGCCCCCTGTACAACCTTCCCAGAGCTTCCCTCGCTCCCCACAACTCAATTGCTGAGTTCTTCCAGAAAAATCCTCCAGATAGAATAATCTCCTTCCTTCAGCATGCATCCCTCTACAACCATATTTAATTCTCCTCTTCCACCCCCTCTCTACTTTGTTTTTGTTTTACCCATGCACCTCCTCTCTTGATCACAGCTTTCTGGCTTTTGTTCTTGAATTTCTCTCATTCTCCCCCTGGTCTCTTTCCTTACTACCTCTAAAATGATCTGACCTCTCAGGCACAATTTGACCTTCGTTGTCGTGGTGCCGTTAAGACCTCATCAAACAAACAAACAAACTTCATATACACATATAAATCAGGTATTTGTTCTATAACACTTCATGCTAAGATCCAACATGCTATTATTCATAGTTTTTATCATTAGTATTTTTGCGTTGAAAATCTTCATGGGTTTTTTTAATATGGAATGTAGAATGCAATGACATGTCGGTCATCAGGTCATAGATGGTGGAATGGCATGTGGATCACAGGTGGGGTGGCATGCGGATCATAGGTGGGATGGCATGTGTATCATAGGTGGGGTGGCATGTGGATCATAGGTGGGATGGCATGTGGGTCATAGGTGGGTTGGCATATGAGTCATAGGTAAGATGGCATTCGGTCATAGGTGGGTGGTATGTGGGTCATAGGTGGAATGGCATATGGGACGTAGCTGAGATGGCATGTGGGTAATAGGCGGAATGACATATGGGGTGTAGCTGAGATGACACGTGGGTCATAGATGGGATGGTATGTGCGTCATAGATGGGATGGCATATAGATACAGTTTAGGGGGGGGGACGGTATTGGACAAAGGATGGGTCTGTGTTTAAGAAATTAGATGAGATAAAATGTGGGACATAGTAGAATGGCATATGGTACATATAATGTGATGGCACACATGATACATCACATTGGACACATGATGGGAGGGAGAGTTGGGTGGCCTATATGGTTTATAAGATGGAATGGCATATGGGGCATAGGGTGGGACGTAATATGGGAATTGATTGGGATGAAAGGTAAAGAGTGGGATGCGTATAATGGAATGTCATATAGGACATCGCGTGAGTTGGTATATGGGACGAAGTGGGATGGCATGTGTGAGATGGTGGATATGATGGGCTCTGAGGCACAGCATTGTATGGAAAATGGATGGGATGGAATGCGAGGCACAGTATTGTATGGCATATGGGAAATGGATAAGATGGAATGCGATGCACAGTATTGTATGGCATATGGGAAATGGATGAGATGGAATGCGAGGCACAGTATTGTATGGCATATATGAAATGGATGAGATGGAATGCGAGGCACAGTATTGTATGGCATATGGGAAATGGATGGGATGGAATGCGAGGCACAGTATTGTATGGCATATGGGAAATGGATGAGATGGAATGCGATGCACTGTATTGTATGGCATATGGGAAATGGATGAAATGGAATGCGAGGCACAGTTTGTATGGCATATAGGAAATGGATGAGATGAAATGCGAGGCACAGTATTGTATGGCATGGGAAATGGATGGGATGGAATGCGAGGCAAATATTGCATGGCATATGGGAAATGGATGGGATGGAATGTGAGGCACAGTATTGTATGGCATATGGGAAACGGATGAGATGGAATGTGAGGCACAGTATTGTATGGCATATGGGAAATGGATCAGATGGAATGTTATGCACAGTATTGTATGGCATTTGGGAAATAGATGAGATGGAATGTGATGCACAGAATTGTATGGCATATGGAAAATGGATGAGATGGAATGCGAGGCACAGTATTGTATGGCATATGGGGCATAAGGTGGGTTGGGTGTTACATAGATTTGAATCACGTATACGCGCATAGGGAGCGACGACATGTGTCACGTATGGTGGCTGCGTCGATGATGAATGTGAAATGGGCTGAGATGGGAAATAGGAAATAATAAAAGTGGGGATGGATAGAGGGTTGGATTGCTATACGAAAAATGGTCGAGTATAACGTGGGACAGGGTGGGATGGTATTGTGGGTGTAATGGGGAACGTGTATAAGACATCAAGTTTGCTGTCATATGGGATATAATTGGGGGTGGCGTATGGGACAAGGGTGGTATGACGTATGGCACATAGCATGGAATAGCATATAAGGCATAAGGTGAGATGGATGGCATAACGTACATAGGTTGAAATGCCATGCGACGCATACTGTCATGTGGGACATGTATGTTGAGCATGAATGGTAGATAGAAAATATTGGATAGAGGATAGGATTGATTAAAAGAGAAAGGGTGGGATATCATGTGGAACATGAGGTGGGTTGGCATAAGAGACGTAGGGTGGCGTAAAGGGGATAATGCACGTACGACATGGATGGCATATGGTACATAAGTTAAAATGTCACATGGAGCATGTGGGTCGTATGCTGTGATAGAAACTATTAGATCGAGGGTGGAATTGATTATACGACATTGCATGGTATATCATGTGGGACATATAGTCTGGAATGTCACACGGGACAAGGGTGAAAAGTCACATTGTGGAATGTCATTTGGAACAGAGTGATATGTATATGATAATGAGTTTGGTGTACACTTATGCGACATAGTGTAGGTTGTCATATGGGACATGTGTTGGGATGGGACATATGGTGACATGGCATATGGGACATAGGAGTGTGTTGTCATATGGGACATAGGGTGGATTAGGGGAAAATGGTGGGATGGTATGCGGGACATAGAGTAGGATGGTATGTGAGACAAAAGAGTGGGATAGAACATACTGGATAGAGGTGGGATTGCGTATAAGAAAGAGTAAGACACCATTTTGGGCATGGATATGGGTTAGGGTGGCATGTGTAGTATATATATATATAGGGAGCAATGGCGTACAAACAAAGGATGGGTTGTGTAAAAGTATAACACTGGATAGTATATGGGCATAAGATGAGATAAAGAGCTGGATGGTACATAATGGCATGTGGGGCATAGGGTGCGATGGAATGTGTGACATAGGGGTGACATAGTGTTTTGGACATATGAATGGAAGGTATTGCATAAGGTTGATATTGCGTATAAAAAATATGCCTAGTTTGAAATATTATATGTGATATTGGGTGGATCGACATATGGAATTAGGTGATATGCATAGGTTTGGCATATGCAACCTACAGTGGTATGTCATATGGGACATAGTTTGGGATGGGACATATGATGAGATAGCATATGGAAAATAGAATGGGATGACAATTATGACATATGGTGGGATGGCACGTGAAACATAGGGAACAAAGTGGGATGACATGTGTGAGATTGTGAATATCGCGTACATGTATAATACAGAGGGTGGGTTGTAATATGAGTCATGAGTGGAATGGCATATGGGACATGGATGGGAGGGTATATGAGGCATAATATTGTATTGTAAATACATATATTGCAATATTATATTGTATATTGTACGGTGGGACATACCGGGTCGGATGTCATATGGTACATAGGTTTTAGTGACGTATAGGGCATAGGGTGCGATGACACTGGTGACGTATTGTGGCTGCATCAATGGTGTATGCGACATGGGCTAAAATATCAAATGGGAAATAGGGTGGGATGGAAAATATTGGACATGTATGGGATTGCGTACAAATATTAGGATATAGGCAGGGGTATCATAGGACCAGGGACCTAAATAGCAGGTCCCTGATAGGACATAGGAATAATAGGATGAAGTGGCATACGGGAGAGGGTGGGATGGAATAGTGGGTGTGATGGCGAACATGTCTAAAACAGAATAACCATATGGACATAGGATGGCTTATGGCATAAGGTGGGATGGAGGTTCGGATTATATATGGGACATAGGGTGGGATATCATATGGGTAGGGATGCTATTTGGTATGGTTGGGAAGGGATGGCATAGCTTGTCACTTATGCTATTTCTCTTATGCTCAGTTTATTTTAAGGTATGAACAGGTATAATTTGTATATTTACCAAAAGATCTTGAAAAACCTTGAATTTTGGAAATTTTGAATGAATGCAAAGTTGTTGTTTCAATTCCTGTTCATTGTAGCCAGATTCCCCCATCTAAAATATTTGAAGGAAGGACCAAAAAAGGACCATCATACTGTACAAAAACTTTAAAATGCAATTAGGAAATCTTTAACATTCATTATCTCCTGGATGGAAATGATATCATCTTGATTTTGGTACCAAATTGGATCTAAAAGTATGCTGTTTCAAATAAAATTTTACAAAAAACTATAGGAGTATTCCTTTAGGTTGCGACTTAAGGTTGCAACTTGAGGTTGCGACTTGAAGTTGCGACTTGAGGTTGCGACTTGAGGTTGCGACTTGAGGTTGCGACTTGAGGTTGCAACTTGAGGTTGCGACTTGAGGTTGCAACTTGAGGTTGCGACTTGAGGTTGCAACTTGAGGTTGGGGGTTGCGACTTGAGGTTGCGATTTTAGGGTTGCCACTTGAGGTTGCGACTTGACTTGATTGAGGTTGCGACTTGACTTGAAGAGGTTGCGACTTGACTTGTTTGAGTTGTGACTTGAGGTTCAGTCTTGATGTTGCGACTTAAGATTAAGTCTTGAGGTTGCGAATTGAGGTTGCGACTAGAGGTTGCGACTAAAGGTCACGGCTGGACTTCGCAACTGAAGGTTGCGACTGGAAGTCGCTACTGGAAGTCGCTACTGAAGGTCGCGACTGGAGGTTCCGACTGTAGGTCAAGAACGGAGGTTGGGACCGGAGGTTGGGACCGGAGGTCGGGACCGGAGGTCGAGGAGGTGGGGACCGGGAGGGGACCGGGGGGACCGGGCGGCCTAGGGGACCGGGCGGCCCAGGGGACCGGCCTGGGGGACGGGGGACCTAGGGGACCGGGGACGGCCCTAGGGGGGACCGGCGGCCTAGGGGGACCGGCGGCCTAGGGGGACCGGCGGCCTAGGGGACCGGGGACCCAGGGGACCGGGCCTGGGGGGGACCGGCGGCCTAGGGGACCCTGCCCAGGGGGCCTAGGGGACCGGCGGCCTAGGGGACCCCTAGGGGGACCGGCGGCCTAGGCCTAGGGGACCGGGGCCTAGTGGGACCGGGGCCTAGTGGGGACCGGGGGCCTAGGGGACCGGGGCCTGGTGGGAGGCCTTAGGGGGCCTAGGACCGGGGCCTAGGGGACTGGCTTAGGCGGACCGGAGGCCTAGGGGGGCCTAGTGGGACCGGGGGCCTAGTGGGACCGAGGGCCTAGGGGACCGGAGGCTTAGGGGAACAAAGGCCTAGGGGACCTCCTAGGGGAACCGGGGCCTAGGGGACCGGAGGCCTAGGGGGCCTAATGGGACCAGGGGACTGGAGGCCTAGGGGGCCTAGTGGGACCGGGGCCTAGGGGACCAGGGGACCAGGGGCCCGGCGGCCTACGGGGACCGGAGGCCTAGGGGACCGGAGGCCTAGGGGACCGGGGCCTAGGGGACCGGGAGGCCTAGGGGGGACCGGAGGCCTAGGGGGACCGGAGGCCTAGGGGGACCGGAGGCCTAGGGGGGCCTCCTAGGAGGCCCAGGGGCCCAGGAGGCCCAGGAGGCCCAGGGGGACCAGGAGGACCAGGGGCCCAGGAGGCCCAGGGGGACCAGGAGGCCCAGGGGGACCAGGAGGCCCAGGAGGACCAGGAGGCCCAGGGGGACCAGGAGGCCCAGGGGGGCCAGGAGGCCCAGGAGGACCAGGAGGCCCAGGGGGACCAGGAGGCCCAGGGGACCAGGAGGCCAGGGGACCAGGAGGCCAGGGGACCAGGAGGCCAGGGGGGACCAGGAGGCCCAGGGGACCAGGAGGCCCAGGGGACCAGGAGGCCCAGGGGACCAGGAGGCCCAGGGGAGGCCCAGGGGACCAGGCCCAGGGGGCCAGGAGGACAGGAGGCCCAGGGGGACCAGGCCAGGGGGGACCAGGAGGCCCAGGGGGACCAGGAGGCCCAGGGGACCAGGCCCAGGGGGAGGCCCAGGGGGGACCAGGAGGCCCAGGGGGACCAGGACCGGGGGGAGGCCAGGGGACCAGGGCCCAGGCCGGGGGGGCCCAGGAGGCCCAGGGGGCCCAGGAGGCCCGGGGGCGGGACCGGGGGGACCGGGACCGAGGCCGACAACTGTGAAGTGGCGAGTCTGGGAGTGTTGGGTTTGAAGTGGGTGTGGGAGTGTTAGGTTTGTGGGGTCTGTGGGGTCTGTGCGCGCATCCCCCGGGGAGCACATCCTGCAGGGTTTTTAAAGAAAAACTTTCTAACAAATGCTAAAAATTGAAGAAAACATCCCGAAAATATGGAAATTTCACGAAAATAGATCCAAGTTTCACAAAAATGAAGAAAATTTCCTGAAAACGAAGGAAATTTTTACGAAAACGAAGGAAATTTTACAAAAAATGAAGAAGAACTTCCCAAAACCACTGTCGTCTGCTGTAAGTTACATTCAATTTCACTTACATACGTTTGCATGTTGTAATTATATATAGGATAATTGTTGCAAGATAATTATGCTGGAATCTTGCTGTGCTGTTGGTTGCACTAATAGATGTGTTCGGGGAATAAAAAGACATTTTTTCGACGACGACGAGTGAACACACACTTACAATGACGGGGTCGTCACCTGCGTATTCGGTTATGATAGTAACAATGCTATTACGAAACGCTTAATACAACCCGGACGAGAACACAGGTACGACATACGGACAGACATAACATAGACAACCAAGTCAATGTCCACGGCCTTTGATAACCAGTTGTGGTGCACTGGCGTGTCTACCCAACCCAGGCTTGAACCCAGGGCCTCGTGGTCTGTAGACGGGTATGATAACCGCTACACCACAGTTAGTAGACATTTTCTCGATTTCCATCTCAACCTGATCAACCTTCGAAGTGGATTTCTGCTGTACGACGCAACAACTTTCAATTCGGGCTTTCAACCTACACACTAAAATTTGTAGCGATCACTTTATCTCAGGTATAGGCTTTGTCTGAGTATAACGAACAATCAGATGACGTTAACGTTAAAGTTACTCTTCGTATACCGTATGAAAATATAAATTACTTCAGGAACATGTCAAGAAAAATCGGAAGTGAGCAAAAAACTGCAGTCAGTAAAATTCGCTGAACTGGTACTGGTAGGTTAGCATTTAGTTTGTTTGTTGTATACGAATTACGAGTGATGTGACTAAGCTGTGTGAAGACGCGTGAAATGCAACGACGCCGCTGCCCGGTAAAATGGAGTCCAGTTGGGTTAGAATTACGTGATAAAATATAAAAAAATGTAGAAAATGCTATATATCCATATAGGCATTTATAATCCAGTACAAATCATGAAAATAACTTAAATTCCTAAGCTTTTGTCCGTTAAGCTCGATTACAAATTAACCATTTTACAGCTTTTTGCTTTTTGTCGTGTTAATGTGCAAATCAATATGCAAATCGGTTTGATGTATGAACGGGCATACTAACTATTTTCCTATTAGAAACGTATTTTCTAAATTTTATTATGCACCACAATTATTTGAATGATTGATTCTGTTGAGTTTTTGTATAAGTTCAGGCATCTTTGTACTTATTGTGAGGCCACATCATTTCAGCTGAGGCTGTTAGTGCGCATGGCTCCGGCGTATAGCGCTTGTAATGCGTATGCCTATAAATTAGCCCGACTTTAACTTTATACGCCGCCCACTAAATTGATCCGGAAGTCCTTGGAAAGATTTAAACGTGCACACACATGCGGTTAATTCTTTGGAACAGTGCTCAACGGACATCATAAACCACCATGTGACCCATTGACGTTTTAGAATAAAATTCCAACAAACTTTCAAGTCTCTTGTGTATAAAGTCTACTCCAGGATAGTGACGTCACCTCTCGAGTCTCATTCACTTTTAATTAACAATAATTTGACTACTAGAAAGAAGAATAGCCAAAAAAAAAAAAAGACTCAACAAAATTGAAAAATGTTACCCCCTCCCGTCCTAAATCTTACAAAAATAAGTGTCAAATATCCGAGTTACAAATTTATTCTTGCAACTTTTCCGACTTATTAAAAACAATTCAGCCAAGCAATTGTTTAAACTGTATTTACAGTATCTGAGTATCAAATTAAATAAAAAATGTATCTTCTATTCGAGTGTTTTACCGGTGTCATACGATAAACCTTTTCAGATAAAGTTCCTTACAACTCCAGAAAGAGAAGGGAGGAAGTAAGGAGGGTGCTCGGCGGGATAGCCAGCCACCAGCAAGTTTATCTTGAAGGGACGCAAGGACTGAAGGAAAAGAAAGTTTTTGGAATACAAAGGTTTTCCGTACAATTGGCCTATTAAGTATTTATCTCTTCGTAGTATATTCACAAGTTCCCTTTTCCCCCACTTTTGTTTTGTAAAGTGACATATTTTGTTTGACTGATAGGCACCCCCCCCCTCCCCCCCTACCTTCCTCCCATGAGACTAAGTTTCCCCTCTTGCCCCCATGACCACAATCCTGGTGCCGCCTTCTTCTTTTTTATTTCTAACAAATCAATCGTTCTCCAGGCTGGAATAGCTTAAAGATGAAATCTTTTTTCAAGAAATGTATTTGATCAATCACCAATTAAACCGATGCTATAAAAACGTCATCTTTGCTGCGGTAATTGATGTTGGTGTTTGTGTAAATATTTCGATTATCATACTTTTTTGATACGCTATCCATGTTAATATGATAATCCGGCCTTTAAAGTTGCGGAAGCGTATATGTGCTGTCTACTTTTTTCTATTCTCATTTCAACGAATACTCTTTAATACTTCGCATTATGTGTCAGAACTTACTTTAATTCAAATTTCACAATGCGTAGTTAGCGGTGTGAAATTTTCTTAAATGCATTTACGTACTTCTTTCTGTTACGAAGATCTCATCGTACTGTGTCGCGACAACACTTTCTTCCAATGGATCGTCAAAAGCAATTTCTTAGTCGGCATTGTTCATGGAACAGTGAGGGTATACACTCAGGTTCGAGGCATGGCCTATTTCACGGGATATTTCGTGCAGCCATTTGGGTGAACGCATGCCACTTTTATTCCCTTGTTTTTTGCTTGACTTTACGAAGTTCATGTTACCCCGCTAACTTTTATACTTCAGTCAGATTCCATGAGTCAGTGATTGTCGACCCAACTGAAAAGCCTCGGTGGATGGCTGCAACAGCTATTTTAGAGCCCGTGACTGAAAGCCAAACGAAGTGCTCTGGGACTGTGGTGCAGTTTGCCTGAGCCTGGGAAAGAAACAAACGTCGTCCCTAACCAGAGGCTCGTACGGCCATACAACCTGCAAAAGTTTAGAGCAGGTGAGGGAACTGCAGATGGCCGGATCAAGTGGGCGCTACCGGTCGTACATCGCCTTGCTTAGAACCCTAGGTAACAACGCGAAAGGCAAAAACGTAACTCACATAGTGAGTTCCTTTTAAAAATGAATGCGTCGATTTCGAAACCCGCGGGTCAAAAGGAAGGGCGCACATAATCGATAGCTTGCGATCTTCCAAGGATGCAGACTGACCTACGTCCAGGAGGCTGGAAAACCCCAGGTCGCTCTGGTCACCTAAGGGAAGCACGCCCAACCTGTGGGAGTCCCACTGAGGTGAGACGAAAGATCCATGATCATGTTCTCTTAGCCCGAGCGGCCTTAAGGCTGACATAGTTTTTCCTGTGCCGAGACGAGAGGAAGGATTCCAGAAACTCATGAACTCTGCTCCTCTGTCTGAATTAGAGAGACCACCACAGAGGTGTAAAGTCGGCACGGATCCGAACTGCTTTGCTCAGCACTAGCGGTAAAAATGCCCGGCATACTGCCTGAGAAAAAGGCCAAGTACCTGCCAAAGTTCCCGTCATTGGGAACACATAGAAAGTGTGCTCTCTGCCCCATAAAAAAACGCATCAGTCACCATGGTGAAGGTCTGACGGGTGGAAACTTCGCTCCGCACGGGTGGTCATCGTCCGAAGGTGTGAAACGGGGGTACTGAGGTATCCTGGAGGGAACTGCCGAAGGTCTAGCAGAAGGGGGCATAGGTTTCACGTGTGAACTTTGCACGTGGAGAAAATGGACTAAGCGCCTCAGCTAGTTTCTCGCTAGAGACGTTCACAGTGAGATTAGGAAAGCGCTATACCCTTCATGGCTAGAACTCATCTCTTCTGGTGGTCATAAATGGCCTTGTGTAAAGTCCAGGATGGCCGAGGTCTCCGTGAGATCATCTTCAGCAAGAGGATAGATTACAATAACGTCCTCCCCATGACTCGCAAAGTCTGGGAGTGTCGAAAGTATAAATCAGTCGCTGATGGCCGGTGGTGTGTGGAAGGCAGCAGCCTCTCCTTCATGGTCTGTGTAATCTAAGATGGAAAAGTCTGAATATTAAGGAGTCCATGAAGGAAGAAAACAATCTTCCATGGATCAACATTATTACTCTTCCTATGTACACACCTGGGCTCAGGTGGGAAGGGAGTGAGGGAAGGATGGAAACTGTCCTCTCTATAAGTGTTTTCTGCTTCTTGCTCAATCCCTACTCTGGGACCTGCTCCGTTGTAGAAAGGACCGAGGGGGGAGAAGTGAGCGAAAAGCCGAACGTCGGCGAACCGCATTGGGAGAAGTGCTGTTGAGTTGGAAGAATCTTTCAGGCCGTTAGCTCTGAAAAGTTATTTATAACTTAAGGTTAACGTACGTCGTATACCATATGGTCCGGTAACTTCGTAAAACTCTTACAACAGCGGAGCAGTGATGATTGAGGAATGTGACAGGTGTGACTGCACTTGACACCTCGCGCTATTAAATTCTGGTGCCAGAGTAACACCGTAAGAAAAGAAAGGCGCATTAGCCGATCCACGCGAAAGGTATTGGGGAAAACCGCCTCTTCGCTACGTTAATCGGGTGTCCACCGTAGACGCAAGACCTTGCTGGTGTGAGTCTAGGTTGGCTACGAGTAAAGTTCGTTTAAACTTTATTGATATAAACCAATGAGTAAAACTCGGCTGGTCATAAAGACCTGCGTGGTTAAAAAAGTACAGATAACACAATGTTGTGGGTCTGACTGGTACTAGCTCTGCTTAACGAAGTAAAAGGCAAGTCGTTAATGTAAGTCGTGTACTAAATGGGCTGCTAATCGTGTAAGGCTTTGAGCCGCAAGACAGTTTATGGGCCGTAAGCTTTTAGCTACGGCCCCGGAGAAAACTAGCACCATATGCAAAACGTACGGTAACTAATGAGAACCCATTTGCCTGGGGCTTAGTCAAAATGGTGTTAAAACGTGCACCATAAGCAATACTGGCCGTTATGTAGAAAAGTTCCTACCAACAGTGGTAGCTGCGACCTGACTGGTTAACAACCTAGTTAACCTGTTAACATACGTCGTAAACTATACGGATTGTTAACTTACGTTAAATTGCAATCGTTTCGGAGTTGTAAAGGTGTCTCGTTAACTTACCGCACATACTACACAGGTTGTTAACTTTGAAATAGAAAAAAAATCTTAATATGTTATAATCAAAGAAGTTGACGTCCTGCATATACTATACGCGCCGTCAACTTGGAACAGGCTGTTGCAGTAGCGGAACCACGTAGCCGTTGGAACTGCTTAATGAAGGTGGTAACGTATAGTGTAAACTATACGTGCCATAGCCTATCACAGCTACTTTGATCGTGGGTATTACACGGACACCTATGTCGAAATACTAGCTTACATGGAGTTAATTTTTGAAAGAGGGCTTAACGTACTACGTCAACTGTTCGAGCCGTAACCCAATTCCTGGGGTTGAAAAATTCACCACGGAGCTATGAAGCTAGTGGCTACGTGGAGTAACTACTGCCGTACTTAGTTCACGTCCCCATTAAGTAATGTAGAGCCGCATGGATCTACAAAACGTCAATGTGCTACGTATGTACTACGAGCCGTCCGCACAGTCTGCCTCTGTTCCCCACGGAGCAACACAGCTAGTGGCTACAGGAGGGGGTATACTGCCTTACTCAGTATGTGTCCCTAACGTAATAGCTACAGTAAAAATGAACCTACTGGATCTACGACAGCATTAACGTACTACATATGTTATACAAGTCATTACCTCAGTGTAAGTCTATTCACCACGGAATAAGTGGCTACGTGTGGGGGACTACAGCCGTACTCAGTATGCATTTCTGTTTGAATAGCTAAAAATACACTGCCGTCGTCGTATGAAATACATTAGAGTTCACGTGCTACGAAAGATGTACGAGCCGTAAGCTGTTTGTTTGTTTCACTACGAACTGGTAGCTAAGTGTGGGTGACTACTGCCATACTCAGTATGTGTCCCGGTAAGAATAACTGCCGCGGAGCTCTGTACCTACTGGCTACTGTTCGCTTTACCACGCAGCTGTGCTGCTGGTGTGTACCGTTAATTCTGTTTGTATCTATTCACCACGGAGCTGCGTAGCCAGTGGCTACCTGTGGGAGACTACCGCCGTCTACAGTACGCGTCCTGGTATGAGAAACGGTCGCGGAACTCTGTAGCACATGGATACTGCCGCTTTATCACGCAACTGTGCTGCTGGCGGGTACACTTTGGGTTTACCGTACTTTGTACGTTATTCTGTGTAGGGTCTGCTGGACCGCAACGGCCCGTTCACTGGAGCCATGTAAAGCTTAGCTATGATACCGTATGTACCTGTACGGGTCCGTTTAGTGGACCTGTAAAGCCGTGGCCGGGCTTGTGGCCTCATGTCTTGGAGCCGTTTAGAGGGTCCGTAAAGTTGTGGTACTCCTGGGTTTACCGTAGCTAAAGGGTCTATTATCAGGTGTGACGTACGTTGTACTTACCCCGCTACAGCACTATGGAGCCGTACGGACCCAAACGCCGAAGCCGTATGGAACCAAAAGTTGTTGATTACGAAACTGTATGGACCCGTCCCATGACCCGTAGGGCTGTGTTACGGACCCATACGGGCTGTGGAAACAAGTCGTGGGGCCATATGGATCCGATCACCGGAGTCGCACGGACCCAAATATTTTTCTCTTCTTTCTGTATGGACCCATATGAAGCTGTCCCATGGCCCGTACGGAGCCGCAAGGCTGTGTTACAGACCCTTACGGGGCTGTGGAAACAAGCTGTGGGGCCGAATGGAACCAATCACTAGAGCCGTACGGACCCAAATGGACCCGTGAAAGTAATCCAATGGCTCTACAACAAGCCGTAAAAAAGGTTACTAACTTACGTAGAACCCCTTAGGGCACCGCCTCTTGTTGGTCTACCGGTCCCTTCACAGAACTGTGGTCCACAGCGGTGTACACAGGTTTGTTCTTTTCAATATCACCAGAGCGTAACTTAAAGAGGCATTTACACGCGACGCATCGCGGAACGTCTAAGGCACCGACACTCAGGGACCTGTCCTCCGTATCCATAATATAGATGAAAAATATTGCAAAACTGTAATGGGTTAACGCGGAAAATTTTACTGAGTCAATTCGCAGGGTTGCGAAACTTCGTAGCTAATGGCTACAGAAACAAGAAGAAAATAGCTCTCGTGATGCTATACTTCTTGTGAAGATTGTCACTTAACATCTGACCATGTAGCTAGCGGGTCTATTTCCGGGTTTATCGTACAGCGTACGTTATCCTGTTACAAAACTCTGGAACCGTACAGACCCATTCACTGGTTATATTGCGGAACTGTAACGTTCAACGCGGAAAATCTTACTGAGGCAGTCCGCATGGTCGTGGAACTGCATATCTAATGGCTACAGAAACAAGAAGAAAGTAGCTCTCGTGATGCTATACTTCCTGTGAAGATTGTCACTTAAAATCTGACCACGTAGCGGGTCTATCGTACAATGTACAATGTACGTTATCCCGTTACAAAACTATGGACCCGTTCACTGGTTATATTGCGGAACTGTAATGTTTAATCTTACTGAGGCAGTTCACACGGCCGCGGAACTGCGTAGCTAATGGTTACAGAGACAAGAAGAAAGTAGCTGTCGTGATGCTATACTTCTCGTAAAGATTGTCACTTACCACCTGACCACGTAGCTTCTTAGCTAGCGGGTTTATTTCCTGGTTCACCGTACGGTGTACGTTATCCCGTTACAAAACTCTGAAGCCGTACGGACCTGTTCACCGGAGCCGTACGGTCTAGAGAAATGTTGCATGCTATGCATCGCAGGACATCTTAGGTGCATAACACACTTACACTTGGGGACCTATTCTCCGTGTCCATGATACTGGTGAAAATAATTGCGAATCTGTTGCATTCAACGCGGACAATCTTATCAATGGCGTTCAAACAGCTGTGGAACTGCGTAGCTAATGGCTACTGGACCAAGAAGAAAATAGCTCTCGTGGTGCTATACTTCTTGCGAAGATTGTAACTTG
>JAIGNY010001614.1:442500-710924 GCA_020152595.1 Chiridota heheva | reverse complement strand
ACTGTCATAGACTGTATCAAAGCGCTTTACAATTATTACCCTGGTCACTGGACCTTAACTCTCCTGAAAACTTTCTCACTCCCTGGGGAGTCACAAGCCTGTTTTATCAGCAGCCATATACAGGCGCCGGGCTCCAAACACATAGAACTGTCACTGCCCTCACAGGTACCCATTACAGCTGGGTGGACTGAAGCAATAAAGATTAAGTGTCTTGCTCAAGGACACAACACACTGGCCTGGCCGGGAATCCAACCCAGTACCTTCCACACCAGAGCCCGACGCCTTAACCACTAGGCCACTGTGCTTCACTTAAGCAGTATTTTAGGCTAATCATTGTATTTTGTAAATAAAACTAGGGGCCTAACATTTCATTAACAATAACATATCAACTCACCCCCCAAAAAAGGTTGTTTCAAAAGAAATGGAAGAAAATTTCAACAAAATAAATTTTTCCCCAATTTCGACCATTTCATTTCCAAAAAGTTTCCGACAGAAATTTCCAAACTATTAGGAACTTGACCTGCCAAAGGCCAAGTTGAAAAAAATAGCTTATCAACCAAATTTGGAACAGTGATGTGGGCAAGGCTTTTTTTTTTTTTTTTTTTTTTTCATCCCAAGCCAAATAATTTTGCTGACTTGCAGGGTTTCAGATAAGGTCAACCACATCAGGTGTAATAATTATGGAAAACTATCCGAGGCAATTGTTCGTATTCAAGCAGAAAGTACAAAGATACAAGAAGTACAGACATTGAATAACGGAACCGAAAGTTTAAAATTCTGTGATTTTCTCAAAAGTGATGTGCAAAAGTGAGCTAATTTGTTATTTTTTTATTTTTTATGGGGCCTTAACTGATCAAGTTGCATCATGGAATAAAATCTTGAGTACAACTCAACACTTTCAAGATCTATCAGTTAATCACTAAAAATTCATTTCATGTCCCTCCTGAAGGCTTTATGCCCAGTATATGACATTTTCAAAAGTTCTCCGCCATCCCTATGATGTCATTTGATCAACTGTGATATATGTAGCAAATTATCAATCTGGTGTGAGGTGTTATATAGAGTGAAATAATTTAATAAACTATTTCTTTTATTATTTTGTTTTTGATAATTTTTAGCTGAGACACACTCATAATTTTCAATCCTTATGACATTAATCAGACCCTCACATACTTCATTTTCCTCTTTTCATTTCTTTTTATCGTTCATAGATGTAGAATCAAGAATGGAACTACATTTTCAAGTTTTAAGATGTGTGTGTATGTAGACTTTGTGGCTTGAAAGTGGGAACTTTCTAGCTTTGTGTCAAAAGGAGCCCTGACCAGCATAACATTTGTTGAAGGTGCGGATGGTATCCATCCCCCTGGCATTTGTGGTTCATGTTGAATGAAACTTTCGCCGTGGAAAAAGCAGAAAGCGAAGCAAAAAGTTTGTCCTGCCCTAATCATAGTAGTTCATGAATTTGTAGCCCATGAAGCAGATTGCTACTTCTGACAAGATGACACATGGAACATTGATGTCTTGCTTCCTTGTTTAAGAAACAAGGGATTTTATGCATGGACAAAAGGTAATGAGCTTCTGGCAGTTATATTACATGATGATGGAAAGCAGGTTATCAAACAATTGACAGTACAAGGTGGAAAGTGGGAGATTGAAGTGCTTGGCCAAAAGTTGGACAATGAGATAAATTCTCCTGTTGATGCAGGAGTTTTTTTGTATAGCGGGACTTTCTGAACTGGTGATATTAATAATCAGGACCTGGCAAAAGAGCAAGAAAGCACTGGTGTTCAAAATCTGGAAGAACAAGTTGCTTTGGTGGAGAAAAGCTTCATCAGTGGAGTGACGTGCAGTAATGCGCCACACAATCCGTCATACAAAATGTAAACTGTTAGTGGACATAGCTGCAGCAGGTAAAGATTCTTCGATCTGTAGTGTTTGCAAACACTATAGATCGAACCTTTTGAGAATGCAGAGACAACACCAAGCAAAGCCAAATACAAAGCGACTATCCACCTACAGCCAGAGGAGGTGCAGTCAAAGTTTGCTGAGTTGAAAAGAGAAAACAAGAACTTAAAATCTCAAAATGTTAACTTGCGACAATAGCTGATGCATAAATTACAGCAGGATTCAGTGAATTTAAGTGACAAAGACTTAGAAGTGATTAACACTTGGTAGAGAGTTCTTCAGATGAACTAGAAAAACTTCTTCCGGATGGTAGTTTTGGAAAATTGTTGTAAGAGCAACAAAAGAAAGCATTGTCTGGAAAGTCAAACAAACAAATGAGGTTGCACCCGGCCATTATCAAGTGGGCTGTGGCCATCCAGACACAAGTCCTTTTCATATAACACTATAAGAAATTCAGGATTTTTAACTTTTCCACACCCTAGCACTCTCTACCATTACACCCATTTTACCAATCCTTCCACCGGTGTAAAGCCTGACTTGTTGATGTATTTTTGTAGACAATATAATTTAGAAACTATGAGACCACATAAAAAGTATGTAAATCTCATTGTAAATGAGATAAAGATAAAAGGCAGGTTTTTTTTTTCTTCCTAGAACGAGTGGGAAACTTTTTGGCTTCTCAGAGGTAGCAGACATTTCAATAGAGATGGACAGTTTTGAAAGAAAATGTACAGAGGGCAATGAAGAACCTGAATTAGCATCACGTTTTATTGTTCTTGGCAAGAGGGATCACTTCCTCTCTTAAAGTTTCCGGTAGCCTATTATGTGACTCCAACGTCACTGCCTCTTGAGCTGTACCAGACAGGCACGGAATGCATCAAAGCATTAAAGGCATTAGGTCTGACATTTCTGTGCATTACATCAGATGGAGCCGGATCAACCGAAAGTTCTATGCTTTAATGACCAGTCCAGGATTATCAAGCGTCCAACCTAACTACAAAGCTGTGAATTGCTATAACATGGGTGAAGAGCTGTACTTCTTCTAAGATGCACCTTATTTGATTAAAACTGTAAGGAACAAACTTCAAAAAATTTCCAACTGGAATAAGAAAACACAGAATCTTGTTGTGAGTTTTCAATTTTCAATTGAACATCATTTTAATGTTTCATTACAGCAATTGTTGTCTTGAAAATTTGGTACACATACAGTAAACTTTGACAGGATGTCATAAGGTTTTAAATGTATGCAGAAACTAAAATAATGTTTAATGAAGTCCTAACCTAGTAGTTTTTTCTTTTCTTTCTGTTTTTACATGGAAGTACTCGCTACTTAAATATATGGCATTCCTTTCAGCAGGGTTGTTTTACTTAAGTGAAAGTAACATATACAGTACAACACTCTAAAATGAAAATAAAAACCATTGCCATTTTTGGCCCAAAGATGGATAAACTTATATACTATTAAAATGCAAAGTTTCAGCCATTAATATTTTTGCCCTTTTTTGCAAGGCCCCTTTGAAAATGAACTTTTTCACAAGTTTTATAACTTGTTTTTCTTTAAAAATTCAGAATGAAAACTTGCCCTGGGAGCATTTTAAGTGCCATTTTTGGATTTCCCATCTTCCAAAACAGCCAGAGTGCCAATTGTTAGAAAAATGTGGGATAAAGAAAAGAAATTATGAGGAAATTTGTGTTGGTCAGAAATTCAAAATGGCCGCCGGTGGCAAGAAATTTGGGCAAACATAGCCAAGATTTATACGTCCATATCTCAAAAATGACTTGAGCAATAGAACTAAAATTTTATGGGTGTTCTATATACTCCTAGCATATATGCTGAATTTCAAGCAAATCTGAGATAGTGGGGTACATTTCCCTTTTTTGGTGTTGAGTTGACTGACACAAATTGACAAAAATCCCTGCTTCCAGTAACAAATGTTATTATTTATTTTATTTCATTTTTCTTTTTTCTTTTTTTCAACAGGGCCTTCTTTGTTTTGTTTTTTTAAGCTTAATACATTTTTCTTTCTGTTTTTCAGTTCAAAGGAAAGAAAATCCAGTGGACCCAACTACTTGCACTCCAGGAATGGGACAAGGGAGGGAGAGGTCAGCTCCTGGACTTTAACTTGTGCCTAAGCTGAAGTATGAACACTTGCATCTGACACCAGGGTTAAGAATTAAAGTTAGCTCCTGGACTTTAACTTGTGCCTAAGCTGAAGTATGAACACTTGCATCTGACACCAGGGTTAAGAATTAAAGTTAGCTTAGCCGCTCAGGTATGGAGAACATTTTTGTTAATGCTCTTATACTCTTACCTGTGCAAAGGAAATCTCAAGTTCCCAAGAGATGATTACCAACAGCTATTTAACATGTACCATAACTGTACATCTAGCATAAATTGGGTTACATCAAGTAACATATCCCTAGTTACACATATGATATGAACACAAATTCTCAGGATAACACAATTTTCCATCCAAACATTTACAAATAAATAGAAAAAATGGGATGGGATGGGAAAATAAATAACAGTTAGGCAAGCTGCTTTGTCAATGCCTGGAAAAAGAGCTGTCTCATCTTAATCTGTATAAATGTAGGTAACTTTCTTTTATGAGAGATAAATGTGTTTGGTGAATGACAAACACCCTTGAATGGCAATGCAAAATAAAATGTACAATTTCAGGATTGCAAAAAAAATAAGTTGCAATTAAAGTTGATTTCATCTTTTGTCAATTAAAAGGGATAATGGAGGAAGTGGAGACATATGGGGGTCAAGGAATTCGATAACCTTGGTAGACACTGTTTTTTTTTTTTTTTTATTGTTGTTTTTTCTCTAGGTCATGTCAAAATCTGTTGCAAATGCCTTATAAGCAATGAAGAAGCCTGAGCTGTCATCCACCATCGATTTCATTAGAAAGTTGAACAAGTTCTTTGATTGCCTTAATGTGTCCAAGAAGACAAGAGTCGAAGTTGAAAAGAAATAAAGATATTGCTCTGTACACAAGAAATGATGATCCTCCATTTCAGGTAACTTTCAGTTTTTTGAAAATGCTTTGGTCATATTTTGAATATTGAATTAAGCACATATTCATCTGTGTCACCAATCCATGAATTTGAACAACAGTATCGGAAATTCGAAACCGACCCACAGTCAGTACTGTCTACCAAAATTTGGTAAAGACTGGGAGATGTTACATCTTTCTTATCTGAAATTCTGAATGACAGCTGCCTTATCACTAGATGTGGACACATTGTATGTAGTTTGGCAATTTTGAAAGAGCAAAGACTTCATTTTAAGGCCTGATCTTGTGTGATACTATGCAATATAATTTAACATGATGAATAACTCTGGCTATAAATTTTCAGTCCAATGCATCCGAAACTCATCAGTGTTTATAACTCACTAATAAAAACATCCTTGTAAAAGTCAAAATGAATCCTCAGCCCACATAACATGCATAACTTGGCCCTGCAGTAACCAAATTAACAATACATGGCTCTTCACAATAAGTTTCATTGTGTGCACATAGATGATGAAGTATCTGTGGTGGGTTTCTTAATTGCTTCTCGCAGAGTATAAAAGTCATACCTGCGGAAATGGAGATTCTAGCGGGTGAAAAGACTGAAAATTTATAGCTAGGATTGGGCGCAATGACATTTGTGAATGGCCAATCATATTTACACGAATACAGACAAACTAATCAAAAACTACAGCAGAAGTGATGTCTCTGGTATGTAAAAGATTTACTGATGCTGTGTCAGGCAGTTTTCTTGCGATAAGTTTCCCTCGTTTAGCCTGGCTGCTCTCTATAAACTCTTTCACACATTTTTTCCTTCAAGATCATTGCTCATTCTAGCAAAAAATCAATTGTTTCATTAAAAGATTATATTTTCCTTATGGTGGTTGCTGGACAACTTCCTTGAATTTCTTTAGGAGTGGATTAGTGAGCTTAGTGTTGCTGTGCCAGACTTGACGAAGAAAGAAAAGGACATGCTGTGCTTGAGTAGAGTAACTCTGGGGGGGGATGTTATATAACAGGTGCATTCAATGTTTATATAGTGACACCCAGCAAATTTGTACCTTTTCTTAAGGAATATTCTCATGGTTTTTTGTAAATTTTATTTAAAAGGGCATACCTTCAGAGCCAATTTGGTACAAAAATCAGGTTGATATCTTATTTCTTTCAGGAGATATGAATTTTTAAAGATTTCCCAATTGCATTTTAAAGTTTTTATACAGTATGATAAATTTGTGTTTGATGATGTCATAGAGACTATTCCATTGCAAATGTTTATGTATTTCTTCGAACATTAATTGGTTGTTTCTGTATAAGAAACAATTTTCAATACTTATTGAAGTTGGGTATATTTGGCAATGTATATAAATACCTAACTTTCATCAATTTATTTTTCTAGCAGATTTTACTAATAAAAAAGGATAATAGATTTTAATGAAATACATCAATTTGTGGGAGAATGTGTTGCTGTGATGTCATACTGAGCCTTTTCCTATTCATTTATTGGCATTTTTTGTGAAACTTAAAATTTAAATATCTTCTGGTAAGAATAACATATCATCAACATGATTTTTGTACTAAATTGTTTCTAAAATTTGTCTCTTACTTATGAGGTTACGAAAAAACATGGGAACATTCCCTTAAACAGTATTAAAGTAGGATTTAATTTCCCTAGTCATGATGGATCAAAGTTGATATATTTGAATTACCAACTAAAAAGTAAAAAACATACTCTATTTTTTCTATGATTGTGTTTTGTAAAATCAGTCAAGCAAAGCTTTAAAAACATTGTTCCATCAAATCATTTAATATTGAGTAAGGTGACTAAATTTATAAATTTTTATTTGATTTGCTGTCATGTGTTATTGATTCATGAACGTTATAACAGGATGAAGATTCAAGGCAACAAAACAATCAAACTTAAAAGCAATACTTTATCTGCTACGCATGTGCAACAGTTCATGTTGAGTTTATGGTAAAGTTGCTCGTAGAAGAACAACAAAAGAATGATTCGTCAAATAACTCAACTGAGGACCTTTTGCCATAAATCACCATGAGGAACAAGTGCTGAGATATGTTGCTGGGTACATTTCATTTGCTCTGAAACGATTATTTTATTCGCAAAATAATGATGACAAAGTTTCAAGTTTCTTGTAGTACCTAAATTCCATGTCAGTTAGTGGAGAAGGAAGAACATTTCTTGAATACTGTAATAAGTGGCTCAACAAACAAAATAGAGGAGGATTATTTGTTGTCAATGACACTACTAACTTATTTTCCAAGACTTTGAAATTCCATTCAAAAAAGATGTTAAACATGAAGAAAATGTTGACATTAAGGGATAGAAATATCCAAAGTGAACTACAAAGCAAATTGTTGACAGAAACACATATCAAAAAACATTGGGAAGATATTGTTGAAGGAACACTGATACAGGAGTTTAAGGAACACTGATACTGGAGTTAAAGGAAACTTTGTTGGCATGAGTTTGTAAAGTACTGCGTCAAGTTAAGAATCAATCCATTTGTGAGGATGTATATGGAGATACGAAAACACTCCAAGAAGACGGGGGGAAAAGAAGAAAAAGCATTGAGAAAAGAATTAGTGAGCCAAGAAAAAAATGCTTGACACATGTCTTTTTAATGTGGAAACTTAAAACAATGTTTACGCAAACCTAAAAAATTCATGGTTTTTTGTACTGTTACTTGCTCAACAACTTGACACCATAACAACAATTTTTCAAACAGAAATGTAAAATGCAACATCATTTCCACTTCATTTGTTTTTTTGAGTAAGGAAACATTATTTTGTGTAGAAAAGGAAGACATATTAATTTGAGTTATGAGAGAGCCAATTGTTCAGGATGTTTTAATTGCTTCCCATTCTTAGACTGAATTTATAGCATAGGGAGCATAAGTTCCAATTCCGGTCATATACCTACCAGGACATCTTGTATCTCCATTGTGAAACCAGGGACCTGCTATTTAATACAATCACAAAGGTTCATTCTGAGAATTATAGTCACTATAGACTGTCAAAGTTTAGTCAACAAAATTGAAAAAAGTTAATTTTTTGCCACAGTGTTTAATAATTTCTCGGTTGTTCTTTCAAGAAATATAAAATTGTCAGTAATTTTGCTTTCAATTGTCCTTTCTATTAAGTGTAAATATATTAAATCGGCCTTAAAGCTTGTAAGACTTGTAATTTTCTCCATTAACTACATGGGTGTGGGTTGGGGTAGCTAGGAGGGTGACAAAAGTTGCAGCTTTTTTAAAAGGTCTGAAAATATGTGTGGAGTCTTTCTTGATGACACAGCCCTTCTAAAAATAAAACTATGCATATGTATGGTTAAAGCCAGGCTGAAGCAAGAATTAAAGCAGATTTAAGGAAGAAATGAGTATGGCATACTTGCATCAGACTTAAATCAGACTTGAACCACACTTCCTGCATACTCAATCCTGACTTCTATATAAAACTGAGTTAATCCTAACTTGAACCAGACTTAAGGTTGCCTGGTTTACGCTTAGATTAAGACTTATAATTTTTTTGATGTTGTTTTGTACAGGCTTGTATAGCTGAATTTAAGGAGATAGTTTTTTGGGGGCAATGTTTGGACTTAATTTTTTTTTTGATTAGTCTGAATGTGGTCCTGGCTTCAGCCTGACTTTAGCCAGATTAAGAAAAGTTGGGACTTCGATTTGTGTTTATGTTATTTTGTACAGACTTGTATAGCTGTATTTAAGGAGATAGTTTTTTTTTCTGACTGAAGACATCTTTTATACAAGTTGTTTAACTTTATTTTGTCTAGTCTTTTGTTGTAGGTTAAATAAATTTGAAATAATTGCTGAAAATGTATGACATACCTTATTTGGTCAGTGTTTAAATAAATAACCCTGGCTTTTCCCTCTGTTATGATAGAAGCAATAACTATAGTCATTTGCCCACATTTTGCATCTTCCAAAGCAATCCAAAAGATTTGTTTTTCCAATTAATGAAAACATTGATTCTGTCTAAAATAAGTTACATGGGAGCAGCCATCTTTTTCTTTAAAATTTTTTTACATTTTCTAGCTAGTAAGAAATTATTTTTCCTTTGCATCGGCATGTGAATTTTACTTGTACATCATATTACTGATATATCAGCCTTTAGAACTTCATGTCAAAGCATACAGGATAGAAAATTTGAAGAATTATAAAGAAATACATTATTGTGTGCAAACACATATGACAAATGATGACATCATTGGTAGTATTTCATCACAAAATGACAGCCCCATGTAACAAATTTAAACATAGATAAGATGAGAACGGAATTAGCTTTGAAGATGCAGTTTTTGGCATAGTTTCTTTTTCAATTCTCTATTACGTGTCAAGTTTAAATTTTTGACCTTGTCTTCTTTAAGTTGTTAAGTGGAGTGTGTTAACTAGCTGCTTCTGTAAGATTTCTTTTTACATGGGAAAAACTGCACTGCCAAAAAAGAGAAGCTACAAAGTGGGCAATAGTGTCACAAGGAGTGTCAAGAAAAAATGCAAAAAGAAGTGTTGCTGAATATAAACACTCCCAAACAAATTACTCCCAAACAAATTACTCCCAAAGAAATTACACCCAAACCATAAAGTTTCCTTTCATAAATAAAGATATAACCTTTATTGGTTACTTACCGATATAAATACATAGTACTGTCAAAATCAAAATCATATCAGTATTACCGATATTAAATTGATTTACATTTGAAATTATAAGAACTAACAGAACTACATGTAATACCTGTAAGTTACACACTAAGCGATAGGACAGTTCTGTGGCTAAGATGTTTTTCGTTCATGTTTTAAAAGTTGTGTTAAAATTTTGATGATGTTGCACCCATAAAAAGTAGTGCAAATAATTTTGCTTTGTGTTATTTCTGTTTCAGATATTAATTTAAAGCATTCCATAAGTGTTCAAACAATCAAATTTATAGTTATTTTAGAAGTTGTGACAGTATGTATTCATGCCGAATTCATGAATAGCTTTTTGCCATACTGAAAATTTCTATATATACTGTTTTATGCAAATTTTCAAAGCGGTGATATCGGTATTGTACATTTTCTGTATATATCGGTAATTACACATGAACCTTACAGGCTTTACTTTGGGCCTGAAGTCTGGGTTTATATATTCTGATGAAATCTGACATGTAATTTAAGGTCAGACTTGGCTTGGGCAAAGAATTGCATCAAGCATTAACCCAGGATCAGTTACTGTTTTCCCAGCAAAGCAGATGCAATATTTGCTCTTTTAATCACATATTTGAACTCTGACCTTTAAGGTACATGACCCACATCATAGGAGGAAAAACTTGTCATCATTCCACACCATCCTACCAAGCATCAACTTAAGATCAGTTACTGTTTTCCCAGCTAAGCAGACACAAAAGTTCCTCTTTTATTCACTTATTTGACCTCTAACCTTTAAGGTACATGACCCACATCATAGGAGGACAAACTTGTCATCATTCCACACCATCCTACCAAGCATCAACCCAAGATCAGTTACTGTTTCCCCAGCAAAGCAGACACCATATCAACTATGCCATGCAGGACTTCGATAATACAGTGTACACAACAAGTGAACAACACAAGGAGGCAACAACCCAACGAGTAGAGAGGGACAGGAGGGACTTGGCAAAATTTGCAGCGAAGCTTGAACAAGTCTCTTTTCTCAGAAAAAAAGGCATTGAGAAACATTATCACAGGGATAAATGCTGATAAGGATGTATATGTTCAAGACCTTGTTGTTGTAGGCAGGGATACGGTCAAACAAATGGAAGGACAGGATGTCTTTTCATACACCTACAAACGAAAGGCTAAAGTCAAGACACTAGCATCAGCTCGGGCCATCAAGGTCACTGAGGACCGAACCATTAATCCAGCTCTATTCTTTCAAAGATTACTGGTGGTTTCACAATCTGGAGACCTATGCCTAGAAAAGGTGCTGAAGTATGAACTTTCATCACACCCGCCAACTTTGTTTGAAGCAAAGTATCTTTTACGGAAGCCAGATAAAGCACAACTTCTAGACACCATATGAAACCATGCCACTTCAGCAGATACTGCTGTACTTCATACCAATCCAAAGACTGATCACTATGTACCTTGATAGAGGTTCACTTCTGCATCAATTGAAGTGGAAAGAAGGAAGTACCTACAGTTCAATTGCCGATACATATTCATCTTTTACGTCCGATCTATACCGCAAGGCCACATTTGTCTTTGATGAATACACTGGAGGACCAACCACAAATGACAACTCGCATTAGCATCGAAAAACACAAGTTGCAAATAAGGTCGACATATCAGATGCAACAAAAGTGTTTTGGGAAAAGGATGATTTTCTCTCAAATAATATGAACAAACAGGCCCTTATCCACCTGATTGGGGGGGACCCCTTGCAACAAAAAGGCTGTCATGTCATCCATGCTGAAGGAGATGCAGATGTCGATATAGTGAAAGCAGCAATTACAATGTCATCCTTCAACTCAGCAACTCTCATCGAAGAGGACACAGATATGTTGGTCTTGCTCCTTTATTATGCAGCAAATGACTGCAAGGATTTTTACTTTAGGTCCAACAAAAACACAGCAAAACCAAATGTGTATAACATCAAGATTCTGAAACAATTACTTGGTGATGATATCTGCTCAGATTTGTTGTTTGCTCATGCGTTTTCCGGTTGCGACACTACTTTAAGAGTCTTTGGGGTCGGCAAAAAGTCTGTCTTCCAAAAATTTGTCAAGGGCAATCCTATGTTACGTGCTTGTTCAAAGACCTTTTGTGCTCCAAATGCAGATCAAGTATCTGTAGAAAGCGCTGGCTGCAAAGCTATGGTGTCGTTGTTTTAATGGGAGCCAATCTGAGTCTTTGGAGTCATAACGCTACAGTACAGTTTCCTTTGCAAAAAAGGGGCCACAGCAAAGACATTCATGAAACCTGAGAGACTGCCCCCAACAACCTTCGCCACAAATCTTCCCTCTCGGAGAACATATTTGCAAGTCATGCAGTGGATGGGCAAGAATGATGCCATAAATCCCACTGAATGGGGCTGGGATGTACAAGGGGACAAACTGGTTGTACAAATGATGAAGAGACCTCAAGATAAGAAATGCATGAGTCACATAACACTAGTTTTAAGAAAAAAGTTTTTAAAATGTGCTGTAAATCACAAATGTTTGAATGTTGAATTCAAACTTTCTGAAATTAGTTGATACCATCCAAAAATCATAAGTGCCAATTTTGGTCAAATTCTCTGTTATAGATTTCCTGCAAAAAAATATTTTGAACTTAGTATACATTTTTCTCTACAACTAGTTAGATTTAAACAAAGGCCATTTTCTCTAAAGTTATTAACAGAACTTGATAGAAGTAAGCATTTTTGCAATGCCCATTATTAGAGGAAGAATTTTGAGGGGTCATTTATGCAAATCAGACGTTGTCAAAAATGTTACCTTACTTGACCCCTGGGTGACCTTTGCCATATATCACCTTGCTCGACCCCTGGGTGACCTTTGCCATATATCACCTTGCAAAAACATCGTAGCTACGGCAAACTATACATTTTTGTATTCCTTGCAACAAGATAAATAATTTGATATCTATTTTTAAGAAATTAGAGGAATTTTAACATTTGACCTTCCTTGACCCCGCACATGACCCCAACGTGCTTCTGGTGATTCAATTTTGGCCAAATTTTGATATGTTCTTCTCCAGACCTTATACTACAGAAAAATGCCATAAAACATTTTCTTGCAATTTTTGGGGGGTAATGTAGTATCTTGACCCACCTATTATCACATAAAAGAATAATAACTTGAAATTCATACTTTCCTGGATATAATTTTTTTAACATTTTATTAATAAAGTAGTAGAAGAAAGATGCCGTAGTTACCAAAGAGATTATTATTTTTCGAAGGTAGTTCAAAATTGTATAAGCATTCTGGCATCAACCAGCCAGTGATCACGCTGCACAGGAAATCTCCAATCAATATTTGCATGCTGACCCGGTACATTTATTGGAATATTGAGCGGATTCTTTAAAATTTTCAATACATTAACTCCGAAATAAGTACGCCATAACTATTATTGCAGTAAACAGAAATATTCACCATTCTTATTCAACAGATTGGATTTTCTAGCATTGTTTGCAGCTAATAGGAATTATTATACGAATTTTAAATATGCAGTTTTACTCTGGGCTCTGAATGAAAGGAATTATTTCATCAATTAACTAATAGATTAATCATTTCTACCATTATAATCTTTTTATTACTTCATTTTCGGCTTCATTTCCAATATCTATCGATATGGCTTACTTGGAAGTATCTCCAAATATCAAAGGATTAGTTCTGTGGTCAAGCATGTCCATCATATATGAAAGAGGACTTCAAAGGAAACAAAATTGTGAAAAAAGTGTATAAAAATCTTATTCCGTTCTGGAGATATTAATGCTTCTGTGTAGAAATGACTTGTGTAGTAAGTAAGTCTACTATGGAAAGTTAGCATCTTCATCCTCGCATTCTTAAGAATTGTTAATGTATTTTAAAGAAAGTTTATTGATTTTTTCACTAATTAAATTATTTATCCTCATTCTTCAGGTGGTTTGTTATAAATACCCTTCCTAGATTCAGTTTTACTACTTTTTTGACATATCCCATGGTTTTTAAGCCACAACATCGCAGCACAAAATATAATACAATACATAAAGACTTAGAGGAATCTGAGGCTATACCATCACACCTAGTCTGATTTCAGTCTACACAAATGATACCAAACTCTAAACTTAGATTTCTCGTTAATGGAATAAGATTTTTGAAGGCTTTCTTCACTAATTTGTTTCTTTGTACTCTTTCATATAAGATAGACTTGCTTGACCCATAAAGTAATCCTTTAATGCAGATAATTATTTCCATATGGACATACCAGAGCCAAAATGACAAATGAAAGAATAAACTTGTTGTCTTTTCACTGAAATAAACAGGAATGTTTTCTTCCCGTTAAGTAACTTGCCTGGAATACGCGTTAACTTTTTTGGAGTAAGCCATTATCATATGTACAAACATTACAAATGGCCCTGTTTTTATTGGGCAATGGCTGTTCAGCAGAGATCACGGCTGCTTGGCTTTTAACTTCATACAGTTTTCGGCCAAAAACAATCTGCAGAAACGTTGCTACCAAATCAAAGGAATCATGGAGAATTTGGAAAAGAAAAAACAATTATGGTTTTACTTTGACGTTTATTGGAATATGTACCTACACGTTCATGGGAACTTCAGAAGATGATTTATAACAACAATTTCCCACATTATATTATTTAACCTTTTTCTGTAAGCAACAGTTTTCCATGATATTAGTTAATCAGCGCAAGCATCCTTCTTAACATTTATGGTACCACACCATTTCCTGTGATATCTTTCATCTGTCTGCTTTCTCCTTCAACACACATTCAGTCAACGAACAAACCAACCTTTCAATCCTTTTAAGTCATAGTTTACCTGGGATAACATACTTGTGCCCTGAACACTTGTAATCCATAGTTTATGCAGCCTTTAACCCCTCTTAAGTGTACATAAAAAAAAATGTACCATTCAATGTCAGTTCGAAGATTTTAGTTCATTTCGCGATAAAAGTTAGCCAAGTGTCACATCGGATTAACCAGTATTCAATTATTTTATACATCACATTTCATTAATTTTGGACATCAATTTTAAAATCGTATCTGAACCGTATCAATTTTAAAATCGTATCTGAACCGTATCAATTTTAGGCAAAAATGTCAATTTTAGGCAAAATTTCCAAACCGCAAGAGGCATAGAGTCTTTGCACCAGAGGTTAAGCACCATGGAATTTAAATGTGGATAAAGTTTTACCTGAAAGTTGCTAAATTTGTGACGGACAAAGCTAAGTCCATCAGCTGCTGTCCCCCGATATATTTTGGCAACAATTTTGACTTCAGCTGCCTTTATTGTTTTACTGACAGGTACCATTGTCTCAACTGCCGGACATGAAACTAAGCCAAATGTATTCAGGTTAATTTGTGGACCCCCTCAACGGGAAAGAGCCAAGCATTGAAAGATGCTGCCATTGATCTGATCACATCCATTTAAAGGGACAAGGACATTCCCAATTTAATTATACAGAAATCGACATCGGCCAGACTTGCAAAAAAAATTGCCACAAATCTGATGACAATCATGTTAAGCACTGAAATATTTGACACCATCTTTGGTCTACTGAAAGGTGATGACAACGGAACTGGGGACATTATTCTATTCTGCAAACTTTTTTACAGGAGAAAAAGTCGCGTTCAACTACGCAACCATTTCACAGAGAGAAGCCCCAGAAATGCTGTTTGCAATACTTGGTTGCATACAAATCTTCTCCTTGGCCAAACTCATTTTATTCATGGACTAAAGGCAAGGCCTAATGGACAGATTTCTCATGTTTGTTCCCTGTGCTTGCGCCCAATGCCAAAACTTTCTAATGGGGCAAGAGCAAAATTGAATACTTAATCCATTTCATCATTCACAACATTTTTTTTCAAAAATGTACGATTTAGTTCTACAATTGCTGAAATTCAGCTTCAATCAGGAGGCAAAAACCATTTTTGGAGGCAATGGAGGATAAATACATACACAAGATAAACAAAGCCATTGTCAATAGAAATGTCCCACCAATATCAAAGAAAATGGACCTAATTAAGCGATACACGCCTTCCCGGAAACCACAGAACTGATTCTGAATGGTACAAACACAGATATTATGCCAACCGTCATAACTGCAGAAACGGGTGGCAATATATTATGTCAACTTCTGCAAGGAACAGAAACTGATAATTTCTCAGGTAAGCTTGCCTTAATTTCATATTTTATTTGAAATAAGTCATATATGTTCTCCACAGTGGGTGGAGAAAGGGGGGGGGGAGGGAACTGGAGGGCATTTTTTCCTTTTTTTCTGCTAACAGTAAGAAATTTAAGTTATTTGTACTAAAACTTCATACCGTATTCTCTCTAATAAAAGCCCAGGCGCTTTTGAAAAATTCTAGAGGTGGGCGCTCTTTGGACTGGGATACTGTGAACATATAAGCTACAATCCGCGACAAAAGTACTTGACACCTTTTTTCATTCCCCTTCTACCCCTATTCAATGTTGAAATTAAATTCAACTCTCCTTTGTGTCTCCTTTTTGGCATGCCGAAAAACGAACAACATTGAAACAGGGGGGAGGGGAAAAAGTGTCAAGTTTTTTGACGCGGATTGTAGCCTTACAAACATTGCACTGGGCATAGTGCTACATAGTATCAGAAGTAAAAATAGCTTCTAAAACATCCTTTACATACCGTTATATAAATTTTCCATCAACAAAAATTGCATCATCATTATCGTAATGTTACACACCACCAAATCTACAAAAAATTCCCGTTATAATAAGATAATTATATACAGGGCAAAATGTTTCCGCAACTTACAAAAGACAATCGTTGTACAGCCGTAATGATGTTTGGTGGTTGTGCATTATATTACTACAGATCCTTAGCACTGGTGAGGCAAGTGCAGATTTAGCAAATAGCGCAGGGTCGAGATGCGCGCTTATTAGAGAAAATATGGTCGATTAAAATAAGATCCTATATTAAACTTTTTTTCATACTAAAACCTCACATTTTAAGCTGACATCCTAGAATGGGAGTGAAAATAAACATTCATACATGAAAATATTATACACACTACATATTTTCTAAATGTATGTGTATATTATACACACTACATATTAATAAACTGTCCGTAAAAACAATTAATGCCATATTGTGAAGAATTGATTGGAGGAAGTTCTGAAATCGGTTGTGATGTGCATATTGCCAAAAGACTTTATTTGTGACCCTGTTGAACGCGAAGTGTATGATTACGATAATTGCTTGGTTAAATATTGAATCAGTATTTTAAGAAAGAATATATTTCACTTTTGGCAAACTTATTCACATAATCAAGATTCAGAGTTGGAACAGAAATTAATTCTTCAAAACAAAAAGATATGTTATCATTTTTTTGTACGTTTTGATTTTGGCACTTATGAGAACGGTTTTTAATTATAACAATGGAGAAACAATTTTTACAAGGTTTTTATTGCAATAGTAATACAAGAGCAAAGCTGAAAAGTTATTTGAAAATCTTATAGGACAACAAATTTAACGCTGGATGTTATTATATTGTTATTTTCATGCAGTGAAGGAAAACGAAATTTGTAATTGTTATGTTCCTAAAGTAAGATATAAAGTTGCAATGACAGCATCTTTATGTGAACAATTCACAAACAACACTATTGAATATTTTCAATCATATACAAAAAGAATAAGGCTAAACTCGGGGAAGATGAATTGTTATGTGCTCATTTTTATGTGACTTATGAGGAAGGAGTAAAGTAAAAAATGGCGCAATTTTTCACAAGAAATATCTTGAAAGATTTTTACAAGAACAAAAGAACCGAAGCAAAATTACGTATATTTTTGAAAAACCTTCCTTAGATCTGTCAGAGAAGAGTATTTGGTGATTTCAATTTTAAATGTCGCATGCATATGAAAAAGGCTAGTGTTGCTTGTAATAAACATTTTTTTGCTGAACCATTTGATCACCAAAATCCACTTGTGAAATTTTTGAAATAGAACTTAACCCTTACTCTCCCAAGATTCCAAAAATAGAATAAGCTATTTCTGAAATTTTTGGAAAGAGGATTTTTTCAGCACTTTCTGTTCCATTTGTACCAAAACAAGTTCGACTTTTATAAAAGCTAACATGTTGAACTTTCCAAAAATGTGCATATTTCCGAGCTCAAATATGCAAATTAGGTCATTAGATTAGCATATTAGGTCTCCAAACATTCTATCTTTATGACACGCTTGTGCCTTGTGGCTAAATAGCAAAAAAATATGGATAGAATTTCTGAATCGTCCTTGGAAAGACCTTTCATTTGATACTATTCATGGATTTTTAGGAATCAGAAGAAGAAAAAATGACGCAAATATGAAAAATTTGGTACATTTTGACCTAAAAATTATCCCCCGATTCTGTGAATAATCTATCTAATAGTGTATGGCACTAAATTTTCCAAAAAAAATGCATTTTCCCCTTCTATGATGTCCAAAACTAACAGAATGCAGAAAAACAAGATGTTTACATCATCATTTGCAAAAAATAAAATAAGAAATTATGCAAATGATATGCAAATTAGGTCATTTACCTCATTTATCATCCACGAAACTGTTTTTTGTTTATTTCTGACCTAATTTCAGCCATTACTAGCTTCACAGCTACTTTTCTGTTGATAGACTATGCTGATTATCTATTAGACACTTACTTCTGTTCATTCCACATGGAATTCATAAGAAACGTTTGCCGAAAAGGTCCAAATTTGTAAAGTCTTCTGCTATACCTTGTTGCGGCAAATAGAATTTACAACAACAACAAAATTGCAACTATATTCATTCAACTTACTTTAGTTTGGTCTTCCCATAACCAGTTACCGAAGACCTTGGTCGATTCCGGTCACTCTCCACCAGTACTTCCCACAGATGATAGTCTTTATCGGCTGCAGGGATGACCTTCGACCGTTGTATCTCCTGCAGTCGAGCGTTCCGCTCTTCCTCCCTGGTTTTGAAGGCAGCTTTTTCCGCTGCAGTCGGATTTTCTTCGAGTGGTGATGGTGGCGAGACTGCAGCGGAAGGCCTGGAAAAGGGGCCTGGGCTCATATTCAACGGTCTGTCCCTCTTCCTCTTGGGTTGGGGAGTAGCGGGCGGCTCGTCCTCTTCAAGCATACGCATAACATGTTATCGCATAACATGTTATTGTGGTTTCTAGTAGCGTGCGGCTCGTCCTCTTCAAGCATACCCATAACATGTTATCGCATAACATGTTATTGTGGTTTCTAACCTGCCCCACAATTTTGTGGTAACCGTGGGGACAGACATTTACAGCCGGGAAGCCCTGGGGTACATACAGGGGTCCAAAATGGGTTTTTTATCGATCTAGTCATCACCACAACAGTGGCATAGCCGGGGGGAGGGGAAAAGAATCATGGTCCCAAAAATGGGGCATCAAAATAATGTACCGGTACTAGGCCTATATACAAGCATTATCCTCTAAATGGGCCTGGGGCACCCCCAACATGTGTATTTTGCCCTAACATGGGACCCCTACTCCACTTTCTCCCATAAAATTATGATTTCGACTCCTGAAATAATGGAACTTGGATTTTGTGAAATTGGGAATACACATATTTCAGTAGGCCTAAATTTACAATTTTGCCATTGGGAAATACATATATTTCAGTCCATTTAGAAATGTTATTATTGGGGTTCAGCTGTCATTTGTTTCATCCGGACTATTATAGAAAGGACCTAAATCCTTTTTTTATATGTAATTTTAGTGTCCCTTTTACTTGTTTATCGTAACAAGCAAAAAATCCTCGCTAATTTATCATTAGAATTCTATAAGCCTTATTTTATTACTACACATTTACAATGTAGTACTTTCGCTATTTTTGGAAGAAAACACTCACCAACTCCGTAATTTGGAATAGATCGCTATCCATCTCAGCAGGCTCTATATTCTCCTCTTCCTTAATCTGGTCAGGTTCTGGTACATCTTCTTCATCAGAAGTACCTTCAGACCCCTCTGAATCATCATTATTCTGAAGAAAACATAGGAGTCGGAAGGCACGTTCAACGTTGTATCTCGCCATTTTGTTGTATCGAATGTGCGAAGAAAAAAAAAAGAAGAAAAAAAGACGCGAATTGACGTCATCATCAGAGACCTTTTAGACAAGTAGAGGGGGTGCATCTCTTATTGTAATAGTTCGTCTGAACGATCTATTTCTCCTCTACCCGTAGAGATTTTAAAAATTCCAATACGATATTTGGGCCGGTTTTTATGATTTTTTTGATAAAAAAAGGTCAAAATGGCCCAAAATCACAAATTTTGGCATATTTTCTTCAAAAAAACACAAACATTGACCAAGTACAAGTAAAAATCGTGTAGCAACCAACAATTCAATCTATCTTTATACTTTACCTGAAGAAAAAAAAATTGAAAAAATATTCATGTATGACATTCGTCGTAATCTTCTCCTTTTTTTTTTTAAACGTTTTTTTTTTAAATGCAGTTTTTTGTGACGATTTTACTCAAAATTTTTTAATCTAACCCCCCAACAAAATAACCATATTATGACAGATCTATTCAATCTGGTTTGAATGAACTTATTTGCAGCTCTATAGGATTTTGGGAAGGTACTCAAATGTTTTTTTGGAAAAGGGATCGTAAGCGTCACGGTCACCGTGACGCTGGGAGAGTAAGGGTTAATGTCTGATATGAATCAATTCTTTATTGAATATGTTTTGTCTATGCCAGACGAAATGTATTTAGATTTGTTGTTAGAGGGACTAGAAGTGTGCCCTCACTCTTAAGTGATATTTGATCATCAGTTGCTACTTCTACAGCTGACTTTGAGCAAAATTGAATTTATGTGATCAATTTGTTCTAAAAAATGTAAACATGTAAATATGTAAAACCTATTTGTTTTTTGTTTTTTAAACAAAAAAATGATGCATTTAATCAGGATTGTCTTTTTGAATTTACAGATAACCTATAATCATGTCATATATTGATGATGTGTTACAGGATGTTAGAAGCTTTTCATACCATAATATAGTCGATGCAATGGAAGAACGTGTGGGGAAGAATTACAATGAGCAGCAGTTTCCATTTACATTTAATCAATGAAGCATGTTATTGTTCTAACGCAAATTTGATTCAGAAAGGCATAGAGAATTCTGTAAGAATGATTAACCCACACGTAAAAATTTTATGTGAAAGATTGTATGGGGATGTGAGATATTTTTTTGGAGAATATCTTAATAATTTTGATAACATCCCCATTAGAAGATATAAAGATATTAATCTACGGATTTGTGTATGTACTTTTATTGGCTTTGAATTAATTGATTGCACATTTTTATCTTGTAAATATTTTTGTTATTAACGGGCAATGGTATTTTTATTCGGATCAATTTTTCTATGGAAATATTTTCTTGTAAATAATGGGGGAATGGTGTATTTAATTGGAACAACTTTTATGGTGTATTTTCTGCGGACCAGTGAATTGTATTCTTTTTTTCTAGCACGCCTAAAATAACAACGTGGCTTACACGTTGTTTTCAAAAGTGTTTTTTTTTAAGCTATGTTTAAATTAACAGCATGGACAAACTTGCGGCATTTTTTGGGGCATTTTTTGTGAAATTTGTACTCCCGTCTAAAATAATGGCATGGGTTCAACATCAGGTCACCATGAGGCTAACTTAAATTTTTGACCTTTATGAAATATTGTTGGTTAGGTCATCACATCAAAACTTTGAGTTTAGTTTCTGTTTCGCACCCACACCTAAAATAACGGCATGAGGTCAACCACGTTGCTTTAGTTTTAGCATCAGTTCGTCATCAGTTTATCCATGCCTAAAATAATGGCGTGGGTTCACCAGGAGGTGAACACGTGGCAGTGGCAACATGTTTTATTATTTTTACTTATGCTCAAAATAACGGCGTGGGTGAAATACAAGTGGGTAGGGTAGGGGGTTGAGGGTATATATTCTGCTGCTTCATCATGAAGTCTTCACAAATTTTCATCATGGTTTGGAGACAAGTTGAGTTGGCAATGGAAGGCTGGAAGTTGATTGAAGGTATGTAGAGAAACCATTCAAAGCCGAATGAAAGTTTTCATCCTGACAATTTATGGTCAGTGGTTCAATTAAATGGTGATAGAAAGTATGTGACTGAGAAACCAACAAACTTATATTAATTGGTGGACTATAGCGATTCGGAAAATAGTAGCAAATTAATTCCATGTGTTTTAACCTCGGTATCTGATTCAAATTCAGATTCAGATTTTTTAACAGTTTCAAAAAAATTTCATTGTGACAGTTCTAATTCACACGGAGTGTATAATGGTAGAAAAATGGTGGTCAAACTGATATGTTTCAAATTGATGAGGGAGAGATTGTGCTTGTTCAGAATTCTCCAGAAGATGTTGTTACAAATTGTGATGATTTATCCAATAACAGTATAATGTGTATACCTGAATCTCCAGAGGCAAATGCATCAAAAACTTTTTATTCTAAATCGAGAAAATCTTCTTTCCGACTCAGCGACTCGAATGCTTGGAAAACAAAGGAAATGTTTTCTCCTTTGCGGGAGTTGGAGCTCAAGGATATCTCAATTGAGGAGCAGGATGTCAATTCTGAAGCAGTACCTGCCGAGGAAAGTACATTTTGTCAAGATAAAGATCAAGAAGTAATTATTTCTTCTCCTGTTATTTCTCCAGTCAAGGAACTCAATTTAAATATACTTCCATTATGTACTTCTTCGCCTGCTAAAACTCAAAACAGTTTTGATTTTGCAACTCCTCAAATTATTGGTACCCAGCTGTTTGAACTGTTTGGTGATGATAACCATCGTTATCCTTGTGATACAGATGTTTCTAATTGTCAACCACGTGAGATATCGTTTCAGAGTGAAGAAACTCCGTCACAACCGATGTTACTATCTCAACCTGATTTTGAAGCCCAACCCATCCCTATATCATTTTCTTCCATGTCCAACCAGATGGATTTAAATTTTTCTGGTCAGAACATGGAAGAAAATGATACCGATGATGATGAATTTGTCAATGAGGAGAATCACCCCGACCCAACACAACCAGAAGCTGTTTTATCATTAGATCTTGGGTCTATCACAAATGCAAACTGGTGCCGGAAACAATTTTGAAGATATGGAAGATTTGGAAGAATTAGCAGATTCTTTATTTGTCTTACAAGAGGTGAGGATTGCAGGTGTAGAAAATTTTAGAATGAGAAATGTACATTATAATATAAATTTTGATGATCAAGTATTAAATAAAATAGCAGCTCGTCACGGTAACCGCCTTGATAGGTTTTCAATTATTTCACCTGTGATTGTTGATTTTTTTTTTTTTAGACGATTTCAACCGCATGATAGGATTGCTTTTAGCATAACCGGAGATTCACTTGCATACCCCATTTTTTTCCCCATTTACCCGTGTTGATCACATTTCTGTAGATCGCATCCTCTCTTCTATTGAAAAAGTAATTCAGAGTCAAAGAAAGTTTTCTATATCTGATAATTTCATTATTGAGTTGACTCATATAAGCATGCCACAAGGTCAGGGAGGTGAGGGTAGTAATAGCGATAGTGAGGGGGTGAGGTTCCCAAAGAAAAGATACATCTTGGTTTTCGTGTGTCTTCACGGAATTTCTTTTACAATTACAAGAAAAGGTCAATTGTGTCTCCCAATAACAATTTTGTTAAATAGTTTGTATGCGCAAGGCAATATAAGGGATTATCTTGCTTTGAAAGAAGCAACTTATGTTCAACAGTGTTTTGAAGTTAAATTGTTATGTACTCAGGTTGGGGTGGAAGAGCGAGATGGCACTTTAGAGGCAGTACATCAATATCAAAAATATTATCATGATGTCCAAGTGTTCGTTTTTTTCTAATAGTAACCCCGAAAATCCTGTCATTTTTATGGGCGAATATAAGGAAAAGCTTATTTGTTTGTTTCATAATGGGAACCATTTTGATCTGATTTTGAAAGTTCCTGCTTTCCTTAAAGCTGGTTCTTTTTGTTTTAGATGTGGGAAAAGCATACGTAATCAAGTCTGTCAGAAAGCATGTAGGTATTGTCGTGGGAAAACACTTAATTGTCAACGAAGTGGAGCCCTCATCACTTGTTTAGATTGTCACCAGCTTTTCCCCCACCAGTCGTGTTATGACAGACACAAAATTCAACCCTAATCTTCAGGTTCTATGCGTCATCAACAAGTTGTATGTAATGCTGCCAAAGGTTGTGTTATTTGTCACCAGACTTGGTAAACAAAGGCATTTTTGCAATGTAGGGATGTATTGCAGTAATTGCAGAGCTCAAAAGCCTGAAGGTCACAAGTGCTATATGACCCTAATCAAACCTCTGGTTTGTAAAAAACCTTTAGTTCTAGATATTGAACAATATGTATACTTTGATTTTGAGAGTCACATTATCCCTGCAGATGATACATGTAAGGAAGAAATTCATCGCCCCAATTAAATTTTGTTGCCGCTGCCATAGTATGTAGGCATTGTATAGATAGAACTGATATTTTGCATAATTTTTGTGAAGATGGTGATCACATGTGTTTTATTTCCTTCAAAAGAATTCATAGTTAAAAAATTTGTATCCTTTGTAATGTCACCACATATGTATGGCACAACTTATGTAGCTCATAACTTTAAAGGTTATGATGGCGCCTTCATTTTGCAAGAGTTGAGCCGATTAGGTAAAAAAAAATATGTAGTGATGAACGGAACCAAATTATGTTTTCGTTTCAACAAGTAACCTAAAAGAAAAATGGAGACCATACTTCCGTTTTATAGATTCCCTTAAATTTTTGCCAATGGCACTTGCTAAATTCCCTAGCACTTTTGGATTAGTAGACAGAAAGAAAGGGTTCTTTTTATACCTGTTTAATGATGATAAGAATGATGGTTACATAGGAAGATGGCCTGATGTCAAGTACTATGATCCAGGTCAAATGATGCCAAAGAAATGATTGGATTTTTTGAAATGGTATGCTGCTCAAAATGGCAAACAATTTGTTATGCATAAGGAACTAACGGAGTATTGCCTTTCCGATGTAACAATTTTAAAAGAGGGTTGTCAACAATTTAAAAAATTGTTTGAAGAAAATTTTAGGAAACATCCTTTTCAGAATTGTATAACAATTGCTTTCAAAGAGTTTTTTGGAAGAATTTTTTAATTCCAGAATCAATAGCAATTATTCCTCATTCAGGTATATCTGGTAGAAGGGTCCAATCCATTGTAGCGTTAGAATGGCTTCGGTAAATGTCTGATCAAACAGGTGACAAAATTGTTACCGCAGATTCACCTAAAGGTGAAGCTAAAATAGCAGGTAAATTTGTGGATGGGTTTTGTTCTTTTTCAGACACTATATTCAAATTTCATGGTTGTGCCTATCATGGCTGCCCCACTTGTGACCCAAACAGAGAAGACCTAACCCCATACAGGGACAATACAATGAAGGAAGCATATTTGAAAACTTAAAAAAGATTCAAATTTTTTGAGGAAATAGGTTATTTTGTAGTGCAAGTTTGGGAGTGCATATGGATGAAACTTCCAAGGAGATCCAATTATATTCATAATAAGAAAGCACTCAACCCTAGAGATGCATTATTTAAAATGGAGGGGGGGTGAATAAATGCCACGTGTCTTTATTACAAGTGTGCCAGGGATGAGCAGGTTCATTATGTAGATGTATGTTCTTTATACCCCACAGTCAACAAGTATGGTATGTATCCACTCAGACATCCGGTTCACATTAAGAATATCAAGATTGATGAAATTGGTTCACTGTTTGGAATTATATGAAGAGGAGGATGGTTTGTTTATCCATTACATTTCTGCAATGCAGAAAACGAAAGAGGAAAACAGTGGTTGGCTTTCTTGGTGTGTTACCGAAGAAGACAAAGATCCGTTTTTTAGATCAATAATTTGACCAAAAGGTGTTCAATTGGATTACGATAAGATTAAAAAGAATCCTGGTTTACGTACCCTTGCAAAACTCATGTTAAATTCCTTTTGGGGAAAGTTCGGTCAAAGGGCAAATCTACCTTATACAAATGTATAATCATAATTATATCTGTAAATATTTGGCGTTTTATACAATAATCCATTTGGTTTTCATAGTAATCATGTGACTTACATGGCTGCTCTCAATCTGACTGACAAAATTGCCCAAGATTTAGACTGCTGCTTTATTTCTCTATCTAAAGTTTTTGATACTATTGATCATTTTATCTTATTAAATAAGCAATTCATTTACGGTATAAGAGGAACTGCTCATAACTGGTTTAAAAGTTATCTTAGTAATCTGTCTCATTTTGTTTATTTTAACGTTGTCAAGTCGTATAATCTTTTTTGTAATATGGGAGTTCCGCGAGGTTCTAATTTCGTTTGTACCCTTATTATAAATGATATGTATGTCTACGTCTAAGACAACCCTCAACAAACCCACTCGTCAGCTCGCTAATTGCGAGTACTTTTATCTTTGGTGAGTGAATAATTAATTCTTTACCAAATTTAAACTTTTTGTCCTCAACCGTAATATTACTAATAATAAATATACAGAATACTGTGTCAGTGTTTGAAAGTACAATGCACACTTTTTTGTGTCTGTCTTATGATCGGAAATATAAACCATGCGCTCTATCATTTTGCGCAAATTTCAATTCAGTTTCGTGTACTGTGTATAATGATCGGAAAGACAAACCCATAAACCACTTGCTCTGTTTCATTCTCTCATTGAAATAAATGTATGTGTTGTCACTTTTACTTTATTCATCATCTGTGTGTCAATTTGCCATTGACTGAACTGTGTGGGAATTCCCTCGCTTATGATGCATCATTTCGTAATGCTCATAAGAATCGTATCGTACATGCACACAACCAGCTAAACTATTTTGTGTATTTGGACTTGAAAAGTTACGGTAAATATAAAGTTACAGTCACATCATTTTAATGACACAATATTTTCTAGAGTCAGCATACTTAAATAGTCTAGCTAGTGAAATTTTATAGATGGCTAGTAGATTCTCCACTGTTTTGTCAAGGGTTGGTCTAAGATGAATTTCCTGTTATTTGCTGATGACACAACTACATTTTTGCAACGTCCTGCTGTGGAGGCTGTCTTACCAAATATTGCACATAAATTCTCTCATATTTCTAATTGGTTAAATGCAAATAAGTTAACTCTAAATATTTACAAAACTACTCTTTTATTATTTGATAACAAACTTTTTGAGTCCAACTGATTATACATTATTTCGAAGGAATTCCCATTGTTGCATCATCTTATACTAAGTTTTTAGGTACTTATATTGATTGTAAACTTGACTGGAAGAAGCATATATCATTTATATGTAAGAGGGTAGCCACAACGAGTGGAATTCTCAACCATCTTAAACATTTTCTACCCAAAAGTGACCTTTTGATTAATACAATTTCCTTATTCTCCAAAACTTTAATTATAATCTTATTGTGTGTGGAAACACTTAGCAACTTATTCAAACTCCAAAAGCAAGGCCTTAGGAACATATGCAAATTACCTTATCGAACTCGTACTGCACCTCTTTTTAAAGAATTAGACATTCCTAAGTTATTTGACATTATCTCCTACCAGTTAGGGATATTTCTATTTCGGTTTTATCATGGCCTCCTCCCTAAGCTTTTAGATTATTTTTTTTTCAATTTCAATACTGCCTTTCATTCACATAATACTCGATCTAAAAACCAAATGCATACTCCTCTACCACAAACATGTATTATGCAGTCACAAGTGTTAAATTCTGGAATTCCCTACCCATTACCATTAGAAATTAGTTATCGTTGTACACATTTAAAAAGAAACTTAAAACCTTCCTGTTGAATAATACGCCCAATTAGAATTAAGATTTGTATACTATTTGTTTCAGTATATGTAAATTAATGTTTGGTTTTTCATTCCTTTTGGGGTGGGGGAAAGGGGATATGTACAAAAGGAGATGTACCTTGGTTGATATACCTAGGGGTGTAAAGGTCTAATGGACAGGTGTCAGGAGAGGGAAGGTTAGGGTTGCATTTCTACTTACCACTAAAGTTCATTTATTTTTAAGGGCCAGACTAGAAAAACGTACTTATTTCTGGTCCTTTATCTTCTTTCAGTTAGTTACTACATCACATTTTAATAGCTATTAAGTATGTGTTCCTATACTCATGTTTCCTTACAAAATGTTTTTAAATATTCCAATGTGCAAACTTTTTGCTATGATTTATGTATATATTGTTGTAAACTGATCTGAACATAAAACAGCTTCTTAATTAATACTAATAGCCATCCTTTCAAATCACAACTCCCTGTCAGGAATTCAACAATTTCACTCACCTCAGAAGTTCCATCCATCAGTCACAGGTACTACATCCAGAGCATGAATCTTCCTGTTGCTGTTGTTCCCATTGTCAGCACCTTTCTTGGCATTTACATACATTACAATACTAAGATTCGTCGGTATAAAAATATCCCAATATGGATATATTGCTGTTCAACCAATATGTATCGGTACACTTAATAATTAAGTGTTTAACTATTATCATGTTCCATACCTACTCTTTTGATGCAGATATTACTGCAAACCAGTCTAGCTTTTAGCCACATCTGATAAGTTAACCCTTACTCTACCACGCAGCAATAGTATCGCCGTTTTCAACCCATCTTTTCCTAAAAATAAAATTGGGACTTAACCACAGTCCTACAGAAATAATCTTGGATATTTCTTTCACAAAATGTAATTTTTTTGTAGGGGGTCATATTACAGGAAGTTTTAGAAAAACTCAATTGAAAAAGGGTAAAACTCAAAAATTGCTAAATAACTTACCTTTTTTTTTTTTTTTTGTTCTTTCAAATCTTACAATAACTTCAAGATCACATTTTTGCTTCAAAATCAAACATATAAGTCCTAAGACATGATAGTATTGGTTTCTGGTCCAATTTTTTATAATCCCTACCTGCAATCTTTTGTTCTAGAGAAATTTCTTCAAAATTTCATGAATTTCTGCCATTTTTGACCCGTTTTTTTTCTCCAAAGAATTGGGTACCTAAACCGTATATCGCACATGCTTCATTGAAGAGCCATTCGAAAGTGCATGAAATTTCCTTTCATTTGATATATAAATAAAAGCATACCCTCCTCTATTTAGAACTTTTCCTATAAGAAAAATATTTCACCTCTCCATTTTGAACAGCTACGTAGTGCGCGGAGGAAATGTACGCGGCTAGCATGCAAGCACTCCAGGTTCGAGTCTGACCGTGACCACTGCAAAATTATTTTTCTGCTGCACCTTTCAGGGGTCTTTTGACTGTAATCATTTTTGATGTTTTTTCATCTTTCCTTTCTTTCTAAAATTATGGATTAGTATCATTGGAAAGGAAATTTCATAACAAATTTAAAAATGAAACACAAATCTCTGTTTTCAATATTTCCAAGAAGTTATACTTCTGCAAAGATTGACCAAATTTAGCCGAAAATTGCTTAATTTGCATATTTTTGTCCATTATTTCCTATATTGGTTTGCATTACTCAAAGATAAATATCTCCGCCTCTATTCCAACAAAACTTGTAAAGAAAGAAAATGAAGGGAAAGTTGTCAAAAATGCATATGGAAAAAAAGTTACTTAAATTGGGCTCGCTTTTTTTCAAAGTCTGGTAGAGTAAGGGTTAAAGATTTTGTATTCACCATAAAGAGCTTTTAATTCCTATCAGATTAGTTCTTTTAATTCCTAACAGATTAGTTCTTATAATTTCTATCAGATTAATCCTCTTAATTCCTATCAGATTGGTCCTTTTAATTTATATCAGATTAGTCCTTTCAATTCTGAACAGATTACTTCTTTTAAATACTAACAGATTAGTTCTTTTACTTCCTAACAGATTAGTCCTCTTAATTCCTTCTTTTAATTCCTAACAGATTAGTCCTCTTAATTCCTAACAAATTAGTTCTTTTAATTCTTATCAGATTAGTCCTTTAAGATTTTTAAAGCCAGCCAAAGTTTCTCAGTTATGGCTCATAAAAGTTTGAAGAATGTTTAATGTATGTAGTAAAAAAGTAAATCTTCAATTTCCGTCCTAAATTTCAGATACTAGAAAATCAGACCATTTTGATTACTGGTATAATATATTTCAAACGCCTTGGTCAAATTCAACTTTTAAACTGTTCAAAAGTTAATATTTATAAATTTGTAGGTTTTTCCTTTATGATGTTAAAGCATTCACACAAGAATGTTCACATTAATTTATTATAATATACCTTTTAAATCAAAATAGTGTAAAATGGCTTAATATGATGATACTTTTTGCTATTCTCATGGATTTCAGCAAGCTTTTTTCTCCAGTTATTGCTACCTGTTCATAAATCTTTTATATCTTTTATATGTGTATCTGTAATACACATGTACAAGCAAATTGTCCATATTGGTTCACTGACAAACCTTATACAAAACAATCCACGAGAAAGGTATATGCACAAAATGAATTCAACAATAGGTGCTAAGCTCCTACACATTCAGACTGAATGGTCTGCAATTACAAATTACTGCATCATATCAAGCTAAATTTGCAAACATTACTGCTCTGTGGCAAAATCTATGTCATGCCAGATGACCTACTGTGCATAAATGCCTTTTCTTTCGTTAGATATAAAGGAAGCTGAAAAATAGTAACATCAATCCACGCCATGCCATGCCATGAAATGCCATGCTTTGAAAGCTGAAGAATTACAATTTGTGACCAATTTCACTTCCTGCATTTCTTGCAAGTGTTCAATTTAAAATGAGAAGAAATTTTGTTTCATTTAAAGTCTTATTTCATATAAGATAAACTTGCTTGACCACTGAACTATCCTTTAATCAGTGACCCCATAATAACACACCCTCAATATTTGTTGTATTTAGTTTTCTAACCTACAAACATGGTAAAAGGTGGATAGAAAATACACCCATAAGAGGTGGATAGGAAATACACCCATGGGTATAAATACCATGACTTACTCTGAAATCAAAACAAATTGACTCTCAAGAATAACACTCATACACCACAATCTAAAGATATTCAAACCAATTGAAAACTTAGAACAATTAAATATTTAAAGGTTCTAAAATTATGTCAAAAACCTAACAATATGCAAGAAATAATTTCCCAACCTTGTAGTGGACGGGCTTTGTTTTCATCTCAACACCTTCTCTCCTTCCATCAACCTGAAAAGTGAGTTTTAAATTTTCTTTTAACATTTAATTATGATATACTATTATGTATGAAAAGAGTTCTCTAAAAGAGAGATACATAGCATCCTAAAAATCTCTCCACTGGTTAAAGGAGCACTAGACCGAAAAGTGAGGGCGTGTTTTTTAGAGGGTTCCCCAAAAAATCAAATGTTTTAATATGTAGATTGCAACGATATACTAATTTTCAAGTAACCCTTGCCCTCGCGTCGTCTGTGGGCTATGGAGGCATGAAGTTTGTCAATCTATTGTAGTAAAAAACAGTGAATTTCCCAAAACCGAGCACCTTCACTTTTCAGTCTAGTGCGTGCTGACATTCTAGATTGTTTTCTCACCAAACAAAATGTTTAGTTGAATCTACAATTAATACCTGAAAAGAAATGCTTGGATGCTTCATTCGAATAACAGCAACCTTATTCTCTTTATCAACCATAATTTTCTTATCAGAATTTTATGTCTATTTTGAACTAAAATTACCAATGAAAAAGACTGAAAAAGACTCACTGATATTTTGCAAATGACAAAAAGAATATGAAAAGCAAACCAAAAGGTACAAAGATAGGCACTTCTCTGGCCTACATGAATTTACACAAGCAACTTGAAGTAAAAGCAAAATATGCATTTTTGTTTTATTCATTTGATACAAATCTAAACAAAAAAGAGCACTCTACAACTTTTACAGTAACACCAATTTTGAGTCATAAATATGTTCTTCAATTTTTTAACATCAAATCACATCCTTCCTGGTGATAAATTCCAATGAAAATAAGATAACCCACTGAGGGTGGAAGGAGGAAAAAGAGTGACCATAGTTTGCCTCCTACAATATCCTGTGTTGGTTGGGGTAGGTATATTACCCTACTCATAGATCAATCACATATCACACCCAGTCTGGCAACAACAAAAAAAACTATAAACCTCCTCAAAAGGTCTCAATGCCATCATAGAACGGACAAGAATGTCCTCTGCTGCAATCCCAAGTCTTGAATGAAAACTATCAGGAGTCAGTATACAGACCCCAACCAATCAGAAGCGAATTATGGCAAAACTATGACGTTATAGCAAAGCCAGCTTCTGATTGTACAAGGTCTGAATAGTGTTTGTGTGAGAACTGTACCAGTTACACAAAAATTCCTTCGATTTTGAACACTTAAAAGTTTATTTTTTACTGATTTTTGAATGAAGCTTGGTTGCAATTAATCGCTAAACGCTCGCAAATTTTGGTGATTTAAACATTTTACACTAGTAATCTCAAAATTTGGATGAAGTGGTAAACCATATGGTCCATTCTGCAGTCTGCGACTTACATGATGGACTGCAAAATAGATTAATTTTTATACATATAGAAAAATAGTTTATTTTCACACATCAATGAATGACAATCAAATGTTTGTAAAAAGCACCTTTGGTTGCTTGGTCACAGCACACATATACATGCATTACAATCATCATCATCATACAGCATAAATTTACAACCACAAAATTTATGCCAAAGATCTTTGTGTATTTCTATCAATCTTATTTCTTAAATTCAGCCATTGGGGACTTTTTAGAACATCTTTGCTGTCAAAGTAGTTGTGTTCCTTCTACCTACTGTGGCAAAATTCAAAAAAAAAGTTTATTTTTGCTGTACAGACAGTAAAAGAAATGTAACTCTTACCCAAAAGATGGACTTCATTCAACTCTTCCTTTTGCAGGTGGTCTAATTCCTTGGATTGTTCCAAATTTGGAATTGTTGAATCCAAGACTCCTGAAATGAAAATGGACAAGTACATGAATTTCAAAGAACAAGGACAATCACTTAGCTTTCTGCTTTTATTTTTACGCCTACAACACAAAAGACTTATTCAAATTCTCATATGCCCCATTAAACATACAGCTGTGAGACATCCACAATCAACAAAGCGGATCTCCAGAAGATCAATGCTTTGAAATGTGATGCTACCCTCGCTTCCTACAAGTCCTGGGAAGAGAAAAGAATATTAATGCACTTGTCAATTGTTTGACAAATTAAATTAATCAAATTAATTGATTAATTTTATATTACCCCCACATCCCTGGAATGGGTGAGTCAAAGGTTTGTCGCTGCATTTAATAGCTTGACTCACATGTGAGTCATAAGTCCAATATTGTTAGTCACAAGAGTGACACAGGGTAGCATCATTTCACTGCTGATGTCGGTCACTTAAATGACACAGGTGTAACTCCTGGTGAGCAGCATATCAATATGGCACTACCTGTGTGTTAACTCAATATCAGCACTTTTGTAAGTACTTATAGGATGTTTCCAACAATGGAAAAAGGCTGATTGATTTATATCAAATATAAAAAACTACTACAAAATTTGCCTTTTTCCATTAAACCTTGAAAATATGTTCATGCATGTGTCACTGTCCCATTTGAATTAGTCCTGTCAAGTCTGACACAATACGGCAAGTTCTATGCTATACACTGAACATGAAAGTTTCAGCCGCATTAAATCTGGTTACTTTTAGAGGCAGATGCGGGGTTTCCAAGAATATTGACACTTGAATGACCAAAATCAATTCGAGGGTTGCCAAGTAACAGGGATTTGAAGTTATGTGTTTGTAGCATTTATCAGGTCAGTTGCAAATGGTCAATTTTGGTCAAACGTTGGGGAAAATGGTGTATTTATTATCAAAACTAAGGAGTAACCAAATGAGTACACAAATTCAATGATCTTTAACTCGGGCATATATTTATATGTCATGCTCAGACTTTGTGTGTGAACAATAGTCAAGGACAAACAAAACATTTAATAGTACTTTCTTCAAAAATAGATTTAATTACATTGTGTGTTTTGCTCTTAAACCAAGATAAATAACATTTAAATACTTTGAAAGACAAATAATGCCATAATCAAATATAAATATTTCCAACTTTTTGACATCTTTATTGTAATTACAACATTCAGTACAATGCCAAGAATGCAACTTTAATAAATAAAGAAAATGGTACACATTTCTGACACCTGATGCTCGTGTACAACAGTTGTCTTTCTATTAGGCTGTTAACAAAAATTTACTCTAATTGAAATTATTATTTTCCAGGAAGAGTGACTGCATATCATTCAACAGCCATGCTACAATTGTGGCCAAAAGAAGTTGGGACAAATCCCCACTCCCCTCAATCAATGTCAAAAATCGCATTTGACCATGTTTTTTGCAAAGCCCACAATACTAAAAAGAAAAGTGGGGAAAGTGCTGTTTAAAATTTGTGAGCGGTTTTGTTCCAACTCTTTTGGCCACGATTGTCTGAACCTTGTACAAAGCATATGGGAGTAATAAGGATAACATTAGGTTCGGTTTGTTAATGCTTAACGGCACTGAGAAAGTCAGAGTCAAATGTGCCAAGAGGGTGTTAAAAACTAAGGTGCTTTGAGTTAGGACAGAGAGGAAAGAGGGGTGGGATAGAAGGAAGGAGGGAGAGGTGAATAAGGGAAAGAAGTTAAATTAATAAAAGGAAGGTGAGGAAGGTAAGGCAAAGAAGGGAAGAAAAGGGAGGTTTAGATCAGGTGGAATAAATTTCTGTTGCAGAGAAAGGTGATGAAGTTGGAGGTACAGTAGGATTGTTTTTGAAAAGATCAGAAATTAAGATGGAGGGGAGAGAGTGTGATCTGGAGTTCAGGTATATGGGACAGGTTAACAGGATATGCTTGATCGAGAGATTGGTGTTGCATGTAGGGCAGAAAGGAGCAGGGGAGCCGGAAAGTATGTGAAAGTGGGTAAAAAAGGTGTGGCCGAGGCGGATGCGGGTGATAACAACGTCCTCTGTTTTAACTGTGCAGGGGGACGTTGGTTCTGACTTTGGGTTTGAGGGTGTAAAGTTTGTTATTGGTCTCGAGATTCCAGGAGTCCTGCCAGGTCTTACTGAAATAACTGGAAGTGGAGAAACAGAGGTCTGAATGCAGGATAGGAAAAGAAGAATGTTATTTGACAGAGCGCTGTTGGCAGCTATGTCGGCTCTCTTGTTGCTGGGAATGCCGACATGGCTGGGGATCTAGAAAAAGATTTAAAAAATTCCCTAAGGATGAAAGAGTGTGAAGTTTGAGGATTTGTGGGATGAGTGGATTGGACCAGAGCATGTTGAGGATGCCAGTGAGAACGGATTTATTCGAGTAAGAGAAGATGACGAAGCGAGGACAGAAGGAGAGTTCAACAAAGTTTTAAGGCCAGGAGACCTTGAGGAGAGGGTGAAGCCGGGACATGCGGCGGTGGCTGAAGAGGAGCCTTCCCATGTGGAGCCGTACGTGAGAGGAAAGAGAAGTCCTGGAAATGTCTACTGAGTTGGCAGTATTTGGAGTGAAACAATGCTGGGCTGTGGAGAGCTTTCGTGTAGGAGGAAAGGCCAATTAAAACCTTGGGGGGATTGATAACCCAGGTGGGCGTGGGAGGGATAGTGTGACTGGCAATCGAGAAAATGTTGATGTTGGCTTTGGTGAAGTGAGAGAGCAGCTGGATCCAGAAAGGTGGGGGGATGCGTTTGTTGAGGTTGAAGGGGTTGATGAAAGAGGGAAAGCGAATGGAATGGAAGCAAGGGTTCCGTGGATCGGTGAAGATACAAAGAGCGAAGGAGAGGCCGGTCCTGGTGCACCAGAGGTCAGAGGGGACTTCGTTGGATTTTACGTGGAGACGATGATGGGGGTGGTATGGGTGGCGCCAAAGCAGAGCCTTGGGGCAGTGTTTTCAGTAACCTCAAGGTGCCTCAAGTAAAGTTTGCGGGCGGAGGCGTAGATGAAACTGCCAGAGAGAGCGGTATAAGGTGACCAGGGTGAGATGATTGGCTCCCCAGTCAGTGCATGAGAGGACCCTGAGGAGATTGAGGATTTAGTGACAGTTGGTTTTTAAGGGTTTAATGTGGAGGAGATAGGAGAGCTTAGAATCTAGAGTGATTCCGAGGAAGCGAGAACTGTCTTTACTGGGGATAATGGAATCTTTGAGATGAAGGCTGGGGAGTTGCTGTTGTTGAAGTGGATGAGAACAGTTTAATCTTTTGAAAAGTTTTTTGAAGCTGTTGGGTCCCTCCAGTAGAGCTAAGTTGTCCAGGCAGTGTCGAAGGTTATTTTGGAGTTTGGAAGCATGGGGAGGATTAGAAGATAGCAAAATCGTTGAAATAGAGGGAGCTATTGATGTTGGGAGGGGGGGAGGGCCTTAGGTGATGCTGTTGATTATGGGGATGAAGAGAGTTAGAGAGGATACGGTAACATTAGGATAAGGAAAATATAAGTTAAAAGTCAACATGTTGTGGATTGTGTAAAATTGAGCTCGAATTCCCAAAATGACGTCATTGCGTAATGAGCCTTATTCTGTTTTTTTTGTCAAGGTGACGAAAAATGAAATTTTTGCAAATCAATTAACCCATTTAACATATTTAATGTAAGTTTTCACCCCCATGGCAGGACCACTTTATTATTATAGGAAAGGGTCCAAGTAGAGGGGATATGCCATTATCTATATATCAAATCAAAGGAAATTTCATGCAGTTTCAAACGGCGGTTCAACGAAGCATGTGTGATGTATGGTTTTGGTACACAATGTTTGAAGAAAAAAACGGGCCCAAAATGGCAGAAATTCATGAAATTTTGAAGAAAAAAATTCTCCCGAACAAAAGATTGCAGGTAGGGATTCTAAAAATAAGACCAGAAATCAATAATATCAGGTCTTAGGATTTGCATGTTTGATTTTGAAGCAAAAATGTGATCTTGAAGTTATTGAAAGATTTAAAAGAAAAAACACATTTTTTGACCATTTTTTAGCAATTCTTGAGTTTTACATATTTTCAAGTTACTTTTTCTCAAAATATATGTAATATGACTCTTATGAAAAAGTATTACTTTGTAAGAAATATCCGAGTACTTTAAAATGATACCAGATTAATCCTATAGGACTTTGGTTAAGTCCCGATTTTATTTTTAGAAAACTGTGGTTTGAAAACTGTGATAATATCGCCGCGTGGTAGAGTAAGGGTTAAGACCAGAAAATCGAAATTGCTTAAAAGCTGAACTTCTGTCTGTTGAATGGAAAAATATTTTATGTATCACTGATACACAATCTGCTGATACTAAATTTAATTCAGTGCTTATAGATTCATTTAATTAACATTGTCCTATTCGCAAAATTCATTCTTGAAAAGACATTAATAAATGGCCATGGATTACAAATGGCATTCTGCATTCCATCAAGCACAAGAATATACTTTTTGGGATATTAGAAACAAACCATTTTGAAGCAAATATGTTTAAATATCTACGGTATAAAAATAAACTCACATCTATTATTATGTTTCTTTGATGAGGTCTTAACGGCACCACGACAACGAAGGTCAAATTGTGCCTGAGAGGTCAGATCATTTTAGAGGTAGTAAGGAAAGAGACCAGGGGAAGAATGAGAGAAATTCAAGAACAAAAGCCAGAAAGCTGTGATCGAGAGAGGAGGTGCATGGGTAAAACTAAAAACAAAGTAGAGAGGGGGTGGAAGAGGAGAATTAAATATGGTTGTAGAGGGATGCATGCTGAAGGAAGGAAACTATTTTATCTGGAGGATTTTTTTGGAAGAACTCAGCAATTGAGTTGTGGGAGCGAGAGAAGCTCTGGGAAGGTTGTACAGGGGGCAAGCAAGGAGAACGTGTTGGATTGTGAGGATGCAGTGGCAATTGTTACAGAGGGGTTGGGGGAACCAATAAGGAGGTGGGAGTGAGTGAGGTGGGTGTGACCAATTCTAAGACGGGTAATATGAACGTTGTCGATACGAAAGGTTGTTGATGGTGGATTTGATCGGGATTGTGGGCTGGATAACATGGAGTTTGTTATCAATTTGGAAGTTCCATAAGGTTTGCCAGCGGTCACGAACAAGAGAAGCGATAAGCAGTTTGATGTCAGAGAGGGTTTTGGGAAAAGGGGAAGGGAGGAGGTTAAGGGCAAGCTTAGCGGCTGTATCAGCCCTGTCATTGCCAGGGATGCCAACATGGCTGGGTATCCAGAAGAAAAGAACACTTTTCCTGCAGAGGGTGGGAGAAAAGAGTTTCCGGAGGAGGAGGTGGCAGGTGAGGTTATCCCATTTAAGATTGAGTAATGAAGTAAGAACAGCCTTTGAGTCAGAGAAAATGGCAAAGTGACTAAGAGGAGAGTACTCAATAAAGTTGAGGGCGAGGAGAATGGCCTTAGCCTCGGCTGAAAAGATGGATGAGTGGTCAGGAAGTCTGCTACTGAGGGTGATGTCTTGGATGATGGCAGCAGCAGCTGTCTTGTTGCCTTCCTTGGAGCCATCAGTATAGATGGAGGTGTAATTTGAGAGTTGGTCTTTGATTTGGTTGTGGAGATTGATGAAGAGATTAGGGTGAGTTTGAGTTTTGTTATAAGTGGAGAGGTGGACAGAAGGAAGGGGGGTGGCCCAAGGCGGAAAAGTGGGCCAGGAATAGGTGCCGAGAGTGGCGGGGTTGATGCCAAGTTGAAAGAGGTCTGATTTAATGCGTAAGCTGAAGGGGGCGATAGGGTTTTAGTCCTATCAAAGAGGGAGGAGAAATTGGGGTACCTAATGAGGTTGTAAACAGGGTTCTGGGTGTTGGTGAGGACTCTAAAAGCATAGGAGAGGCTAAGCTTTTACATCTAAGTAGAAAGGGGGTTCTGGCTTCAACATGAAGGCTAGTGATTGGGGAGGTCCTGTAGGCTCCTAGACAAAGCCTGAGGGCTTCATTTTGGATGGTGTTAATGTGGTTGAGGTATGAGTTGTGAGCGACACAGTAAACAATATTGCCATAGTCAAGCTTGGCACGAATGGTGAGCCTGAAAATTTTGAGGAGAGCATGGTTCGCTCCCAAGTAGTGTTGAGAGCAGTCGGAGGAGGTTGAGGGAGCTATTGCATTTTAGTTTCAGGTTGGTGATGTGTGGCTTGTAGGTGAGCTTGGGGTCTAGAGTTAGACCAAGGAACTTTGTGTTTTCAACTTTAGGGATGCGATTCCCATTGAGCACAAAGTTCGGGTTGGGGTGGAGGTTGTTGAAATGACAAAAGTGCATGCAGACTGTCTTCTTGTCTTTGGAGAATCTAAACCCGTTATTGTTGCTCCAGACTTGCAGCTGATTGAGGCTGGTTTGGAGCCTATTTTCAACAATGGGAAAGCTAGGGGAGGAGTATTTTGAAAAGGTTTCTAGTAATAGCCAAAAGTTGTGGAAGGGGATCAATGAATTTCTTTATAAGAGAAAAAAAAGTGGTGTACTGTCCAATGGTGTTATCAGTAAAGATGGAAAAGCATCCACTGACCCTACAGAGATAGCTGAAAATTTTAATAACAATTTTTCTACCATCGCTTCTGATTTTGCCAGTAAAATACCTAACATCGAACATAGTATGAGATATTTAAACAGCAATAGCTAAGAAACATCTTTTTCTTTCCAATGTGTAAGGATGAAACACTGGAGATCATATCTTTACTCAAGAATGGAAAGTCTCCTGGTTGGGACAGCATAACAACTGAAGAAATTAAGTATAAAAGCTATGATCATATTGTACCCCTTTTGCACGTCATCAACCTGTCTTTTTCTATCGGAGTGTTCCCATCCGAACTCAAAATAGCCAAAGTCATTCCCATTTACAAATCTGTAGATAAAAAGGATTATTTAAATAATCGCCCTATCTCACTTTTGCCAAGTTTATTTAAAGTTTTTAAAAGACTTGTGCATAATAGATTATATAACTTCATAATAAAACATGACTTATTGTATTCTACTTATATGGCTTCTTTAAAACTTGTTGATGATATTGTAAAGGGCATGGATAGTATAAAAAACACAATTGGTATTTGCACTGATTTGTCGAAAGCATTTGACAATATTGACCACAATATTTTGTTCAAGAGGTTATATAATTATGGTGTACGTGGCATAGCTAATGACTGGTTCAAGAGTTATCTAAAAAATCCTTTGCAATTTGTGACTTATAATAATTCTTAATTCATCACGTGTAAAAATGAACATAGGAGTTCCACAAGACTCAATATTGGGGACCACTGTTACTCATACTCTATATTAATAATATTCATCACTCGTCTAGCAAATTCAATTACATTCATTTTGCTGATGATGCAACTACATATCTTCAAGATCATAGAATTAGAATTGCTTGCTGTCAGAATTCTCTCAAATATGCACTTCAGTTCAATGCAAACAAATTATCCTTTTATGTGAAGGGAAAAAAAGCTTATTATTTTTACCAATAAAACTGTTGATCCTTCCAAGTTTTTTGTTACTCTTGATAATAAAAAAGTATATTCATCCACAAGCACACAATTCTTAGGGATTCATATTGACAATAAATTAAATTTGAAAGAGCACGTTTCAACCATTACCAAAAGAGTGGCCAAAATTGTAGGTATTATAAATCACCTCAGGCATTTTCTTCCTAGTAATACTTTACTTTTGTTGTACAATGCCCTTATTTTTCTGATCTTAATTATAATATACTTTTAGGGGAAAATTCTAATTGTTCTAACTCTTGAAAGATTATCTCTTCTTCAGAAATGTATTGTTTATTATTTCAAAAGCCCACTATCAAGCTCAGGCTCTCAACCTTCAATTCAGCATACCTTTGTTTACCAGCATCATCACGTCCTTTTACCAACCTGTTTTCAAACATTTTTCACACTAAATGATAATAGATACATGTAATCTTACCCACCACGTACTTGTCTTGCATATTTTCAGGCGAAGTGTGCTTGAACAAGAATGTGGAATTCTTTAGAATTTAGGTTTGGGTGAGGTCGGTTTGGGTGAGGTCGGTTTGGGTGAGGTCGGTTTGGGTCAGGTCGGTTTGGGTGAGGTCGGTTTGGGTGAGGTCGGTTTGGGTGAGGTCAGCTTGGGTGAGGTAGATTTGGGTGAGGTCGGTTTGGGTGAGGTCGGTTTAGGTGAGGTCGGTTTGGGTGAGGTCGGTTTGGCTGAGGTTAGTTTGGGTGAGGTTAGTTTGGGTGAGGTTGGTTTGGCTGAGGTTGGTTTGGCTGAGGTTGGTTTGGGTGAGGTGGTTTGGGTGTGAGTGGGTGGGGTAAAGGTGGTTTGGGTGAGGTGGGTGGGGTGAGGTGGTTTGGGTGAGATGGGTGGGGTAAGCTAAGGTAAGGTGGGTGGGGTGATGGGGAAAGGTGGGTGGGATGAGGTGGGTGAGGTGAGGTGGGTGGAGTGAGGTGAGGTGGGTGTGGTGAGGTGGTTGAGGTGGGTGGAGTGAGGTGGTTGAGGTCGGTGGGGTGAGGTGGTTGAGGTGGGTGGGGTGAGGTGGATGGGTTGTGGATGGGTTGAGGTGGATGGGTTAATTGTGGATGGGTTGAGGTGGATGGGTTGTGGATGGGTTAAGGTGGTTGGGTTGAGGTGGATGGGGTGAAGGTGGTTGGGGTGGGTGGTTGGGGGGTGGGGGTGGTTGAGGTGGGTGGGGTGGGGTGGGTGGGGTGAGGGATGGGTGGGGTGAGGTGGGTGGGGTGAGGTGGGTGGGGTGAGGTGGATGGGTTGAGGTGGATGGGTTGAGGTGGATGGGTTGAGGTGGATGGGTTGAGGTGGATGGGTTGAGGTGGATGGGTTGAGGTGGATGGGTTGAGGTGGATGGGTTGAGGTGGATGGGTTGAGGTGGATGGGTTGAGGTGGATGGGTTGAGGTGGATGGGTTGAGGTGGATGGGTTGAGGTGGATGGATTGAGGTGGGTGGATTGAGGTGGGTGAGGTGAGGTGTTTTTTCATGTCCCATATATTTATTTTTGTTAGATCCATATGACTCAATATTATGTTTCTTATATCATCATACAGAGAACAATCTTTTAAAAGCTTTTATATGCTTCTAATGGTCTCCACCAGTGGCGTAGCAACATTAAAAATGTGAGGGGTCCGAGAAGGTCCTAGACACCCTCCCATGACAAAGTGTTCAAATTTAGCCCCCTTCTGAGGGCAATTTGCTTTTTTAAAGCAAGAAATATATAAAAAGCAAAATTTATCCCAATTTTGAAAAATTCCTCAAAAACATGGGGGGTACTGACCCCCCCCCCACATGGCTATGCCACTGGTCTCCACCACTTTAAATATCCATTGTTTCTGTTGTACTTTGCCTAAAGAAGTGGAAATAAATCAAGAGTAACCTATAGATCAAACTTTACAACACATATAATGCAAACCGTTGGTTTCTCAAGAACTATCATGAAGTTGAATATCGTCTATTAGGAAGATGTAGATAGTATTTATTTATCAAATTCAAATTCCTTATTAGAGTTCCAAAGATTATTTCTTAAGTTAAAAAATGACAGAAAATGACAGAAATGATAACAAATTTATTGCCTCAACTTTGCAGCCGTGCAAAAGACTATGTTGTGGTGCCACTACAATAATCGGATAATTACGCTGATGATGTGCAATCCACATTGATTATGTTCCTGGTCCCGTATTTCATCAATTCCCCAGGGAATAGCCAACAGTGGCACACTTATGTGAACAATTGTGGGTGTTTCTAAAATGCTACTCACTGTCATCAACACATCTTCAACTCTTAACATTCAAATTCACGACAACAGCATTACAACTTATTTCCTTGTCATTGTGTATTTTTTTCTAACCATAATATTCCCAATTTTTAAACAAAGGGCTCACCCAAGGAGTACATACACTTGTATCACATTAGATACCCCCTCCCTACTGTATTTCACAAATACACACCTCATTCTGATGTCATGAACTTGCCATCTATAAGTGTGAATTCCCATTACTTCATTATCACATTGTTAGCTGCCATATACTTTGTACAGGCACTCAGACAATCGTGGCCAAAAGTAGTTGGGACAAATTCCCCACTCCCCTCAATCAATGTTGAAAGTCGCATTTTACCATGTTTTTTGCAAAGCGCACAACATTAAATGGAGGAAGGTGGGGGAAAAGGCTGTTTAAAAATTGCGAGCAGTTTTGTCCTTACACTTTTGGCCACAATTATAGGTTACAAATGTCTCCTACAATAAATGTACATGTATTTGGAAATGTGGCTGTTACTTTATTTGGACTTCCCTCTCAAAAATGGTTTTTAGCTCAACATAACTTCAAGAGATTTTGAGCTTAAGCAATCACTAGCCCAAAATCCAGATTTTCGTTCAGACATGAGTGTTATTTTTGCAGCATTTTTTAAGCATCATCCTTCCCATTTTTGAGGTACTCCTTACAAATGGAACCCCAAAATGTGGCAGCCTTATGTGGGGGGTAGGGGGGAATTTATTATGCCCATTTGGAGGCAATGGCACTGCCACAAATATAAGTCTTCTTTATCTTTCTTTCAATGTTAACACATACAGTACATGTAAATATATTGTAAATACAGTATCACCACCATATTGTCTTTGGTACTATAACTCTGTCCTACATCTAAAGAATGATTATACTTTTAAAAACATTTACCATTGACAAATTCTCCTCTTTTGAAATAATGCCACCATTTTGTCTTTGGTACTACGACTCCATACTACAGATCTAAAAAATAATTATATTTTCAAAACATGTACCATTGACAAATTCTCCTATTTTGATATAACGCCGCCATTTTGTCTCAGTGGTAGTTGTACTATGACTCCGTACTACATCTGAAAAATAACTATACTTTCAAAAACATATGCCATTGACAAATTCCGGTACAACTATAAAATACAGGTTCACTTCGAAGGTATAACTGGCTGCCAGCAGCGAAGTCACGCTCCATTGACACTATTATCATCATACATGAATATGCATCATTCTTTAATAAGATTAGTAGGCCCTAGGCCTACAATCCACGCGACTGCGCTGCCCAGTTGGATATATGTCATAGTTTTAACTTAAAATATGAAAATTCTTCCACCATGAATATGCATCGTTTTTTAAATTTAAAGATGGAAGGCTTGAAATCCGTGCAACTTTGCTGCCCAGCTGGGGATAGCCGGGGATACCGTACACCATAATTTTTGTAAACTTAGCTATTTATGCCAGTTTTGTTCATACCACTATAATCTTAATGGATTTCGTTATAAGTCTTAGAGAAAAGTACGCCAAATTTTGTCAAAATGGCTCCACGCCATAGATCTTTGGCGTAACATACATAGGCCCCTACTTTCCAGACTTGCCGTAGCCTAAATTATGGAACCATTTACCATCGCTTGACCATAATTTCTTTCACTTTAAGCTATTTCTCTATGCTGACGTTCTGTGATTGCTGTTGTTTACTGATCTGCAGCCGCACGAAGTTTATGGTTTTTCCTATGCATGCCATTAGAGATTTTTTGACGGAACTGTATTCAACCTTACACAGCTTCCTAAAAAATTCTGCATTAAAGTATTAAAAATCTTTCACCACCAGGTTCACAAGGGAGGCAGGTAGCTCAGTCGGTAGAGCATATGACTGAAATACTGAAGGTCCTAGGTTTGAGTCTAACGTCGATTTAACCAGCAATTTTTCCACAGATATATAGAATGATTTACAATGACATCAAGTGCAGAGTTTGTCTTCGGCATCACACATTCTCCCCCACTCGACCTTTGTGAAAAGTGGCCAATGTTTAAATGGCGTTCACCGTCCTTCGGAGAGGACATAAAGCCATCGGTTCCAATGATAGGAGTTTCACCCCCCGCCTGGTTCTCAGAACACTTGTCAAAAAGAGTAGGGTATTATTAAACCCAGTGTTCATCCACTTTCCATCCTGGCAAATTCCTTGGGCTCACACTGAAAAAAAAACATTGTGACTTACGTGTGGTTTCCCTGGCGTATGCCTAAAAGTTTTCTGTGAGTCTTCGCAAACAGCTATTCAGCCATTACTTTAAGAGCAGAACTGAATTTTTTTTTATTAATCATGAGGTCAAAGTTCGATAAAAATGCTTACTTGTTAGTTGAATTTAATCAAATGTGCATGACTTGTTAGTCAATCAGCTGTACGACAACCATAGAAGTAATATAACATCAACATCAACAATATGAGTGACAGAAACTTCGAAGGTCCGACTGGGGAAAACTTTTTCACCCAAAAAAGAATAAAGTGTCTATTCTAATTTGATTTTTTTGAGCACTAAAACAACTTCAAAGAACTACGTATATAACTATAAGAATAAAAGCAAGATGGAAAGAGAGCAAGTTTGGAGTGAATTTCACACCATCAACCATGGGTAACGTTGCACAGTACTAGTAAAAATGAGCAGCATTAGAACCGACGCAAATGGTACAGGTAATACCGAAGTACCGGTATTTTTACAGGTGACTACCAAAAGGTGGCAAATATGAAATATAACTTACAGTACCATGGAACTGTACACCAAAAGAATTTCCCACATTACAAAGGGGCTTCCATTTTAAACATTAAAACATAAATATACACCTGATCTCTAAGCTAATAAGATCAAACTAATCGCCCGATTACACCTAAAATCTCTAACATTCTGTTCGTTAACACAAGTTTGCAAGTTGCGTTAAAAGTTTATCCAACTCTAAATCTACACTTTTTCAACTCAGACACATCCATTTGTTTACAGGGGGTCAATATATATTTTCATATTTATATTAGCAGAATTTATCCCGTCGTAATAATATGCAAGTCTTGTAGTAACTTGCGCATGTGCGTAATTGGCCGAAAGTGTTCTATTTTTAACCGTCAGTATTTTCCAAATGAGCAAGAATAACACTGCACAGTGTAGGCCTACTCTTGCAAAACTTTCAGAAAAGTTACGGGGCAAAATGAAAATCAAAAATACTGATTAGATTTCTCAACATTATTTTTCAAATTCTTTAGTCTGGTCATGCCTTTTAGGGCTTCTAATATTAAGTACAATAATCATCAATATTGAAATCCCCTATGGGTCGAAAATCTCTGTAATTCTGTTCACAACTGACTTGGGACTGTTTTGTACACAAATCAACACTAACTGTACTGTACACATAATTTGCAGCTTGTACACTCAAGTAGCAATGAGTTCCTACAAAGTCCATGAAATTTTTGAAAACTCACCTTAAATGAGGTTAAAACCATAAACAAATTGGATGGATTACTGAAATTCCACATCCAAATGGCAAAAGCAACTCCGAAATTTTAAATTCTAAGCCACCAAAGGGCCAAAATAAAAGTTTAAAAGAGCTTCAAAATGGCGTCCGGAGCACATTTTATTTTGCCGTAAATTGCGCAATACTAGTCTTTGGGCCAGGGTTGTTATATTAGTTGGCATATTGGAATTCAAGTTGATTAGAGTTTCGCTTTGATACTGTAGCTTAATTTGGCTGTTTTTTCGAACTGATATGGCTTTTTTTTTCCGCTTGAAACTTTTAAAATAAAAGTTATAATCGTTACTTTCCCGCTCTGTACTAACGTTACTGTACTACATGTATGTTGCATATTCCGCGAAACTAGTAGTGCACCATAACTAGGCCAGCTGTTATTGAAAATTCAAGGAAAAGCAAGAATATTTACAAACTTCGCAAGTTTTGCAACCATGTCTTCCCATAAATATTGTTCTTATAAAATTTTTAGGTGATGTACCATGTTCAAATACATATTTCAACAAAATAATATTTTTGCTGATTTTTAAGTGATTTAAAGTTATCTTTTATAACTTATTCTTGCAAGTATCGACACTGATGGTACTTCGGTATTTTCCATTTAGTCGTATTGTACCGTACCGGCACCGTAAAATACCGGTACTTTTCATAGTACTGGTATACGGTGCAACATTAATCATGGGCCTACTTTTGGGATCCTAACATTTATCTCACCTTTACATTTATGTAGTTATCATTTAATCATTTACCATCGTTTGGCCATAATTTCTTTCACTTTAACCTGTTCCTGTATGCTGACATTGTGTGATTGCTGTTGTTTACTGATCTGCGGCCTCACGAAGGTTATGGATTTTTTATGTGCACGCCATTCGTGATGAAAGACAAACTTTTTTGGCAGAACTTCCCTGAAAATATTCTTCACTAAAATATTGAAAAATCTTTTATCACTAGGTTCACAACAAATTTATTGTTTATCCACAAATTGATCCCGTATGAAACTTACTTGGAAATGGTAGAATTTATCTATTTTCTATGAGTCTTCTGTTCACAATGCAAACAGCTATTCGGCCGTTACTTTAAGAGTAGAACTCAATTTTGTTGATTATTCATGAGGCCAAAGTTCAATCAAAATGCTTACTTGTTAGGTTAATCTATTTAAATGTGCACGACTTCAAAAGAAACTTCAAAAACTGGGAAAAACTTTTTCATCTAAACAAACATACAGGGTCTTCTAATTTTGCCTTTTTGAGCACTAAACATCTTCAAAGAACTCTGATAAGAATTGAAGCAAAAAAGGTACATAATATAGTACAGGGTATAGTAATAACATAAGGCTACTCTGTAGAAGGGCAGACACCAAAGAGAAACAATTTGGGTAGGCTTACCTTAAAATATTACCCACTTCTGACAGTCTAAGTTTGTAGTGTAACTACTACATGCCTAACATTAATACAACAGGCTAATGTTAGTGCAAATGTAAAAAAAATCAACTTCCCACTCTACTCTTCCTGTCTAGCCTAATTCTTAACGTTAGTTATAACATAACATAACAAGATTATGGGCTAAGAAGGGTTCGTCCCCCTTTTTTCCCTTATAAAAAGCCCAAACTAATACCATTACCACCACCACAAAAAAATCAAAGACGCCCAGAGTTAGTGAAGAACTTAACAATGTTGACTTTGTGAAATTGTGAACAGATTTGGAGCTAACTACTCAATCAGGCAAATCATTCCACTCATTAACAACTTTGGGAAAAGCTAAAACGGCGAAGATCTATTCGTGAGAACTCTTTGGTCAACTGCAAACTGTTACCACATGTCACATGAGGATTAGCTGAAACATGTAAGAAATAACAGGAAGTCAAAGCATCACTAGGCCTAGGCACTTAAAAACCTGAATCATATCGCCACGTACTCTTCTCAACTCAAGCGTGGTCAAACCAAGAAATCGCAACCTAGATTCATATTAGAGATTCCTTAGGCCTATTTCAGGAATAAGTCTAACGTTAGCGTAGCTCTTTGCTGAACCTGCTTCAAAATGAACTTATCCTTCTGGTTTCTTTGTTTGATGAGGTCTTAACTGCACCATGACAACGAGGGTCAAATTGTGCCTTCTGGACTCCAATCCTAAATAGCATGGGCTACTCAAGTCAAGGTGTAGTGAGATAACATCTCTCTCTGTATGCCCTACATGCTACGCACCACATGCAATACAGAGTGAGACTCAGGCCTACCTGTTTAAACGGGGAAATCGCCTGTCCTAAAATCGCAACTACGCTGTCTATTTACATCACCTCTTACACTATAACTACTGAACTTACGGCACATAGAAATATATAATTAACTTCTCCTGTTATTTCTCTTAATCTTATAAGTAATTAAAACATGCTGGTAATCATCAAATGATTAAAAATGGGTAAAAATGTAAGCCAATATTGTTCACTCCTTTCAGTTCAACCGTACACACTTGGACCCTTTTTTTTTTTTGTCAGGGTGCACAGCACCAATACGCGCACTAAAAAATATAACACCAGCGAACTGGACACACACCTTCAACATTTAAGCTACGCTGACATGGCTGATGTTCGATAGAATTTGAAATAATTAGGTACATTTACTAGGCGCACACGATTGTGAAAAGGTAACAACCGAGGTAGGTGAAAGTTTCTTCTTTTTACGGGTTTCACTTCATAGTTATTAAATGTTTTTTTTATGTGCCCAAGTTTGTAAGATGAAGAGTTACATACTAGAAACTTTTTTAGTTATGTAGCTTAGCCTTTGCAGGTTAAAATGAATGAGGCAAAAAAGTACAAATTTCTTGAAAATGTTTCCACCGTTATATGTATAGGCTGATGTCTGACCCAGTACTCGCAGTCATGTAATGGCTATAGCATATACCACGGTCAGATGTTTATCTGACTATAACTTGGTGAGGCCAAGTGCCACAAGTGGACCATCAAACTGGCAAGGGCATGTGATTAAATGCCCAGTCCTGAACTCCAGGCTGCATGCCAGTGTGTATGGCCCAGGAAAAGATAACGTTTGCCAGTATTATTAACCTTAGCTTAACATTAGGCCTAACACACACTGTAGCAACTAGCATTATGCATGGCATGGCATTAGGCGGCTAACTTTAGGCCTACGCTACTTCTTTAGTTTAGGTCTTTGACCAAGTTAATAGCCTAGGCCTAGGCCTACAGGCTGTAGCCTATATTATTGAAATTCCATAGCGTACCCGCTAAATAATAATTTCATTAATTTCGAAAGTCTCACCATATTTCCACAGTTTCTCACAAAAGTAAAGAAACGAAGAAACGCAGGTAAATTAAGCAGCTCAGTGATATCATATCTCGATAGTGCGAATCTTCATACTCAAACTTTCAAAGTAATAGCAAAACTTCACACTAAAAGTTGATACTACAAAATAACCAGGTTTGCCTACCATATGTACTACAATGCAGCTGCAAATAATTGAAGTTTACGTGAAGCAGCGTGGCTATTCTTAGTCGTACGTACGTACATTCGATCGTTGATTGGTTGGTAGTTGAAAACTTCCAAACTAACAACAAACTTTCCATCCAGGTGCCAAGGCCATGGCTGCATTCAATGCAAAGCTTCAGTTCATAATTTATGAACAGGGCGCAGACAGTGAAGTCGTTACTGTGGTTAGCGGTTATCATACATATCTACAGACCACGACTTCCTGGGTTCAAGTTCCTGGGTTGGGTAGACACGCCAGTGCACCACAACTGGTTATCAAAGGCCGTGGACATTGACTTGGTTGTCGATATTATGTCTGTCCGTACGTCGTACCTGTGTTCTCGTCCGGGTCGTATTAAGCGTTTCGTGATAACAATGTTGAATTTCATTAAACCCTACTATCAAGGGGCCCTCCAGGCCACCCGGGGGTCTCATATGATAACCTCACAATTCATCCGAAAGTGCAAGAACTATACCAATCCTATGTTTGCATCATGATACTATGGCATGGTACATGAACTACTTGTGTCCCCGTAAACTCTGGGGTAAAAAGGTTAATGGTCACACACCTAGTGACCCTTTTAAACATTTCCCCATAGTTTTGGAATGGTAAGAGTGAGCTGAGCGTGGATGGTGTCATATAATAGGGTATATGCAAAAAAAGTTGTTTTGGTGAATCAAAGGTCAAATATGCGATTTTAGGGGTAATTATTTAGTAATTTGTATAATTTGGTACCACTTAACACAACATAACATAACAAGATTACGTGCTAAGAAAGGTTTGTCACCCCATAAAAATCCCAAACTAACACCACCACCACCACAAAAACAAAAAATCAAAGACGCCCAGATTTAGTAAAGAATTTATCAATGTTGATTTTAAAATTGTGAACAGAATTGGAGCTAACTATCCACTCAGGCAAACCATTCCACTCATTAATAACTCTTTGCGAAAAGCTAAAACGCCGAATATCTATCCGTGAGAACCCTTTGGTCAACTTCAAAGTGCTACCACGTGTCACATCAGGATTAGCTGAAACATTAAAGAAATAACAGGAAGTCAAAACATCACTACCAAATAGGAATTTATAAACCTGAATCATATCGCCACGTACTCTTCTCAGCTCAAGCGTGGTCAAACCAAGAATTCGCAACCTAGGATCATAAGAGAGATTCCTTACTTCGGGATTAAGTCTAGTGGCTCTTCGCTGAAGCTGCTCCCGAATGAACTTATCCTTTTCATAAAAGGGACTTCGAGCCTGAATAGCACGATACTCAAGGTGAGACCTGACTAACTGCTTATACAAATTAAGAACAACCTCCCTACCAAGAAAACAAAAATTCTTCTAATCAAACCAAACATCCTATATGCCCTTGCAGCTGCAAAAGCACACTGTTTAGAAGGCTTCAGATTGCTGGTAATGACAACGCCTAGATCCCTTTCTTAATCAACACAACCAAGATTTGAAGCATTCATGCACTAATCAAAAGCCAAATTGCTCTTACCAAAATGAATAATTTTGCATTTATCAACATTGAATGACATCTGCCATGTTTGGGACCAAGAAACTAACTTATCTAGATCAGTTTGCAAAAGTGAAGAATCCCTAGCATCATCAACAATCCTGTACAGCTTAATGTCATCAGCAAATTCACAAATCTTGAAGCCAAGGGAAACATCAATATCAATAATGAAGATTACAAAAAGAAGCGGACCCAATACAGAACCCTGAGGAACACCACTTGTAACCTTCTTTCATGGAGATACTTCACCATTAACAACAACTCTTTATCAGTTTATGACCTGTCAATTTAACAAGAATATATCCAACAGGCACATTTTCCCTCCACACTAAGCGCTCTTGTTTTCATCATGAGCCTGCCCAATGGAACCTTGTCAAATGCTTTTTAGAATTTTGAATAGATAACATCCACATTATGATCAAAATCAACTAGTTTAGTGACATCATTAAGAAACTTCAATAAATTAGAAACACAAGACCTCTTAGGTAAGAACCCATGCTGGGACAAATTCAACAAACCATTGACCAGTAAATGATCTAGTACAACATTCTTAACAATAGACTCCATGACCTTGCACACAACACTAGTAAGACTCACTGGCCTATAGTTACAATGCAAACTGTGGTCGAATTTTTTGAAAATAGGAGTGACATTTGCAATTCTCCAATCACTAGAAACAACATCGAAGCACTTTGAAAAGATAATACTCATGGGAACAGAAAGAACATCAGAACACTCACGTAAGACAACAGGATGTATACCATCTTTTAGCATAAAGAACGTGTATAGGCCTACATTCTTTTAGCATAGGGAACGTGTATAGGCCTACATTCTTTTAGCGTAGGAAACGTGGAAATCCATATCATGATTATTTCTTGTATTAATTCTTACGTTTGAGATTAGGTTATCATTATCAATGGCGACAAGATTGTTATTGATTTTATAAAGCATTTGTAGCCGGGTGTTTCTTCTTGTTTTTAGCAGGGATCAATCTAATTTATGAAAATTGTTAGTTACACTAGATTTATAACAGTAGTATGCCATACAGAACATGGCTGCTCTCCTTTGAATAGATTCAAGTTGATCTACATCGCACTCGCAGACTGGTGATGGGGATTCCAGACTGCTGATGCGTAGGCCCTACTCAAGTAGGCCTACTGGCCTAACTAGAACTATATATGCAGTGATTTTAACGTCCGTGGGACAGTTTGAGAGGTTACGTCGATAGGCCAAGCACAGAGTTAGCTTTATTGGTTATGTTGCGTATATGTTTATCCTATGTGAGTTTATTATCAATTTCTGCACCTAAGTATGGATGGGAGTTGACATATTTTAGCGGCTGGTTGCACAAGGTATACCTTATATATAAACTCTTGATTTATAGCATTTTAGGAAAAATTTGGGAGGATGTGGCATTTAGAGGGGTTGAAATTCATTTGCCATTTTTTGCCATTGTTTAAGTTTATTTAGATCACTTTGGAGGTTTTGTTGGTCAGAGTGTATATCAGTTAATCTATACACAAGGCAATCATCAGCAAACAGTCTAAATTGATCATAAATCGGAATTTATCAACATAGAAAAATAGTACAATGGAAAGAAAATTTAGTAAAATTATTATACATTTTGGTAAACTGTGGCAAAATTAATTTACCAGTTCAATTTTCTGTTTATAGACCTATTTTGGGGGTTCTTGTCTTCTGAGAGGTGGTCCTTCCTACGCTCCTGCCCATCGAGCGAAGGGTTAAAACAAATATATGGGGCATGGCAGGCTGTGTCGGGTTCGCCCATAAGGTCTGCAATCCCCATTTTTTTCAAAGGCTGCAATCATGAAGCTACAAATGACTTATTTTGATATTCAAAATCAGACACTGATGGATGGGAACTTTTTAACTGTATAATTAATAATTGCCATATCTTCATGTTTTTGAATGTGTCTCTTTCTATATATAAAACTGGCAAATTCCTTAATTGGGTCCGGGCCACACTGAAAACTAATCAAATTGTCAAACATATCAAATGTGACTTGCGTTTCACGGCATGTGCCTAAAAGTGAAAATAAAACACAATACTGAATTACTAGTGGAAGCAGTGGCGTAGCCAGCATTAAAAAAAGTGAGGGGTCCGAGAATGTCCTAGACCCAACCCCACCACTAAGACGAAGTGTTAATATTTAGCCCAATAAGGCGAAAAAGATATCAAAAACAAAGATTATCACAATTTTTGAAAATCTTCTCGGAAAAGTAGGGGCTCCGGACCCCCCATATTCCCCGTGGCTACGTCACTGGGTGGGAGTGCAGGGGTATGCCAAACCCTATAAATTAGGTTTACGAGCCTTTCCAGTCTTTTGTAAGGTGTTTCGTATGACTGGATGAAGCTTTTTTGGACATTTAAAGACTGTCACATATTCAATCATGTCAATCTTTCATCCCATTGAGTTTTTTCTTTGTTTATGTTACACAGTATAAAGGATGGTCCAAGGCCAAGATGAAGCCTTAATAGAGGGTTAGGGGCAAAACGCCTTGAAGATCTTGGAGTCGAGATAACAACGTTTCATACCGCGTTTTATATCATCATCACCGGCTCCGTCTGTCTCGGAAGACAATAGACTGCGCCTGGGTTTGGTCGAAAAATGGTTGTTTAGCAGCGATGGCTATGACTGTAAAGTCCAATTATGGGATGACAGTCTTTGTATAGCAGTTGCTGCACTTGAAGGCTGTAAACAGTGGAGCTGTTGGGATGGTTCTCGCTTTCCTACGATCCCGCTTCTGCATCCACAGCTCTTCTCTCTTTGTCTCCGCCCTCTTTATTCCTGTCTGGACTGTGCATCTCCACTTTGCATGGTCAGAGGCAACTGCTTCCCACTCAGCCAGCTATATGTGTCAATATCGTCTGACTTCACAACTTCATGTCCGTATTGCAGACATCCTTGAAGCGTAGCATTGGTCGCCCAACCGGTCTGGAGCGTGAAGCGAGCTTGCTGTAAAGTATATCCTTTGGGATGCGTCCATTTTCCATGCGACGAACGTGGCCAAGCCATCGCACTTTGGGACAGCAGAGCGAATAGACTGGAAATTTCAGCGTGCTCTGGGTTCTCCTTGTTGGTGATGTGGTCCTTCCAGGTGATGTCCAAAATGCCCTGGAGGCAACGGAGGTGAAAGCTCTTAAGGCAGCTCTCCTGTCTGGAGTAGGCTGTCCAGGATTCGCTGCCATAGAGTAGGATACTCAGTATACACAGGCTCTGTAGACTGATATTTTGTAATGAAGGTGAGCTTGTTGTTATCCCAGACTCTTTTGGATAGTCTTGCCGTAGCGGAAGCTGCCTTTCCGATCCTCTTGTTGAGTTTTCAGTTTAGTGGGAGGTAGTTGGATATTGTAGAACCAAGGTAGACGAAATCCTCGACGACCTCCAGTGTGTATTCCCACTGTGTATGTTGGAGGCATTGCTGACATCCTGACTCACCACTTGAGTTTTCTTCAAGCTAATGATGAGGCCAAACTCTTTGCAAGCTGACGCGAGGGGGTTGATGTTGCGTTGTAGTCCTGCCTCAGAGTGGGTAGCCAAAGCAGCGTCATCAGCGAATATCATTTCACGAAGTAGGACATGCCAAAAAGGTTGAAAAGCTTCCCATCGGATCTTGTTTGATGGAGGACTCCGTCTTCTGTAGGGTCAAGGGCCTGAGACAACAGCATGTAAATGAATACTCGATGCCAAAAATGGATGGTGCATGAACACGTCACTTCTTTACGTCATTTCTGATGGAGAATGGATTAGAAGATGATCCATCAAACTGCACTGTTCCCTTCATGTCATTGTGAAACGACGCAATCAGACATATAGGACCTTTGGTCAGTTGGTGGACAGACTATTTTCAGTGGCGTATTCAGCTTTCGGTGCCATAGGGGGCAAAATAGGGGGAAATTATCGGGAAATGGCTGTACCCAGAGGCGTTGCAGGAAGCGGGGGGAGGCTGAAAAAAAATCCAAAATTGGAAGAAAATTGCCCGAAATGAAGGAAAATACCCTAAAACCGATGGAAACTTCCCGAAAATTGAAGAAAATTGCTTAAGAATTGAAAAATTGCCAGAAAATTAAGGAAAACTGTCCAAAAATTGAAGATAATTGGCAGAAAATTGAAGCATTGCCCGTATTTTAAACAAAAATGTCTGAAAATTGAAGAAAATGGCCAAAAAATTGAAGAAAGTTTCCAAAAATTGAAGATTGTATTAGGAACAAAGTCATGACCTGACTGGAGATGGATGGGGGGAGTTTCCCCTGAATACACCACTGCCTATTTTCTCAAGGAGCTTAAAGAAGCCATTTCTTCTGTCGATGAAGTCTATATACAGTGCTAGTTTCTGTTGGCAACATTTCTCCTGCAATTGTTCAAGTGTATCATGTCGATTGTAGACCTCTCCGCTCTAAACCCGCACTGTCGAACTGTGACTTAAGATATACACGATCTGCAAGCAGCTGCAATCTCTCATTGTCAGATTGTAACATGCAATAATTTTCCCACGATACTTAAGAGCGACATTTGTTGTTAGTTAATGCAGGGAGTTGTTAATCCCTAGTTATTGCAATCTGAGCGGTCCCCTTTGTTTGTTTTTTGTAGAGAGTGACAATATGTGTACATCACGCATGTTCTAGGGAACTGTTCCTTACTTCCAGCACTGATAAAGGAGTTTGTGAAGATGACCGAGTAAAGTTGGCCTACCACACACTGGAGCACTTCTGCTAGGATACTGTCTTTGCATAGTGCTTTGACATGAGCCAGGTATTCGATAGCTTACTGAACTCTTCCTCTGTCGAGCTCCTCCATAAGTGGAAGTTTGAAGTTTAAAATTCACCTCAATTTTTAGAATGAAAGTCTGAAAATGAAAAGGTGCCAGCTAGGTCGGTATGCCCGGATATTTTCTTAAATAAATGGAAAAATTTGGGCAGACAGTAAATTTGCCTGAATATTTCGGCAAAGGTGTGAGAAAAATTGGATAATTTACCTGAACCTTTTCTGAATGATTTCATGTGGGCGCGTTTGGGGATACGTAAGTTTACCCGAATCTTTTCCCAAAACAAAAGAATGCAGGTAAATTTGGGCAGAAAATTATTTACTTGTAACTCTCTCAAACGGCAGACAAGTAATGTTTACACAAACGTTCTAAATCTTTATTTGGAAAGAATGTAGTTCAATTTAGAAAGTATAAGTAAAATTGTCCAAACATTTTTATACCAAAACTTACTTAATGAAAAACTTACTTAATGATTCTTGGACAGTTGGAACAGCCAGGCGACTGTAGCACGGATGTCACCTGGTTCACGGTAAATTCAAATAGGAGCTAATTTGTTAGAAACTTGTAAAAATCAACATCTTAGAAATGTCAGGATGTGTGTTTTTGCGCCATAAACCTGATGGTGGAAATATTTTATATTTCAATTTATTAATTAATGACCCAAAGATAGAAATTCTCCATGCTACTTCCCAATTTATATCCTCAACAAGTCCTGCTTTCTATTCAAATTGGACAGACTAATATCATGCCTTCTCAATGTGTCAAAACCTTGGGAGTTATACATATGCTCTACGCAACATCAGCCGAATGAGGAAATGTTTAACGAAAACAAAACTACTAGGTTGACATGTTCCTGCATTTTGCCAGATTGTCAGATTGTAACTCTTTTCCGTGTTTGGCCTCTCTGACTCTACACTTGACCCGCCCATACAGTCTGACAATCTTTCATGTTGAAAGAGAGAGGCAACCAATGCAGTTATTTCAATTAGGCCTAATATGAAGAAAGTCATTGACATTTTTGGACACTTTAGGGTGGGGGTGGGGATCACCATAGCCAGTCAATTTTGAATTGATAAGAAGTTAAAATATCCTAAGAGTACCAATCCCCATTTTACAGTCTGTTCAAACACAAATCCTGAAAAGAAGGCCATTACATATTTTGGTTTTAAATTTATAGAAATAAAAGTATACTACTTGATATGTTTCTTTTCGACTATATGGGTTCTTCAAATTTCTTTAGCAGCAAAATTGGTCAGACACTTTCTTTCTTTTTGGAAGAGGGATCTTACCACCATCTCGACCGCTTTCCCCTCGGTTTCATCCATGAAAAGACATAAAAATAAGGCAATAATTATCATCTGGAAAGTGTGTCCACACACCGGGGGGCGGTGCAAATATGGCCTCTTATCTGAAAAATGTGTGTGTAGGGGAAGGGGGGGAGGCAAATTTTCACCAAAATGTATTAAATTTTTTAAATTTTGCTGAAAAGTTGGTTTTACCCCAGGAATTACGGCCCTGCATAAGAATGATATCAGATCATGACGCAATCACATTTCCTTGTAAGTTCTGAAAAATAAAAAAATGATAATACAAAAATCCCCTCAATTTTCACTTAAAGATTTGTGACCAACTTATGTGATTTGGTCTTCTTATCATTTCAAGAATGGGTGATGGTGGAACATGGAACGTGGATTTTATTAACATAATGACAGACAAAATTCGGGCAAATTATCAATCTTGCCGAATATTTGGGCAAAATATGTTCTGACCACCTCCCCCCTCCCCTCCCCCACCCCACCCCCAAAATAATATGAAATTGCCCCGTACGCCTATGTCTACCTGACTCATCCATGATTGACTGTAAGGCTATTTTTGTGTTGTGAGAAACCTCATAGTCACATTTCTTTCTCTAGAGTAGAGCTCTTGATCTGTTAATAGTGCTCATTCCATTGTTCCATTTGTCGGCTGCGGTCATTGGTGATCTCACCTGTGGCTGACTTCAGTGGTGGCGGTCTTTCTTGAGCTGGCCTTTCTCATGCCCTCATACATTCCCCGCAGTCAGCCGAGCGCTAAATCTATTGACAAAGGTTTGCCAGTAATCATTTGCGCCACTTCTTGCAGTTCTCTGTGCGTTTTATATCACTGTATACTAGGTATATATTTAAAGGCGACGGAAGATGTTTGAATGGGGGGCACAACATTTTTGGGACAATTTTCGACTGACGAATATATTTTGAAGCATGTACAAGAGAAGTATAGCTTTAGGGACAATCTCACTTCACTCCCCCTCCCCAAATTGTAACTTGTATCAGTCTAACTCTAGGTGGTGACCTTTTAAAAAAAAAAAATTTGCAGGCACAAATTAAAATTGTTAGATCATTATATTTACCAAGATCTACTAGTCTACCAAACTTGGGAAATTTATAGATCTCAAAATTGGAAAGATTAAGATCATAATTAGTGAATTGTATTTATCATGAATTTATCAAATGCAATGTTCCAAATAATGTGACGAGAAAATAAGGGGTCCTTTAAAAGGTTCAGGGGGATTTTCCATTTTCTTGCTGAAAATAAATAAAACCAAAAAACTCAGAATATGTTAGACAAGATTCCCAATTCACACTCAGTTTTCAGCTGATCAGTAATAGGATCCCCACGGTAATATTTCTCTGGACCCCAAATTATAGTTGCCCCACCAACGAATTTTCTAAATGGGCAGTTCTTGAATTTTACAAAGAAATTAATGGGGGGAGTCACCATGGACTCCATTTGAGAGAGATGCCCAACTAAAGAAATTTGGGGTAGATCGCATATACTCTACCAACTGACTATTTTACAGATTTTTACAAAGTATTAGCGGGAAAACAAAGGTATGGGCATGCAGTTTTAAATTCTTTCCCAGCAGGCATCTTCAATGTCAAAATATGTTCGAAAATATCATAATTTAGGTGATCATACACTTTTTTAATGAAAAGTTCGTGTATATATATATATATATATACATATATATATATATATATATATATATATATATATATATATATATATATATATATATATATATATATATATATATATATATATATATATATATATATATATATATATATATATATATATATATATATATATATATATATATATATATATATATATATATATATATATATATATATATATATATATATATATATATATATATATATATATATATATATATATAGTAAATTTAGGTCACATAGCTGACGTTCGTGGTATAAATCTAAACCCAAACATTACTAATTTAGTTTTAAAATATTCTTACGAAGATTCACCAGTGGCAAAGTCATTACCAAATTGGATGATATCTATAAAAAGGTAAGCACTTTTTCTACAGTTTGCCCAAATATTTTTGTTGCAATGCAATGTAATCGAGCAGCCATGGTGAACATGGATAGTTTCATCGAGAAAAAAGCAGGGGCGGGGCGAGTCACAGTTTGATAGTTTTAATTGATTCATTTATTTATTTTATTGTTTTTTTGGAGAGAGGGTGGGTGGCAAACAAACAATTTTGTATGAATAAATTTACCCAGCCTCTACCAAAAGGTGCCCAGTTTTAATTAGTTTATTTTCACCAGCAACACTGGCGGTGCTACGGGAAGGGGAGGGGGAGGACATTGCCTTTCCCCACCCCCACGAGATTGCTTTACCCCCAGGAAATTTGGTTAAGCGACATATTTTAACAGATTTAGAGGTTTCCCCCATGAGACAAAATTTTCCCTCTCTTGCCCCCTTCTTTTTCCACCCTCCCTTTCCCCATGAACACAATCCTAGTGCCGCTGTTCCCGGGTTTTAGTTTCCCCGCCTATAATTTGTAAAACTCTTTAAAGTTAAGCTGCCAGAGTCCCCAAGCCTTTGAGTTGAGGCCCAGAGCAAAATCTTTCTAAAAGAAGCAAAAAACCAATCGCACTTCATAAAATTTGTATCATTGATAAAGCTTCTACTTCTGCCAAAAAATCCCGTTTTTGTTTGAACACTTCTAAACACGGTATCAGCTAGGCCTGTATATTTGCAAACTACACCCACATTTTTGATAATTTGATAATGCCTGGGGCACCTTTATTTTGCGGCTCGGTGTAAAACTTGAACCATAGTCTTTTTTAACATACTAACTGGGGGGATTTTCTGAATAAATAATTTAAGGCTATACCCCTTGCTACTGACTAGCTGTGCCATCACCACCCCTGTATATGGTTCATCGGGCCATCACGCTGCCACGGGATGAAAACGACATGCACCTGCCTGTCAGCAATGCTTCAAAACATGTTTTTCTCCAAATGTATAAGAACTGAAGAATATGTGGGTAAGCTTGCAGATAAGTACATGCGCATTCTTTGTCTATAAATATTATCGCATCATGGAATGCATAGCAAATCCTAGAAATTACTGTCATGTTAGCATTCCATTGTTTCTGTTAAAGATATTCAATCAGGCTTTCGAAGATTGTTGACTGGCTGATGACACATACAAAAGATCGTATAGACAATGAATATATGTCACAGTCATGACAGTATGCCTTAATTTCGTCATATTTCCACTTCACTTGACTACACCATCTTTTGGCGCAATTTTAGTCTTATAATTGGGGGAGAACACTACAATTGTGTTGATAAGAGGCAAGTAACACTAATGAAAATAATGGGGAACTTGCCCCTCTAGCTCAACCCCTACGTCCCGCCAGTGAGTCAAATAAGTGGATGAATACCGGGTTTTTAACTACTATTTTCGAGAAATGATCAAAAAACCAAGCAGATGAGGAACCCTACCGTCGGACAGCCATTTAACGTCATCATCCGATCAGTGAGATAACATCTCCCCTCTGTATGCCCTACATCACATGCTACGCACTACATGCAATACAGTCATGTAATGGCTATAGCGTATACTACGGTCAGATGTTTATCTGACTATCATCCGATGGGCGGTGAGCACATGCGAATGGGACAGGCGAGGGGCTGTAGCCCCCTCCCATTCGGGCAGCAGATACGTATTTTTTTATGCAAATTTTTTGACTTTTTTCGATAAATAGATAAACGTACAAAAATAGTTAAGTTAATTTAATCAATCATAAACGGAAGAATTGAAAATTGAGATTTTACCTTTGCATTTTTTATTCACTTTTTAAAATTATTAAAAAAAAGAAACATGTCGGACAGATGTGTCCGTGTTTATCATTATTGACATGTTTTACCATGATAACATGTCGGGATTACTACATTGTTTCAAGAATTCGTGCACTGCCGATTATCTGATATGGAAGCAACGCCAGGGGCAGAGTCAGGATAAAATGTCAGGGGGCAAAGCCAAACCAAACCAGGCAGGGATGATGTTATAACGTCTTTTATGCGCAGTTTTGACATCATAAATGAAACGTTTCTGCATATTGGGACACTGGTCTTCCTGGTATTAGGAAGTAAGAGAAGAAGAGAGGGGGCGTACTCCCTATTGCATGCTTTCTTTTGATTGGGAAAATTGTTAACATCATAATGAAGGGAAATGTGGTAAAATTATCGAGAATTTCTGTAATATTAGGCAATATTTCCGATAATTGATGAAAATTTACCAATAAAATGCCCCAAAATGAGGAAAGGAAATTCTCGAAATATTGAAAACGCACAAATTGCCAAATATTAGAAAATGTTTCCTAAAATTGAAGAAAATTGCGCGATAATGAAGGAAATTTCTAAAAAATTGAATGAGATTTCCCAAAAATTGACCCATATTGAAGCGGGAAATGTTCCGAAAATCGAAAAAATTTGCCATATTTCCCGAAAAAGAAGGAAATTTCCCAAACATTAAAAAAAAGTTACGAAAAATAGAAGAGAAATTGCCCCAAAACATTTCAGTCCACGCTCCCGATCGAGAGATCTCCCGATTGGGAAATAGAGACATGCGCAGTGACCATAATTATCTCATCACCCACATGCATACAGTAAATGTGGGGATGGAATATTACAGTATATGTGGGGATGAAATATTGTAGTCACTTTGCTGTATAGGCAAACAACTGCCTGTACCTCCTACACTACATGGCCACCCCGTCCCCCCTCTTCCCACCCTTGATATTACGAGGGTTGATATTAGAGGCGAAGGTCATAAGTGTTTGGACCGGGACAAAATATTAAGGTGATGATATCAGCAATTCCGTGGATTACTTTTTTTGTTTAAATTGTTGCTAATATAAGTTCAGCGGTTAAATTTGTTTTGCTTGTCGAATTCTGTAATTCTAAAGTTGTATACTTTAGAAATGATATTGGAATCAATATGTCTGACTAATAGGCCTATGAGCATTTGCTGGTGATTAAAATGTCAAAATCTGCTCTTCAAAAAATATTGAAATTAATTTTAAAAGATTACGTTAAAATTCTCTAATGAAAGTCAAATTTGCGATAGTAAAAATATTTTCATCGTTCTGTTACACCAATAAAATTTGAATATTTTACAGGCTTTTTTCCTACCTTTGCCTTAAACCTATTTTACCGTTATGTATTTCTTTAGAGAGATTTGAATTTAAGAAGATGCATTGTGGGTTATAATGACAAGAAATCTCCCGATTGGGAGATCTCCCGATTGGGAGATCACCCATTTGGCAGCGTGAACCGGACTGCAAAATGAAGGAAATTTCTCAAAGATAAAAATTGATTTGCTATAAACAGATAAAGATTTAAATGAATTCCATCTCGCTTCACCGGTAGATATTTATTTACTATTACGTCTTCATACGGTAGCGTGTTCGTATACTAGCACGCACGCTCTTCTTTACTTGTATTTATAGGAATCCTCTTGTTTTCCTCTATGGGACCCCCACAGCAGGTTACTGGGCCACACCACGTCATTCAAACTGGTGGACTATGAGGTAAGACCATGGAGCTATTAACTGAGATGGTCAGACCCCACAGATTCACTGCACCAGTCATTTCTACACAGATAAGACAGAGCTTTAAACTTGAAAATCTTCTTAACTGCTTAATGGAATACAAAATTTGTACGCTTTTTTCACCATTTGTTTCTTTTGAAGCCCTCTTTCTTATAAGATGGACATGTTTGACCATTTGTTTCTTTTGAAGCCCTCTTTCTTATAAGATGGACATATTTGACCACTATACTAATCCTCTAAAGTTTGTTGCCAGCAATAGTAATGCTGCGTGTATGCCAGTAGTCAGATAACATATGACTGTGTACTGTAGCATCGGCTGTACACAGTATTGCAAGTAGTGTGTAACATAAGTAACCTGTAGGGCATACTGAGTGAGATGTTTATCTCACTAGTATGCCAGGTGCCACCGTGGTAGGGCCTACGTAGCTTTTTCATTCGTCGGCTTATGTTTACGTCACGATTCTCGAGATGTAAAAATGCATTTTTCACCGGTCCCATGGAAAGATTAAAATACACATTTCCTGGCGCTTCAGCCACGAAAAACTTCGCTAATCGTCTGACCAAAGACTGACCTAGATTGCTAGAGAAAATAAACATATCTTAAACCAACTTTCATATAGGGCCTAATTCAAAAGTTGTTTACCATCCGGGAATTTTACAAGCGCTGGCAAATTGTTAATACGAATCTTCATACTCCAACTCATTCGCTCTGATTTAAGAGTATGAACGATTACATACTTGAAAATTTTACACGCATAAGCAAAGTCATTGGGCTTCAACGTGTGTTTTCAAAAAAGTTGCCGAGGAATTATAAGCAACTTGATTTTCGGTATGAAGACTTACTGCATATTTTAACATAAAAATCAGCACACGGAAACTCGTATTGGTTTTACACCTTGTAAAATATTGTAATAATTTAATTGATTTTCTTAAAGGATACACATTTTCGTTCAAAAATAAAGTTTCGACCCATTTTCTGCGAGCGTCTTGACAAAAATGTGATACGCAACGTAAGCATTTTTCTCAACCAATAAGAAGATAAAACGCTTGCTTAAGGAAATGATTGACATAATTTGAGTTGCTTATCTGCATCACCTGTGTAACCTTGAGCGTATGAACGCACCTACGTCCGTGCCGTGTTACTTATGTTGGCGCGTACAATTTGTATATATCAATGTAAGCAAAAGACAAGAGCGTTGAGGTAGTTAGATTCGAATAATTATAATAGTGCCCAACAACGCAATTATCTCGTCTTGTAACGAACGGGCAGCGTGTTTTTTTTTTTGTATCTGCGCCCGTTTTGGCCCCTCCTTTTTCAAGTTATACGCGCGCGTTTGCAACATTAGTTGCAACGCTAACGTCCTGTGCACAAGACACTAAATTTCTTCCAAAAAATTTACAATTTGTATCCTTTTTCACAAGGAATTCGGGAAATCTACCAAAACGTAAGCTGAAAAAAAGTTGCTCAGCTTTATGTCTGTATGGTTACATTAAGCAAATGTTAAGAGTGTCGGTGTTAATTTTTATGCTCTTTTGTGACCACTGTACTGTAGAAGAGGTTGTTTGTTAACGATCGTGTCTACTAGCAAATTAGTAGGCCTATATAGGCAAAAACGTTAGTGCGGAAAAACTGTAAGGCTTAGTACGCAAACTACGCATATTGTGCTCGATTGATTATCAGTACATCATTGTAAAATGGGTTATTCTGACCTATTTAATTATTAATGTCGTACATAACGCTTCAATTTGGTCAATAATTTGTATGCAATTAAGTGGGCACAGTTGGTTGTGATTTTAACTGGAAATGTATTTGTTTCGCAAGCAAACAAAGCTCCAACTTTAACTTTGTACAAGCTTTTATCCAAGGCCATGCGGCATTAGCATTCACGCATGAAAATACAGATCCGACAAAAATCAGTCATTAATCGCTTTGAAAACTCACCGTCTTTCGGCGATTGTAATTCAATCAAAAAGAATTTTTTGTAGATATAAACCGTAAATCCGGATAGGGCTAAAATAAGCAAAAATCTGCATATATGAGCCTATTTTTACAGCCAGATGCGGTTGTTTAGGCTACCTGCTAATTTGAATCATAAACCTATTGAAGTTAGGTCATCCAAAATAAAAGCAAGCATCAACAATACTTAATTTATTAATATGACCACATCAAGGCAGATATCAAATTAGGTGAATGGGTCTGTTCACGTTTTAAAGCGCCCAAAATAGCTTAAACGGTATTTCAGAGACCACAGCACAAAACTAAGCTAGCTCCCATAGCATACACTTCTTGGCCAAATCTTGATATCTATCCAACTGCACCCCCAGAACAGCAAAATGTTGGCGGAAAAAGTTGCCGTTACAAAATAGTTAAAAAACTAGTTATATTTCTTTCATGAAAGGAACTAAAGATCTACTTTCTCATCCATAGTTTATGTGCATGACAAGTACTCTTGCATCATATATCTTTTGTAAATTTTTACCGTAATTTTTTGCACAGTAACATTGTTCATCTCCATGTTTCGGACATCACGTTTTCCGTCAACATTAGCATGCTTCTTTCCTGGGTTCACATGAAATATAAGACTTTAATCAATTTTAACAATTATTCTAATTATTGCAAAGGATGAAGTCTTAACTACAAAAGTAAATTTAGTTTACCTTCCCAAACTTCTCATAACTTGTGTTAAAGCTGTTTGCGTCAACAAGAATGTGATGTCCGAGACAATTTGAAGTTATCATATATCCATAAGTATAAGGCAAGTGCTTATTCTAGTGATACCATATGGATACACAGGCTATATAAAGTAACTTTAATTATCAAAAACCTATATACAAGATTCTTCTAAATTTTACAGACAAATTTGATTTTCCGTCAACACTTGTAATGTCCGAAACAAATGTGATGCCCGAAACAACCATTACTCTAATTTCACCTATGGAAAAAAAGAGATGTAATGAAAACTAATTGATAATACTGCCCTATGTGAGTCACAGATGCATGTCAATTTGTCGGTTTATTTCTTTAAAGTTATGCTGATTTGTGTGCAAATAAACAATAAATTATGTTTCGGACATCACTACATGTTTCTGACATCACATATGTAGTGACAATGACTCATTGGCAAGATACCTACATGAATTGTGTACTTATATACAAAAAGTCCATCAATGTTTTGACGAGGACGACGACGACGATTGAACACACACGTACAATGACGGGGTCGTTGCCTGCGTAATTGATTATGATTGTAACAATGCTATCACGAAACGCTTAATACGACCCGGACGAGAACACAGGTACGACGTACGTACAGACATAACATCGACAACCAAGTCAATGTCCACGGCCTTTCATAACCAGTTGTGGTACACTGGCGTGTCTACCCAACCCAGGCTTGAACCCAGGGCCTCGTGGTCTGTAGACAAGTGTAATACCCGCTACACCACAGTAGGTAGATAGCAATGTTTTGGCACAGCATGTCACATAAAAGGGGTTACCAAACTCCACTCTGTTCTGACAACCTTGTTGTAACTTAAATGTGAGTACACACTGTAATGTCCAGGAATCAATCACCCCCAAATACCAGTTACCAACTTGTTTATGCATCTGTCATAACTCTTACCCAAGTATCATATTTCGGCCCTAATCACTTAACCTGTCATCTGGTAGCAGCATAATTGCATAGCAAATTTGGTGATAGCAGGAAGTACCTTTTATTTACATCTAATCTGAAAAGGCCAAAAAGAGCTAACCAAATGAAATCTGGTAATTTTAGGTACTTATATTTAACCCTTAATACTGTCAATCAATAACGTCACGATGGATTTTGCATGCACTTTATAAGAAATAATCAGTTGATTTAACATCATCATATAAACATAATCCCGGTATCATTCTAAAGTACTCAAATACTTATTTAAGAAAATCATAACTATTTTATGGGTGGTCATATAACAGATTTTTAAAAAAGGAAGTTAAAAATAGGGCAAATTAAAAATACTCCAAAATTGAGATCAAATGGATTTCCTCAAACAGCCAAAGAAATATCAAAATAACTTCAAAACGACATTTTTCACTTTAACATAACCGAATTTCGTTCTTCTATCATTACAACAAATTTAGATCAGTATCATTGAAAAGGGAATTTGATAACGAATCCAAAAATATATTTCATATTTTTGTATTTGTGTTCAGCATTTACAATGAATTAGGTCTATGTAAACATTGGCCTATTCATTGACTAATTTTTAAGAAAATTGCTTATTTTGCATATTTTTGTCCAATTTTTACCTCATTTGCTTTTATCACATCAAAAAAAATCAACGCATTTGCTTTCATTTAAGCCTAACGTGGAACATAAGGTGAATTTTTTTTTGTCAAAAATGCTACAGAAAAGGATTAAGAAAATCGCGATGTTGTTCCAGGGTTAATCAGATTATCCTAACCATGGAACAAAGCTTAGAAAGCTATATAACAATACAAAAGTACATTTAGGATTTGTACCATTGGGCTGCGCAATTTGTCATGTGGTACAGGATTTTTCAATGAATTACAGTAATATGTACTCTTAAAATCGAAAAAAACAAAAGACAATCACATGTCTGTTTTGTTTCATATTTGTTATAATAGTAATGTTATTTAGTGTGTATGTGTTCATTGTATAAAAACGTTGACTTTCATTCAAATGCTTAGTGGACAGGGCTTAATATGATTTTGTAAACAAAAAGCTAGTAAACGCGACATCTCGAAAGCTATGAACTGGATTCACGTCATGTGTGGTATACAGATAGCTCATGGTCCATACTAGTAAATGTGCCTAAATGTTTTTGGTGGTGATTTTATCCATCTTATTAAGTGGTCTAAAATTTTGAGAAAAAAAAAATGATAAATGAGCAAGTGTATATGTCCGTTTTGCATCATATTGGGCATGATAATATTGTTGGTTATTGTGTACATGCCTTTGTTATTAACATATGTCATTAATATGCATATTACAGGTGTGGCTTAATGTGAAAGTACTTAAGGATATAAACACCATACTGTATCTCATGAACGGTATGTTGGATTTATGCCATATGTCGTATACAGGTGGGTCATGGTCTGGGCATATTTTCTAATTTTGTGGTAGTGATGTCATGAATATTAATGAATAGGCGGGGCTTACTGACAAACTCTTAAAATAGGATAAATGAGCAACCATTTTTGCATCTTACTTGCTATGATAATGTTGTTAATTATTGTGCATTTGCTAATGTTGTCAACAGGTTCTATTTCATTTATCTGCATGGTGGATGTGCCTTATGAATAAATATCATGGAACAAATAATCAATGACATGCAATTACAGTACTTGACTGTTAATACAAAAGTTGCCAATCCAATTAGCATATGAACAAAGCATCGGAACCACAAAGCCTTTTGGCTCTGGTTGTGATTTGAAATGTACCAGAAGAAAATAAATTTTCTTTTTACTTATATACACAACCCTCTCTCAACAATGAACAGCAAATGTTTGATACAAAAAAGTGTGATTAGATTTATAAGAATTATGTCAGAATTGTGCTGTAATGTGCCTGTATTATGACATCATCATTCTGAGGGAAAAACTACAGTACCAGGTGTTTTACGAGCATTTTCCTACTGTTTAAATTATTCTCAACTGATTGTTATTCCACCCCATTTATTTGTCAATTTACCATTGTGTTTATTATTAAATGTTTGAATCCACTTGTTCTTCAAATTTCAAGTAATGTTTTGGTACAGTATTTTCTTGTTTCTGCATTTATAGAGTTCTTTTACATATATTCATGATTTAAGGCATTTTTCAGTATACCTACATGTATACATAACAGGTGATTATAGCTGAAAATGGTTTGCTTAATGTAGGGACAAATAACAGTAAGGTGATGTCCGAAACAACATGCTACGAAATGAGGTGATGCCTGAAAGAAAGGTCAAGGATAAAAAAGGTTCAAGTTTATATTCAATAATCCTTTTAAGCATTTAACCTAAAGTAAAATCTGTTTTATTCAACAGAAGTTTGAAATAATTATAATTTTTTCCAGCAAAGTAATACACATATTGCAGATGTTAACTAGAAGAGAAAAATGTATCTACTGTACTTGATGATATTGCTGTGTATAAGCATATCATCTTTTATTAATTCAAGTAAAGCACGGACATTACTTTGGTCACTTGGGTTGATGTACTGTCATTAGGTGATATCGGAAACAACTGTCAGTAGTTGAGAAGATGTCCAAAACAAAAGTCATGGTTGAAAAAAATGCAAACTCAAGAGAAAGGTTTCTTTTGAGTCATTTCATATTTTATACTTTTCGTAAGTATTTTTAATGCTGGATACAGTACTTGTTTTTACAGCTAACACAGCATCTTCTAGCTGTCAATATTACAATTTTTAGATATTTGTTGCATCAGAGTGGAAATACATCTTATTGATAATACAGCTGTGTATAATCAATTCTCTTTAATTTATCAAAATAAAGTAGAGCTATATCTGAGGTGATTTTTCTAGATTTTCCTACATACAAGGATGATTGGCAATGTCCGAAACAAAGGTTAGGGTTGCAAAAAATATCAAACTAATTAGTATAATGGCTCCTTTGAGCCATTTCACCTCATATTAGTAATTGTCCATGTAATTTTGTTAGAATTTAAATTGTTGGATAATTGTTTTACTGTAAAGTCACACAACATATTCCAGCTGTCAAAATTACATTTTTAAGATAATTGTTGCATCAGACGTAAAAATACACCTTGTTGATGATATAGCTGTATTAACATTTTTCTTTCATTGATCAAATTTAAGTATAGAGACATGTCTGAGGTGATTTTGCATATTTTTCCAACATATAAGGATGAATGGCAATTAGGTGATGTCCCAAACAATTGATAGGTTAAGGTGTGATGTCTGAAACAAAGGTAAGGGCAAAAACAAATTCAAAGAAGACATTGCTGATTTCTTTGATCTTTTGAGGGTAGTATTGGTTCTTGTTAATGTACCTCATGACAAAAGCCTGTAACATTTTCTCTCATTTTAACAGAGAAATGAAAACTTCTTGAAATTAAACTTACCAAAAATACTTCTAGTTGGGATATTTTACCTTTTTGCTTGCTTGTGGCAAATTTAATGGTTTTACAGCAACACAACAAGAATTCATATAAGTCAATATTTTTTACAATAATGCCATTTTTATTTAGGTTGTTTTTATTTTTGAGGATTTGTCTTGAAACATTTGTTTTCAACTCTAAAATTTGAACATATTAAGGTCTAGTTCCTTTTGCGCCTAATTTTGATAGGATTTTTAAGTTTGGTAGCCTAACGTTCAATACACCTTCACCTTTATGTATAGAAAGTGTAATAACCCACTGTACACGCCACCAGTATGTCAAAAAGTGCCTCGTAAGAATTCGAATTGAGTTAAAATTGTAGTTTTGACGCCAAATTAGCCACCAAAAGAAAAACAACAATTCTGTTTTGCTTTAATATGTACGAATTTCGGTACGTTGAAAAGCATTTCTGAGGCAGAATTTGCCTTGGATCAATGATCACTGAGAATCTACGTTTTCTGTTGACTTGATGTACGATCTGGTTGTTTGGAACTTTGCGCACTGACATGTGCTGCGCTTTGCCTACCAAAATTTTGTTTGTTTATCCATGGAGCTATTAAAATGAGATTGCCGCCGGATGACGTCATTTTGCGTTTGGTGAATTAGGTAGCACGGGACTAATTATTTACCCCATTGAAGCTCATGATAAAAAAAAAAAAGTAAGTTCGGGGTCCTTTTTATACCAGAATGTTATAAATTTGGGAATCTTTTGAGATGTTTTTCAAAAATTACCATCTAATATCTCTTGGATAAGGGTACTTTCAATAGGGGTTAACCAAAGGTTTTGGTCCTTCTTTTTTTAGGAAGAAACAACCCGGGCTCACCAAATCACTCAAATTTTGGTGTAGGTAAAATAGTTTTCCATAAAACTTTTACTGAAACAAATTTTGCAAAGTTTAAATATGTATAATTATGTCCTGTCCTTTCTCTAACATTCCTGAATTTTTCAACTTCTCAGCTTCCTGTCCCATAAAATAGGACCTCTCGAAAAAAATTGTATTAGCCTTTTCTCTGAGGCTTCTCATTTTGGGATGGCGGAGTGATAACCTTATTAGTTCCGTGCTACATGTATTATTATGCCTATTCATCAGCAGTCATGTGACTAACAAGACCAGATTGAACTTTGAAGACAGATACATGTCAAAGGTCCTTCATGTGTTGTATGTTTGATCGCGATATTCATCCTAAATTGAACTTGGGAAAACGAATATTTATCTGGCTTAGGTAATAATGGCAGCCATTCGTGTTCGTTTGGACTTTGATAGATGTCTTTCAGAATCAGGTTTAACATCGTCAAAAGTTTTGATGTTAATTGCATGTCATGACTGTACTTGCATCAAAGATGTAGTTGAACTGATTAAACGAAGATTCAATTTGGACAGCCTAGTGTTAAGTCTTAGCATTGACGGATACGATCTTCCCCTGTGGGAGAATGTGGATGTCATCAGGGATAATGACGTTGTAAAGTGAGTCGTGGAAAATTATTTTGTTTAATTTAATGTTTAAATAAATTCGTAAGGCATATGTTTCCCTATCTGCCGGTTCTATCGTTAGGCCCACTGATAATGGGGGCCTACTGTACATTTTTAATTGTATTGGTTTCTAACGTAACTTAACGTAATAGGCCTAGACTGCTTTACCAGGTGGGATCTACTAAATAACGGCAGTGACAGTAAACTAAAGCTAACATTCTAAATGACCAGTTTTTCAGTGTTTTCACAGAAGAAAACACCTCCCAAATTCCTGTAAGTAAACCACTTACCAACAGCAAAATAAACCAACTTATAATTACCCCAGAAGGTGTCAAAAGCAACTGGCCTCCAGGTCCTGACCAAATACCACCATGGTTTCTAAAAGCAACCTGATATATGGTTGTCGACTATATATATAAAAAAAGGTGATAAACAAAACCCAGTAGGACTCTTTTCTAAAAATCGAGCATATAATTCACTCACATGTGAACCTTGATATAGAACAATCCCATTTTTTTTAAATGACCACAAATTGACCAAAACCTTAATTACACTTTTTTTGACTCTACTCACATTCCTCAACAACCGCTGGAGACTCCTAAACAGGTTTTATCCGTCCACAAGGTACTGTATAAGCCCACAGTCATTTGTTAGTTTTTTCCCGATTAGATGATCTTAACAAACCTGAACAATGGCACAAATGGCGATGAATTTTCCACCAAATTACCGCCACTAAAGACAGTCGGTCAAAAACAGGATTTTTTTATACGATTGGATAAACTTGAATTTCTGTATGGCAGACTTAGAAAGAGTCCTACAAGAAGATACAACACCCGGCTACATATGCTTTCTTTATATATATAGTAAACATATATAGGTTACCATAATGTTAGGAACACCTGTGGAACTGTTTCAAAGAGGGGGTCAATGGGCAGTTCCAGAAAATATTCTTACCTCCCCCTCCCTCCCCTCTTCCCCCTCCATTGAGGAACTGGGAATTTCTGAGGGTGGTGTTTGGACTTGGGAAATCCTGGAAGGGGGTGATGTTTGGACTTTGAGGAGAGGGGGTTATTTGGACTTGGGAAATCCTAGTTATTATACACATCACTATTCGCAAAGGCTACATAAAATTCATCTTCCTACCTTAGCTTACAAACGTTTTGTGGTGACATGATTAAACTACAGTATTTAAGATTTTAAATGGAAAATATGACCCGGAAGTGTCAAACTTTATTACAACTCAAAGGGATTTAAAATCTGCCCACGGTTTAACATCAGGAAATTAACTTTTGTGCACCGCTCAGTTGACATATGGAATAGTTTACCAAATTCAGTTGTAACTATCTAAATCAATACCCACATTTGAGGCAAGACTAGACAGACATTGGAAAACCCAGCCCTTATACTATGATTACAAAGAATGCATCCAGATTAACCCAACTAGACAAGATTAATTCAGCATAAATACAAGCTTTGAGCTGACAGAAGAGGATCCAGGATAATCCTAAAGTCAGAAGAGGATCTGTGAGTATCCCTCAGTACGGGTTGACATTAGGATTGCCATACGAGGGTTGTTAAAGAAGATTAGGTACAATTCCTATGTTTTTTAAAATTCTTACATTGTAGAAAATTGATGATTGAAAAATAACATACTTTTGGGATATTCTTATATCAAGTAGTCTAAATAATACACTTTTCCAAAAACTTTTCCAAAATTTTACATATTTAGCATCACGACGGGAAAAAGTTCTCCGAGATCCATAGTTTGGTCATCATTTTCTTAGTCACCGCACATTTGTAGTTAATTATTCAACGTCTGCAAATAAGTTTTAGAATGTTCAAGTAAATTGCAAGTTGATTTTTCGCTGACATTTTTTTTGTTCATAAAATTTTATTAAATAGTTTTGGTAAAAAAACTGTGTGCGAAAACAAATAAATAAATCATCAAGAAATGCTTAGATTATGTAATTGTACTTAATAAGTATTATCTTTATCTAAAATATATTACCCCTACTAAAATGTTATAGCCCCAATGGCAGTGTTTTGAAGTTTGACTGTACTTTGGAGACTTCCATCAGACGATTTTTACGCAAAGAAAGTAGTCCAAAATACTTCGATAAAAGTAACTAAAATCACCTTAAAAATAGTTTTTGAAGAGATGGGCTTCAAACATTGTTTTTAATCATTGTGGGTGACAACAAAAAAAATGTTTTTTTTTTCATAAAGATTTTAAAACTAAGATTTTCCTATACTTTGAACCCTTCATATAAAACAGTACAGGAGGGTATATGATTTTGTAGTACCCTTTGGCAGCCAGCCATCACCATGGCAGCCATACTAACATGGCTGGCATCAGTTTAACAGTACTACAGGGAGTACTAGGAAATCCTTGGGGATTGGACTTGGGAAATAGAGGGGCTGTTTGGACTTGGGGATTAGGGGGAATAGGGAGGGTGTTTGGACTTGGGAAATCTCAAGGGGTGTTTAGACTTGGGAAATCAGAGGAGGGAGGGTGTTTGGACTTAAAAAATAGGGGGACTTAAGAAATAGGGGTTGGACTTGGAAAATCGGGGGGGTGTTCTAGGAAATAGGAAATCCTGGGGAAGGGGGACTTAGGGAGGTTCTGATGCTGGGAAAATACTGTGGGGGTCTATAGAATCAGTCCTCAACCGGGAAGGGGGATGAATATTTTCTAGAACTGCCCAATGTCAGTGTGTACAGTACATGGGAAAGGGAGTGCAGTTACTATGCATACTTTTGAGATTGCTATTTAATCACAGTAGGCCGCGAGTGTGCATTTCATGCACTAATGCACTGTCAGTTGTATGACTCACCCCTACTACCCCGGAATGTCAGTCAAAGAGGAGTCATTGACATATGTAATAGTGACTCACATGTGCATCTTTGAACCAAATTGTCAGTTACCAGAGTGACTGGGGTGGGTCAATTTACTTCAGACCCATTGACTTTGTACAGAGGTGATTAATTTAGGGTAAGTCATTTCACAAAAAATGTCAGGGATTGTTTTGTCTACGCACTTTGGTGCAATGACTTGCCTTCTCCGGGGTGTAGGGGTGAGTCACCCAATTGACAAGTGCATAAGGTCCAAAAATCTTCGGCATGTATTTGACTTCTTTTTGGTGTAGTGGCGTATCACAAGGTTTTCTTGGTCCACTGGCGTGAAAAAAAGTATAAACTTGTAGTATAGTTGCCCTAATTTTTTTCCCAAACACTACACCCAAGAGTTATTTATCTAAAATACAAATAAATCTTATAAAACTAAATTATTTTGAAACAATCGCACTTAAAGACACTTTAACTCCTGCTAGAATGATGCAATGGCTGCCATTATGAAAGAGGTAGAATGCACATAGGAGGGCGCAAGGCTGAAATAGTTTTAGTTGGTTTTTCTTTGCTACCTATAGTTTTGTGTATTTTTGTATCAATGTGACTATATAAATTGTAATAAAATAATGTAAAGAAGTAATGAATATTCAAAGTTGTACTGTAGCCAATAATGTTCTTTTAAAATCAAAAGCAAGTTTTGTCACTACGGAAAGTATTATAGAAGCAAAATACTAAACAAGACTTATTAGGCATAGTAGGCCTTTTCATACTACTAACATGCTGTTTGGTTGCTTCACTGTCTTGGCATATTAAGGCAAAGGACTAGTTGTACTTTTGGCATAGGTTTTACATGGAATGCACCCTGTGGAGGCCAAAATTGTCTTCAGTAGGCCTGCCCATACTCTTATTCTACTTCTTACTAAGTTCTGAAGTAATTGCAATGTTCATGTCTGGCTGTTTTAGAATAAATATGCCCTGTGTTCTGGTTATCTGCATCTTTATTTCTCCTGCACTCATGAAGAACCATACCCTATTTTGATACTAGTTTGTTACTCAACTGTGTGTGGGGTAGAGGTTAAATCCACTCCTTCATGTTTCATACATGGGAGGAAAGGGGGAAAAAATTATCAATATGCCCAGAAAAAGTTACTGACAATTGCATATTTATTAGATCCTTAACTTCAAAAAAGGAAAAATTAATATCTTATCTAAAAATAAATCTAGACGTTTCCACAGAGTTGCTGAACTTATTGCCTCTGCCACATATAATTTGTAAAATAAAGTTTTTCCAGAACACATGACATTAAATGAACTATACATTACCCTTCATCTACCCAAAAGTGCCAACCCAATATCACTTACTGTTTGCCCTATGAAGTGTGACCCAATATTTACCATTATTTAACCTCTGAGCGACATGTCACATCTTTTGCTAGTGCCATGTCATATCTTGAGCTGGAACAAACTCTACATCATCCTTCATCAACCCACCAAGTCACTTGTAACCATGGGCGGAATTAGCCTAGCGAAAGTGGTTTGAGGGGAGGCAAAGTCAAATGTGTGTGTGTGTTTGTAAGGGAGGGGGGGGGGGGGAAGGTAAATCATGCTAAGATGCAAAAAATCACCAAACAATAGATTCAAATTTGGAAAAAAAGTGGGAGGCAAGTCCCCCTTGCCCCTCCCCTTGCCTATGCTTGTAACCCAATTGTACTTACTTTTTTCAGGACTCGCGACCGACCAACAGTTACCATTTTAAATCAATTATTTGACCTCTGCCCTTTGACCCTTAAAAGACATGTCCCATTATGTGCGGGACATAGCTCCTTTCACCAATCCACCAAGGATCAATACAATAGCAATTACGTTTTTGCCAATGAAATGTAACACAAATTTACCATTATTTAATATTTAACCTTTGAACTCTAAGAGACATGTCACATCTTTTGCGAGACACAACTTTGCATTATCAGGCGCAGATCCAGGGGGTGCACACGGGGCACATATACCCTATGCACTTCCCATTCTAATTGAAATTATGGTTGATATCTTCATAAATCTAGAGCTAAAGTGTGAGAAGAATGTCTTTGCAAGTTTTGTGCAAAGAGTATCAAACCTCATCCACAATGGAACAAAAGTTAGTCAGAACCACAGATGTCTGCCTTCCCTCCCCCTCCTTTTTCTCCCTCCACTTTTCAAAAATTCCTGGATTCACAAATGATCATCCTTATGGTTATGATTTTTTTTTTATGATACACTACCGACCAAAATTCATCATTTTAAATCTATTATTGGACCTCTGACCTTTTAAACTCCATGTTTCATGTTCCATTTTGTGCGGGACACAACCCTACTTCACCTTCCACCACACCCACTTAAGTTACCAACCCAATAAGTTACCAACCCAATATAACTTACTGTCTCCCAGGATGTTTGACAACAAATTTACTATTTTCTATTAAATGTTGACCTCTGACCTTTGAGGTACATCCTTGCGTGGAACATAAGTTCACATCACTCCACACTACCCCACCAAGTGTCAACTTGATAGCTTGTAAGTTTTGCTCAGGAAATATGACACCAAATTTTGTACACTTACTCTCATACAATACACACACACCCGCCCATGCACAAAAGTGAGTACAATTAGTACCGTATCGCCATATATACTACTGTACATGAAGAAGAAGATTTAATTAAATAATTGGAGCCATGAAATTTGCTAGATTTAGTATATCTTTTAGATGAGTACAGTATAATATATAAGACTTACAATTTTTTGTCTGATGCATATTACTGTATGTGAAAATACAATACACTTAATAATTTTATGTCACTGTATTTAATGGATTTCTACCCCAAAAAATGTTCATCTTATTTTTCTTTCTTGATAGGGTCAGAGAGAGTTCAGATATGCCTGTCTTAATTTATGAAAGAAGTAATCTATTTCACATCAGTGGTAATGAAAGTGTAACTACAAAGTCCTGTGATGATTCAGAAAGCATTAAATTGCGAAAACATAAAAAAAATAAAAAAAGGAAACAAGAAAATGATGAATGTGAAAGTGTTGCAGGAAGCTTGGAGGATACCAACAAGAGATGCAAAACAACAAATGAGAAACATCAGTGCCATGAGGAAAATATTGTGGCTACAAAAGAGGATGATGCAAGACCCAAGTTAAGTTATAAGGAAAATCATATTGAGGAGTCAGATGATGATAAACAAAGGAAACATAAAGATGATAAGAGGAGTAAAACAAAGGGAAAAGAAACTAATAGGAAAATAAGTATGTTGTTGAATGGACCAAAAATTGTAGCTAATATGGAGAGTGTGAACTCCCCTGAAAAGAAGCTGAAAAGGAAAAAGAAGAGAAGAAAGTCAGGAAGAGATCTTGAGAATGGAGCTGCCAAAAAAGATCATGAAAAAGGAAGCTTTGATGATAAGGAAAAAGAAAAGACAAATGCAGCTTATTTCATTGGAAACACAAAATCAAGAAATAAATCATTCAACTCTGGAGTTGAAACTCACATTGAAAGGATTGTTGGAAATAGCAAAACAGGTGAATTAGTCAAACCAATAGTACCAGTTAAGACCAAACCTAAAAAGGTATCCAAGAACCACATAAAATTTGAATCCGACTCAGAAAGTGATGGTGGGAAAGGATTAGAGGAGATGGACCCATCCATTGAAAGAACTAACAAAGAAAGGGAACTGGAAGATAGTGCAAAATCTTATATTGCTCCCATAGGTCCAGAGTTGTGTGATACTCGAAAGAAGATGGATCCACATTTGAAAATGTAAAGACAACCACAAACAGCCATTCACCAGAGGAAGATGGTGTTACACCTCCTTTAAAAAATGGTGGGGATAAAGTGGTAAGGAAGAAGATTAACATCAGTTGGGATATATGCCCAGACATTTGATTTTTTTTTTTATTGGGGTAGAAGTAGTACACCATGACAAACCAGGACTTACTTTCACAAATGTGTAGTTGCAAATTGTCTTGTACAGTATTCCTTTCCAGCTAGTTGTACCATATTTTTTGTAGATGATCCAAAATGTGATGGACCATGACTGGGTTCGACAAATAAACTTGAAAGTATCTTGTCCAAGAAACACTGTATTTATAGTTAGTCTTGTAGGAAATTCTTGTTGCTTTCACAACCATCTTCACACAAATTTTGCGAGGGACCAAAATTACATGTTTTCCTGATATGATTTGTAGTTGTCTCATGCAGACAGAAAAAGGATTTGTTAATCCTTGACCATATATTGAAAATGCATCCTCATATCATTTGTGCTGACTTTTCTTGCATTATTGAACTTGAATGACAAAACTGTTGTGTGCATTATCATCAATGTTTTCTTTTCTAGTGAAGCATAAGCAATGTTTACTTTGTTATTCTTTTCATATGCAGATTACAAAAGCTGTGAAGGACTTCTCTATTTTCCCTGCTCTTCATGGCCCTCCCAGAGTAGGAGATCAGATTGCTTATAAAGTGAGCTCTTTTTAAATTTATATTTTGTGCATCAATGTTTACATCAGTGTTCACACTAAGGTTAAAAATTGCGGGGAGGGGGAGGTTCTTTTATTGTTTTTCTGGGGAGGGGGTTTCAAAAGGGGGTGAGAGATTTCTTTCTAGAAAAATACTAAAAAAGGCCAAAAATACAACAACAACAACAAATGTTTATATAAGGCCATGAATACAAACAAACAAAAAAAGCCAAAAATACCAACATTTTGCTAAAAATAACTTTTTTGTGTGCAGGAACACCTCCCCCCTCCCCAGCCTTCCTTCTTCAATTATTTTTGAGCGAAAATTTGATATGTGCTGGAATCCTGCAAGTTATTGTGAACACTAGTTTACATGTATTTTTGTGTCATTGAGACTTACAATTCATACTTAAAACTTTTTTTGTGAAAGACTTTATGAGTGAACCTAAATTATTCCATGATGATGTGTGTAAAGTCTATCATTGCTATTATGATTTGAAATAGTTGATGCCTTTCAACTTGGTTCAGATTCATGTATACATACATTTTGATGTTTTGAATACCTCTGTTTAGTGGTCATTGCATCAGCTTGCAAAAGATCTAGGGTTCAATCCATTCCCTGGTGGGACCGTGTCTGCATTTACCAGTGCTTCAAATGGCCATAGACATTATAACCTTAGCTGTGGAGAAAGGATGTAAAATACTCATATCTACCAACTTACTTTGAATGCTATGGTCTTCAACGTATCTTTAGTTTTCTGACAAATTATTTCTATTTCCATTTTTATTGCTTTGCAGATTCTTGAACTTACATCCTTATACTGCCCAGAACTGTCTGATTACAAGGTAAGTTACTTTTCAGAAATTCCCACCATTGGCAGTAAACCATTCTTGAAAACTTGAAAGCCAGTTTGTCTATGAAGTGACCACTCATCACTCCACCCACCCATCCCACACAACAAGTTTAATTTTCTTTCACAAAAACTTTGGTCTTCAATAATTTTTCCAGATGATATACAAATTTATGAATTGTTATGTCATCACATAAATAGCTCTCTCCATTTTCTAATGTCAGCTTTTCTTCAATCCTCTGCCACAATAAATAGTTTCAAGAAATTTTGCTGACTAAAACATTAACCTTTTTGTGCCCTAAATCAATATTTTCATGGAAAATATGTTTTGGAAATCATCAGTGGTCAAACCTTAATGTAGATATTAAAGAAGTATTTCAAAAGGTTTTTTTGAAGATCATAATCTGTATATATAAAATAAGCTTGGAAATTTCTTCAAATTTTATCAGCCATTGCTAGATAACAATAATCTCTAGACACAATTTTCAGCCTGTTGTAGTCATAATTTGATGTTCTTTGACATAAACATGACATTTCCTAGACGTCACCAGACATGAGCTGCTGTATATTGTGCAAAAGACAATGATTTTTAAATCTAAAAGCTTTGTGCGCTTATTTTGTATTCTAAGGAAGGAAAGGTATTGGACTATGACCCAGCACAGCAGCTTATTCACCTAGAGCTTAACCATATTCCTGCTCCTCCCAGTGAGGAGGTGCAAGGCCGGTTTGAGCTGGACCCAGATGAAGAATGGACCACAGAGAACAAGGCAAAGGAGGTTGAATCCAAGGTATAGTTCAAAATCATGGATGTTGAGTCATTCAGTCATAGTGTGTGTGTGTTGGGGAAAGGTGTTGTTGGAAGGGGCACGGGTGGGATTTGCCTCTGAAAGTGGGGAAAAATCACAAAATCAAGCTAAGATACAAACAAATCACAATACAAAAAATATAAATTTAGGACAAAATGCAGGGGAGGGGAAAATTCTTTCATTGTTTTCCCTTAAATCCATGAAGGGGGAAAAATTAACAAGATTTTGTTAAATGTATTTTGGTTTGTCATTCATGATATTTTGAAACAAAATTGCCACATAATTTGCCAAAGACTTTCTTGTTTGAATTTCAGCACATGAACGATTTCAGAATCACAGGTCTTCAGAAAAGATGCATAAATTTCAATATATATTTCAGCAAAATTAACAAAGGCTTTTAGGGAATATAGGTTGTTATCTTACTGCTGGTTACCAGATATTTCTACACAAATATGCTAGAACTTTAAACTTGAATATCCCCTCAATTTGTGTGGATTTTGTGCCTGTTATGTTATCTACCACACATGATAAACATACTTGAGCACATATTTATTCTTTTCACCTATTTGCTCAGATATCACTCAAACTTTTTTATCACTTATCTTTTTCATATTTGCATAACATTTACATAACACCTTTTTATGATTGGAAAACTGGCAGCACAAGTGCAATTACATAACCATAGTCAGTAACATGAATCACTGCTATTGCTGGGTAGATCTGCAGCATTTAAATGCTTGGTTTATAACAGCATAGAGGTCATTGTAGTTTAACACTTCACTAAACATCATCCATGCACTGTGCTAATCAATCACCAGTCAAAAAACAGTATACAAATAATTGGAATATGTTTATGATTTGCCGCTATGTACCATCTTTTTTGCCAAAGCTGGGCACTTCTATAAGGAAAAGCATTCTTTTATAGTTTCTAATTACCATAAAACGTTGTCCACACTCAATAAGCATAGTGTACGTGTATAGTGGGCACCGAACAAAATCTTCTTGTATAATGCACACACTATCAGCCACATATTACCTTCATGTATAATGCACATACACACACTGTATTTTTTAAACCAATTTTTTGGAAAACAGGGGGCGCGATTTCTTTGAGGGTAAAGTATGAAGAAAAAATGTAACTTACAAAAGAACGGCAATTTCTTTTAGGCCTATGATATTAGTTTCTTTATAATGCGATTTTTGTGTTTTTAGCATTATTGTACATGGATTATTAATGGAATATACTCTTTGCATATTTTCCACTTGGTTACGCACGACTTACAGCCTTTTCAAGTCACATTCGGTAAGTTAAATGTACAGTGTTACATCCTGAAAGTATGAAAAATGACGGGGGGGCGTTTATTAGAGGGGGGGCGTTTATTAGAGAAAATACGGTAGTATCAGCCACATATTACCTTCATGTATAATGCACATACTATCAGCCACATATTACCTTCATGTATAATGCACATACTATCAGCCACATATTACCTTCATGTATAATGCACATACTATCAGCCACATATTACCTTCATGTATAATGCACATACTATCAGCCACATATTACCTTCATGTATAATGCACATACTATCAGCCACATATTACCCTCATGTATAATGTACATACTATCAGCCACATATTATTTTCATGTATAATGCACATAGTATTAACCACATTTTACCTGCATGTATAATGCACATACTATCAGCCACATATTACCTTCATGTATAATGAGCATACTATCATCCACATATTACCTTTCATGTGTAATGCACATACTATCAGCCACATATTACCTTCATGTATAATGCACATATTATCAGCCACATATTACCTTCCATGTATAATGCATATACTATCAGCCACATATTACCTTCATGTATAATGCACATACTATCTTCCACATATTACCTTTATGTGTAATGCACATACTATCAGCCACATAATACCTTCATGTACAATGCACATACTATCAGCCACATATTACCTTCATGTATATTGCACATACTATCAGCCACATATTACCTTCATGTATAATGCACATATTATCAGCCACATATTACCTTCATGTATAATGCACATATTATCAGCCACATATTACCTTCCATGTATAATTCACATACTATAAGCCACATATAAACTTCATGTATAATGCGCATACTATCATCCACATATTACCTTCATGTATAATGCACATACTATCAGCCACATATTACCTCCATGTATAATGCACATACTATCAGCCACATATTACCTTCATGTATAATGCATATACTATCATCCACATATTACCTTCATGTATAATGCACATACTATCAGCCACATATTACCTTCATGTATAATGTACATACTATCAGCCACATATTACCTCCATGCATAATGCATATACTATCAGCCACATATTACCTTCATGTATAATGTGCATACTATTATCCACATATTACCTTTATGTATATTGCACATACTATCAGCCACCATATTACCTTCATGTATAATGCACATACTATCAGCCACATATTACCTTCCATGACAATGCACATACTATCAGCCACATATTACCTCCATGTATAATGCACATACTATCATCCACATATTACCTCCATGTATAATGCACATACTATCAGCCACATATTACCTTCATGTATAATGCACATACTATCATCCACATATTACCTTCATGTATAATGCACATACTATCAGCCACATATTACCTTCATGTATAATGTACATACTATCAGCCACATATCTCTCTTGCTTGCCCCTTTAAAATGATTCTGACTTCCAAAAAAATCTTCCAGGTCTCTTCCTTACTATCCCTCTACAAATGATTGACCTCTCTTTGACCTCTACTCTGTTTTTAGTTAAGACCTCACCTCCATGCATAATGCATATACTATCAGCCACATATTACCTTCATGTATAATGTGCATACTATTATCCACATATTACCTTTATGTATATTGCACATACTATCAGCCACATATTACCTTCATGTATAATGCACATACTATCAGCCACATATTACCTTCCATGTATAATTCACATACTATCAGCCACATATTACCTTCATGTTTAATGCACATACTATCAGCCACATATTACCTTCATGTATAATGCACATACTATAAGCCAAATATTACCTTCATGTATAATGCACATACTATCAGCCACATATTACCTTCATGTATAATGCACATACTATAAGCCAAATATTACCTTCATGTATAATGCACATACTATCAGCCACATATTACTTTCATGCACATACTATCAGCCACATATGACCTTCATGTATAATGCACATACTATAAGCCACATATTACCTTCATGTATAATGCACATACTATCAGCCACATATTACTTTCATGTATAATGCTCATACAATCAGCTTTTTTTTATATGCTTGGTCCCATTCCCTGTGTGTAATTGTGCAGGTGGTCAAGAATCCACCAGTATTTAATTTGTCGATACTATTCTCCTAGTGTACGATTGGTCCGTTATGGATATGTAAATCTCAGCCATGTGACTTTGTATATTTAATTAAAATGTTTCCAGAAATTGTTGATTCAGATTTGAAAACGTTCACTGTGTATCCAGGTGGGTGTAGTATACATAATGATGGGCTTTATGGTGTAGTTTGTGTTATAATGTAAACACCAATTGTTTCAGATTTCAGGGGTAATACGTGATGCAAAATATTACAGATGTATGGAAAAATAACATGCTAATGTGTTTTCTGCTTTTCTTTTAGGTGTTCGTGCAACTGTCTGCACTAGTTGAACCCAAGCTGCTTTCATGATGATACAATGTACAATGATGGAAGATACACTTAAGTGGATGAGAAGATCGAGACGAGGTCAAGTCGAATGTCGGTCAAAACAAAGAAGCGAGTGTTTTAATACTCAAGAGGCTCTTCACATACCAGGCAGCACCTAATGCAACGACTTTTAAGAGATATTTTTGTACTATTTTTGTGACTTTCATTTTATTGAATTCTTAAATACAACATAAACAGTGGTGCAATTCAAGTCCTGGAATCTCGTTGGCAATTTTGTGCTCGTTGTAACAAACATCAGGCTGTCATTGCTGTATGTTTGCTCAGGCCATGGGGTTTACCTACCTTTCCCACCCTATTGTTGCACTACTGACCATGAAGGTCCTTATTTTTTAAGTAGCATATAGAATATTGACAACTTGAACATCTGAATAGATGTACCAGCTGATAAAACAGGTAATTTAATTCTAAATGCAGCTGAAGGGATTCTCAAGCTATTTTTACCATTAAAACTATCAAAAATCTTTATACCAAATGAATTAGTTTTGTGTTATGTGACATGAAATTTTCCTACGCTTTGTGCATCCCACTGAATTTGAGCTAACCATTTTGTTTAGGTACTTTTTTGTCTTCATCATATTAAAGTCTGAGAGTGCACTTCATACATCCTGAGATAAGATATAACTGACAGGATATTTACTTGTCTGTACCAGCTTAATTGGCGAGAAATCTTTGTCAAAGTCTGCAAGTAATCTCTGCCAAAGTCGGCAAGTAATCTCTGTCAGTCTCATTTGGTAGAAGTTTAAAACTCTTTTGGAGAAGTTCGGTAATCCTGTTTCAATTTTGAGGTCTACCTGACACATATAAAAGATTGCGTATTCATTGAAAGCTAAACAGCTTCTGTGCAATTCCTCCTAAACTGGATAAATGGTGTTTTGTGATACTTTGTTTATTCAGACAATTATGGCTGGTACTCAAGCAATTATGAAACAAAGAAATACTACCTCATTGAATTTTTAAGAACTTGTTGGTCTGTGGGTTCATCTAGACATTTTGCTTCCTATGCAATTTCCCCTTGTAAGCCTTTATTTGATAAATTAGTGGAAGGAGGGCTTGAATTATCTCCTTTGCTCTCCGCATTCTCACTGATCCACATAACCCTTGCTTCTATTCCATCTGTTCTCCCTCCTTCACCAACCTCTTCAATCTCAACAAATGCATCCCCCACCCTTTCTACACTTACCTCCTTCTTTCTTTCTTTTTCTCTTTCTGTTTTTCTCCCTTACAAACCTTCCTTTCCTCACTATCCTAAATCTTACACCATAATTAATTAACACCCTCTTGGCACATTTGACTCTGACTGTCTCGGTGCCGTTAAACATCAACAAACCAAACCAAACCAAAACCTTTAATTATTGAGCTTGCATACACAGTAGGACCATTGAATTGAAGGTGCCAATTGGCAACCTGAAGTATCCTTTTTGGTCAAGGCAACTTTAATTGTTGGGACTGGAATTAACTTTTTAACTTATCAATAAAAAGAGAAACAAATTGTCCAGTTTTCGTTTCATTACCGTTTCTTGCATTACTCATATTTCTTGCTCAAATAATTGCCATAATCAAAATAAATGTATAACTGTAAATCGGAATAGGGATTAACTACTAAAAATAGCATTCAAGATACCTATATCTTAAAAAGAGATGCAACTTCTAAAAGAGGAAGGGTTGCTATTTGTACCTGAAAATCAGTTTAACCATAAAATCATGTACTTGGATTTCTCAAAACCTGACATTGTTTTCTACATTTTACTTAAAGGAGACACAAACCCACGGATTTCTCTTATGATTCGAACATATATCCTTAACACTATACCTACCTTGGGATGCCAAAAAGTGTTCCGTGATATTTTATTTTAATTAATAAAAATATTAATTACTTGATATATATATAAATCGTATGGGGGAAGCCATCTTGTAAACTCGCCCTCAATAGAAGTGACTTCAGTGACTTCAAGTGACGTCATTGAATTAGTTCCGTTCCTGCATACATAGCTGTACAAATTGTTCTTTTGGAACTTTTTCTTTAGTCAGTAGTGATTATCTCCGTTGATAACATTAGGCCTAAACTGATGAAAACTTACGCTAAGCCTAAGGTAAAAAACTAGCCCAACGTACATGTAGGCCTACTACTAGTACTGCAGAGAGTTTCAATGAAATTGGTTCCAAAATAGAGGCAAGAAGACAATTATAATATCCCATGGAAAGAAAACTATAATCTTCAAAAGAAGGCAAATAATCTTTCAAATAAAATTTATTTTGTGCTTCTAAAGCATGTGAAATCATTCGCACTTGAATCCTAATTGTTGTTGTTCAGTGTTTTCTTTCATGAAATATTTCAACAACAATATGACAACAAAAAAACAACCAATTCTAAAACGTCACTTCCAGGCCTGAAAACCAGGAGTTTCAAATTATACCGAATAATATGGCAACCTCTAAAGGGCCTGAAACTTTGAATAAAATCTGGAAACTGGTTGATTTTTGAAGGAAGCAGTATTGATTTTTAGAATCTTCATACAGTTTTACCCAAATACAATCCAAATTATTCTGTGGGTTTGTGTCTCCTTTAATATAACTAAAATATAGCTCAGTATTTTTAATATTTTAGTTTTGCCTTGGTATCCTTTTATAAGAACCTAAATTTAAATGAATTATTAAAAGACAACATTTTTTTACTTTTGACATTCTGTATGTTTTTTTTATTTTTATTTTTTTCATTACAGAACTTGCCCCTTGAACAGAACTCCATCCTAATTTTCTGCACCTGTGGCATTTCAGTAACCACATGTGGCTGTTTACAATTTCCAGTTCATTTCCAAATTATTCTACTTCGTGTTTAAACAAAATTTGCCCTCTTAAGATGCGAAATATGTGAAATTTGTTTTATTTGGACAAATTGTTAGAAGATTCAACCTGTGAACGCCCAAATTGATGCTATATTTCGTATTTTCACATAAATTCATTTCAAAATCAAGCGCGGCATTCCAACAATAAATCTTCCTTCCCATATAACAGCAACACCAGGAGAGTTTTCACTTGAATAACATCAATATGTTTAATGTTTTTAAAGTTTTGGGCTAAAAAAAACTTGTAAAGTGTATTTGTTATATTCATAAGTACCCAATGTATAATTTCATTGAGTTATATTCAAAGCATGATGTGTCAGAATATCTCGTAATTACCATTACCTATCTTTATCTTTGAAAAATCCTTTGCTTTACGGAAGTATGCTTGATGATACATAACTCCTGACCTCTACACACAAAGAGTCCTTGCTTTACACATATATTGCACTGATAACGGAAACAACAAAACTGCAGGATTGTTTATCAAAATAGTGTCCAGAAGAGGAGGTTACACTAAAGGGTCAGCAAGATTATAAAAGTCGCTCAGAATTGCCCTGTTAAAAATATTGCTATTTTTACGATTTCTGCATCAAATAAAATATCTAAACCAGTTTTCAGGGTATAAATAATCTCAAGTAAGAACTCGACGATGTTAAAAAAATATTACCAAGTTTTTATTGAAATACAGCATTTTTTGTCGAGGTGTCTCAACAGCCTGTGTGACCAAATAATTGCGTAATACATTTTCAATTCATTAAGAACGTGTCCTTCGAACGGGATGAAAATGACACTGAAAGTTTCATCCTGTCCATGTTTCAAGGCGCGCTTTCTTGAAATGTCAACACTTATATTTTTAAAATGGCTTTGACAATAATATCAGTTTTAATTGAAGTAAAAAATTGTTTCACAAAGACAAAACTTTCTTTAAAACAACTACACATTAAAAGAGAGTAAATATAAAATTATAAAATGAAACTGCTTCTATTACAAACAGAACCAAAAGGTTTTGTGGTGCCGATGTTTTTTGTTTTACATTAGCTGATTGATTTGCAAAACTTTTATTAATTGTCATGTTGTTAAATATCATAAAATATTTGTTCCATGATATTTATTCATAAGCCACACCCACCATGCAGATCAATAAATGTTGACAACATTAGCATTTGCACAATGATTAACAACATTTTCATAGCAAGTGTGCTGCAAAAATTGCTCATTTATACTATTTCAAGAAGTCAGTAAGCCTACCCATTAATATTCATGACATCACTTCCACAACGTTTGAACATATACATGTACAGACCATGACCCATTTGTGTACCTGATATAGCATAAATCTGATATATTGTTCATGAAATACAGTATGGTGTTTACACCATTTAGTACTTGCACATTAAAGCCACACCCACCATGCATACTAATGATATCTGTTGATAACATCAGCATGTGCACAATAACCAACAAAATTATCATGCCCAATATGATATACAGTTGCTCATTTATCATTTTTTCAAAATTTTAACTGTAAGGCTTAATAATATGCATGATATTACCACCAAAACAACAATAGAGCGCATCTACAGACCATGGGCAATCTTGTGTACGAAATATGACAAGAATCCAGTTTACCATTCTTGAATCGTGTTTTTCCAAGCTCTTTTAAGCAAAATCATATTACACCCCGCCCACTACGCACATTAATGATATTCAACGTTTTTACATAATGAACATGTACACACCAGCCAACATCATTTTTACACCAAATATGAAACAAAACACATGTGGTTGTTAAAATATGAACATTTCAAGATTTTTACATTAAGCTCCACCTAGTCATTAGTATGCACAATATCACAACCAAAACACAGCACATCTACATACCATGGGCTATCTGTGTACCAATCATGGCATGAATCCAGTTTAGATTCTTAAGACACCGTGTTTACAAGGTCTTTTCAACAAATGATATTAAGCAAAACCCACTATGCATAATGAAATTCAACGTTTTTACATCATGAACATGTACAAACCGACTAACAGCATAATTATATTATGAAACGAAATAGACATACACTTGTCTAAATATGAACATTTCAAGATTTTTATTTAAAGCCCCGCCTTATTATTAATATGCATGACATTACCAACAAAAACAATAAGAGCACATTTTCGGACCACGGGCTATCTGTGTGTCGAATATGACATGAATCCAGTGTGCCATTCCTGAGATATCACGTTTACGAGCTGGCCGTCACATACACACACATACATACACACACACACGCCATCATGACCACATAGGTTCCTGATGGTATTGCATTGGAACAAAAATGCAAATGCTACTTACATTGTCTGGCAGTGTTTCTACAGGTAATTCTTTATATAAAATTCTCTCTTCTACAATATACAAAAACATGTGGACAAAGTTTCCTTTCCATTCTTCAAATACTTTTTTTTAAAGTTAATATAAATCAGTTAATTTTGTCCTGGGTTAAGGATCTCTCTTCGAGCTTACAAAGTTCATCTTGAAATGATTATCTCTTTAAATGTCCTTTCCAGAAAATAATTATCTTGTAATGAAACCCTCTGGTATGAAGCTGAATTTAAACATAAAAACTCTTTGTGGGTTTATTTGGTATGTTGTACATTTGCAAATGACTGACCTCTACAGAGCAAAACTTTTCATGACTCAAATGGATTTACATTCAAAGGTTTAGTACCCATTGCTGGTATTGTTTGATACTAGGATTATTTTCAACATACATTTTATGTCAAGTGAAATTGTTTGTTTTCCTTTCTTTGACCCAGGACACCTTCACTCTATACTGACTGAATGCAAAGCTTCAAACTTGTATACTGATGAGCTTAGTGTAGCGGGGATATTTACGAGAGTTATACTTACCTTCCATGCTATAAATATGCAATCTGGTCCAATGACCCGATTCTAACGCACTTCTAACCAAACTAAAAACGCAGTTACCAACCCAGCCCTGACCTCCATTATACCATTAAACAACCCTCACTTAACATTCTGCTGAAGTCTAAACGAAAGGGGAGGTGGGCCATGATGCATGGAAGGTAAGTATAACTCTTGTAAATATCCCCGCTACACTAAGCAGGGTAAATTTACTTTTAAGTTATATCTTACCTTCCATGATATAAATATGCAATCGAGGATTGGAAGGGAGTTCAGGTGGAAGCCCACACAGAAGGCTGGTCTAATACTCAAACTAGTTTTCCTACTTAAAGAACTAGTTTCCTTATCCTCTTAAGGGCAAAAACCACTATAGGAAAGGGCAAAAAAAAAACACTATAGGAATTACTAAGTCATAGTAAATTACTCCTAGTTGAACCACCTGTTAGTAATAACTGAGGAAAAGCATCGCATGAATATGGGTTAGTCGCCCAAAAGAACATGTTAATGGAAAAGTGTTAGTAAACAGAAGCAAACAATGGCCAATATGTCATGGCGAAAACTTGCAAAGTTCGCCAGCGGACCGGGGTGGCTTTGTTAAGCATGAGGAAAACAACCATTGGTAAAAATAAACAAATTAAAACATGCCTGAACAACGGCAAAAATTCGTTAGTAAACGATTAAAAAATTAATAGATTAACAAATAAATCGTATCTGAAACGAGAGCGTGGATAACTTAATACGTTACTGCTCCTTTTTCCTGGGTATGGAGATTGAGGCTTCTCTTAGCAAATTCTTCCATCTCTTTCTGTCTCTTGCTACTAATGCAGCTTTCACTTGCCATCTTATTTTTTAAATAATTCTTAGGCATCTGGAACACATCTGTTTCTTCTCGTTAGCTTTTGTCAGCTTCCAGGTTTCACATCCATAGAGGAGTACTAAGATTATATTTTCAGTTTAGTTTTGGACACGCAGACAGCAACTCGAATTGAGCCCATGCCAGTGTTTTGAGAACTACTTGCATGTCCCACGGGGGAGCAAGGTTCCGAACTGATGGTCTTATGTAAGAACACTCTTTCCTCTAATCTTTCCAGTGGTCACGCGTTAGTAATGGTTGACCCATCCGGAAAGCCCCGGTGAATAGCTGCTATAGCTGTCTAAAAACCCTTGACTGTATTGATGGATTTGTTCAGATTAAATTGATACAATAAGAAATCTGCTGTAACCAAGAGACGCCGAATGTGGAGAAACCGATCTATTCTAACACTAGCCTCGGAACATTCCAAGTCTGGCAGAATACAGCCCTAAAGTGGAGTGTCTCCGATTTTGGGCTGCCACTTGCACTTGCATCAAGATAGAAGGGACTTGGTGAGGATCGAGAATCTCCTGGACCTCGTGCTTCCCCGTCTGTTGATATAAGCCACTATGGTGGTGTTGTCAGTGTGTATCAGAACAGTTTTGTTTTGTACCTGTGGTAAAAAGCGAACAAAAGCCCGGCACACTGCCTCTAGTTCCAACATATTGATGTGCTGATTGCACCACATGCCCATCCAAATCCCGCGACTTGGGACCAAGCTAAATGCGCTTCCTGCCACATCAAAAGATGAGCCTGTCACCACTGACAGTGACAGTCTGGTGGGTGGGAAAATCGCTACCTGAGACAGGTGGGAGTGGACGCACCAACAAAAATGTGGGGAACCACTACCTGTGGACAGAGGACGGGTACACTGAGGTCCCTGTGGATGGGACGAAATGATCCAGTGGGTGGAATTGTAGGTCCCACATGTGAAACCTGCATATTGGGACTATGTCTACCAGACTGGCTAGGTACCCAGGAATACCAGCCACACTCTCAATAGGGAAAAACGTTGGCTCCTGCCTTCATGGCCAGGATCTGTTCCTCTGTCGGTCATATGCGGTCTTGCGTGAAATCCAGGATTGCTCCCAGAAAAATGGGGAGTCTCTGATGGAACTAGATTGGATTTGGCGTGGTTGATAACCCAGCCCAAGTCCTGTGCCACTCTTATGACTATGTCTGTGTGCTCCGCGATGGTGGCTGCATCTTCTGTGATGATAAGCTAGTCATCCAGATAAATAAAGATTCTTATGCCTTGCTTCCATAGAAAGGCCGAGAGAACCCTCATTATCATGTGAAAACCCTAAGGGCAGTCGACAGACCAAAGGGTAACGCCCTGAAGGTGTACATGACTCCCTCGAATTAGAACGCCAGAAGTGCTTGTGTTTCTCATGCATCAGCATGTGCAAATACGAGTCTGCGAGGTACACAAAGGCCCTTCGTAAACATGAGGGAGGATAGAGTGCAACCTTCTTGGGGGCCAGGAAGAACGTGGACATTACAAGGTACCTGGGTGGATTCTGCTTTCAACAGCAGTTCCCTGATCTCTGTCCATAAAACTCAGCGTGACTCTCCAATCGAGGAGTAGGGTGGGGCGGAAGAGCCCTCCCTGCGGCGGAAGGGATGTGAACTCTAGTCTGTAGCCCTGCTGAACAGTTCTCAGCACCCACTTGTCGGAGGTGACCTTTCCCAACTCTTTCAATTTTCCCAGATGCCCCCCCCCTCAACCTGACCGCCCGTTAGCGGGGGAGTCGAGGGTTGGTCAAAGGCCCCTGCCTCTTCCCCACTCACGTGAGGAAGAGGAGCGCGCTCTGCATGCCAGAGGGGAAGGAGCATCGACCGGAGCCTGGACTCTGGAGAAGGCGAAGAAGACGTGTAACGTTGACCCTTTCTCCTACGTTTTCCACCTTGCTCTCTGTCCCTCATTCGGGGCCTGCCTCGCTCGGGGGAGAGCAGGACAGGAGCCTGGGAGGTAGAAAAGGCATACACATGAGGGTACGCCTGCTCAGATGGAGAGATGGGAGGGCTCATCATCTGGCGCCCTGCTGAGTGTGGGTGGCAGCCTCTCCTCTCTGGCTGGAGAGGGCTGCTGCTGTCTTGACTTCGGAGGTGGCGCTGGAGGGGGAGAAGACAATGACAGCCTGTCCAACAATCTCTTCTCCGCCCTCTATCTAAAAGTGCTGGTCACAGTAGAGTCGGTGCTCTAACCACACTGCCTAGTCCCAGTCACTACAGAGTGTACAAGGATTCGACTCGCAGCACAACCTACAAGCATAGCACGTGTTATGGATGTCCCTGAGCCATAGCTGGACAAACCGCTTACATGCGATGTAATGCGGGACATCAGAGATGTGTCTAGCACTGGCATCGGGCGATCTGTCCTCGGTGTCAATGATTCTAGTGACAGTTCAGAAAAACGTAGACATTAAACGCAAAAAGTTTCTATAGTAGTTCTCACAGCCGTGGAACTACATAGCTATTGGCTACTTATACAAGAAGAAATTAAGTTTCCGTGAAGCTACACTTCCTATAGAGTTTGATTTATTATCACTTCACCACGTAGCTGTACAGCTAGTGGGTACAATTCCAAGTTTACCGCTGTACGTTACCCCATTTAATTCCCACCAGAGCCATATGGACCTGTAAAGCTTAGCTAAGGAGCCATATGGGTCCATACAACGGAGCTGTATGGATCCGTAAAGCTTAGCTATAGAGCCATATGGACCCGTACAGGGCAATTCAATGGACCCGTTGCATGGAGCCATGAACCCGCTTTATGGACCTGTACAATGGAGCCGTATGGACCTGTAAAAGTAATCTTATGGCTCTTCAACGAGCTGTGAAGTTGTAACTTTCTTAAGATGCCGCCCCTTGTGGTCCTATTGGTCCCCGCATAAACCGTGGCCAACAGCAGTGTTTTAAGTAGTCACAGTAGCATCAAGTCGTGGCGCACTAGTATTATCTGTGGTTTATCCTAAGTTACGTCGTTAAGACGCAACTTAGTCACTTGTTTAGTTTTAACTTACACCAGATGGACCACTACCTGAGGTAGCATCGAGTCGTGACGCACTAGGGTGGTTGGTCAGTATAAATTAATAAAGTTGACTACTACCTGTGACCCCGCTTAGTAAAATGGAGCCGTGACGCACTGGCAAATGTAGTTTACTTTGTGAGAATACGTCGCTAAGACATGATTATTATACAACTTACACCAAAGCTCCCCTACGGGGATGTACTAACGACACTTACGAGGGCGAGACTGCACTGCGGAAGACAACACACATAGTATAAGACATGCCACAGCACTTTAGTACACCAGAAAAATGAATCGGAATTGTATCTGAAAATTTTTTGAAACCCGAGAAAATGCAAGAAATGCAACAATTTTGAAAATGCAGGTGTGGAAAACATGAACCACTGCTCACTTGGTGTCTGTGAAGAGAAAATGAAAATGTAAATTCTCTTGAAAAGGGGGCACAAGGGGGACCTCACCTGTGTCCCTCCTGCGTCCCCCTAGCTGAGCACTAAAACTAAAATCTTAAGTCTCAAAATAGTGCTAGACTTACGAACTCACGCTATGTATGGTAACGTAAAATAAAATATAGGCTCTCTTGTACAAACTGTACCTCCTTAGAGCTAGCTGCAGCAGACTCGGCAGTCATTCTGTGGTGACATTGACCTCTTGTGCATGAGCCAACAGCAAAACGATAAGTTGATCTAATGCATATGAGAACCTTAACTGAAGATATTCATATAAAATATGCACAGTATAACACTAGGTTATCCTAATGGTAGGGTGTGGGCCTAGGGCGAAAACACATCTACCTGTGGGAAAGAGGCCTAAAAGCTAGCACACCAGATGCTCTAGGGGTTAAAGACTCCCACCCCACCCATTTGTACAGGCAGATGGATAACACTCTGAACTTAATGCAACCTCAATGGAAAGTCCTGTGAATTGGACCGAATCTTTCCCACGCCAGTGGCCACCTCATCTAACCTCAGATAATGCCAAGCAGCCAAAGGATGAAAATTTTAAAGAAATTTCCGATCAGTCTCAGCGATGTTGTGACAACAATGCGCTGAAAAGAAGTAACGGATGTTAGAGGTATAATGAAGGTCAGGGCTGGGTTGGTAACTGCGTTTTTAGTTTGGTTAGAAGTGCGTTAGAATCAGGTCATTGGACCAGATTGCATATTTATAGCATGGAAGGTAAGATACAAGTTGAAGTAAATAATATGATTGTCATAGTTCAGGAATTTTCCCATTTTGTCCCTAACATCCCTGCTTGTAGTACATACCAATTTCATACTAATACGAATAAGCATTGAATTGTGAGTACAACAGTCTCTGAATTTTGTAAAGAGTTCATTTTGTTTATCGTACTTGATTAAAATTTCAAAAAAATGTTCAATACATGCAATATTAATGACATAGGCTTGCCCAAAATCGCAAATTCCATCAATTTTGACATTTGACAAATTCAACATTGATGATTTCACGGACATACAATATTTCCCAATTGTTAATGAAGATTGAGACAAAACTATGAAAATCTTGTAAAGGTCCTTCAAAGGTGGCTAAAAGTGTTGGGACAACATCACTCAAAATGTTTTAACAGCATTTGTCACCACACCCAATTAAATATTGTGCGCTTTGCAAAAAACATGGTAAAATGCAACTTTCAACATTGATCAAGGACTTTTAGCCATAATTGTAGTGTGGCAGGTTCACAAGGTTCACAAAGGAAAATGGAGAGTTCTTAGGTCTGAACATACCAAAAGCAATATCAATTAGTGACAGATTATTTTCTGCAATTATTCAATAAGTTTTTAATACTCAAGCTCAAGTTACCTACACCTATCACAACTCTGGAAAATGGATGCTACGGTTATATCTGTGCCATTGGTCAGACCTACACTATCCACGAAAGCACCTAAAATTGTGATATTTCTTTGGATTTACCAACCATGCTTCAGAACTAGTATAAGGAGTTTTCATTACTTTGCAATATTCTTAAGTACCTGCTGTACAAAAAAATGTAATTATCTACAAAGTAAATGAAAATTTATGCAAGTATTTTTGTGTAAATAATTCAACATAAAAGATAAACACGAGATAAAAACATGCTTAACAGCACCTGAAGGGAGCTGCTCCAGGACCACTGCAGAATAAAAAAAGGAAGCTGCTGCAGGACCACTGCAGAATCGAAAAAGGGAGCTGCTGCAGAACCACTGCAGAATCAAAAGAAGGCTTTTGTTAATGTAACTACTATTTTTGTACAGTCTTTTGAACAGTGTCACAAATCTCGAGCAATTAATACTTTATGGTGGCAAATTGGGTACCTGGGTTTTCTAGAACCAAGTACTTTAAAGAAGTATATTTACATACATGTATTATACAAAAAATATTAAAAAAACTATTGCGACTTTATTTCCATCTACTGCTTTTGCCTTTATGCTTGGATGTCCTTATTTATCTTGAGAGAACGCTTAAATTCATTTGTGAAAGGGCAAATAGAGATTATATGAACTGGGATATTTAAGCATCAATCCCAACACTATAAAAACAAGTACTTTAAGATATGGCAATCACAATTGCAGCTTAACTTTTTACCTATCACAATTTGGCCTTATACTTACATTACATGATATCTTATTATGCATAGAACATGATCTTTCTTTTGCACCACTTTGTACACAAAGAACCATTTTTATATAGCCCACACCATCACAGATAATCCAACTTGACTTTCCATACACCTTCTCCTCTCTGGTTCCTCTCAAACATGCAAATCTGCCTCAACATTGATCTGAATACGGGTGCATCACTCCTATCTATTTTCTCTTTAAAATGCTGCAATATTTCATCTGTAGAGGCTTGTCCTGGTCGTGTGGCATGTTCCGTGATGAACACAACGACCTTTGACATCAATCCCTCATATCTAGGGTCCAGGCCTGCAACGGCCCTGGAGGCCCGCCCTCGCCATTGTTCCTCATCTTCGTCCTCATCACTGTCCTCCTTGAGCTGCACATGATTTCTCTGCCTCATCTTAGCAAGGAGGTTCTGAGAGGATGGAAGAGCCTCCTCTTTATGGACTGCAGCTTCACCACTGAACATCTTTGATTTAAAAGGAGATTTCTCCTGAAATGAAACCAAACAAGTATTGACATATTCCATGGGTTATGGCAGCTGACAGGAAAGCATGGAAAAGCCGGTGGAAGCCCTAGGTGCCACCAACGCATGCAAAGGATAAGTAACGGGTCAAATTTGCTTGAAACATTAAATACTTTTAAAGCAGCAGAGCACTTAATAATGGGCTATAAACATGTAGATCATTACACTTACATACTTGAAAATGTTAATAGCATATCTGTGTCTATATTGATCATACACTGACCATCTGTTAAATAACTAAAAAAATTGATCAAAATCAAGTACAATTCACATATTTATGTGAGATATCACCAAGCATATTCCTCAAAAGTTCTACTACTATCCGTTGTTTTATTACAAGACATCCTCATAACTGGAGATTTAATTTATGATGGACTGACTTTCACAAAATAATTCTTAAGACTTAAAAAAAATCTTCTAGTTTTGAAAAGTCCATACGTTGGAATTTCTTTTTCTTTTAAATTCCAAGACTGCACTAAACTCTGTAAATTCAGAGCTCGTTCCATATGATAAGAACATTTTATAGGCATTCACAGACCTTTTCATCTTGCCCTTAATCCACACATGAGATGATTACAAATGACTTTGGCTGAGAATACCCAATTTATTCATTTTGTGTCATAGCATAACATCATACAGGTCTACACATCCCCCACCATCAATTTATATTATATTGATAGACAAACCCCCTTCCCCCTCAAACACATTCCTATCACAAAGGCATGATATAATACCAGCAGAAACACCTCATCCCCAAACATCATGATGCAGCATTTCCCACCCCTGGCAACTGACATGAGCCACCATAGGGAAAAGAGTTGCAGTTGCCCCTTTCCCCAAACTTGCTAATCATTGTTTCATATTGAATTATATGTATAATTAAGAAGATGCTCCTATTTTCCAGCCAATCTCTTACACTGTCCTGGCAACCATTGACTACAAGTTATGTTCTTTAATAAATTAAAACGACTTTTCATAAGTTAACTAGAATGGTAAATACTGCATGGTTCGCATGCCCATGCAAATTAACACCCATATCATATGATCCAGCCAATTATAAAAATGGCATCTCACACTTAAGTCCCACATGGCATCCTATGTCCCACATGGCATCCCACCCCATGTCCCACATGGCATTCCACCCCATGTCCCACATGGCATCGCACCCCATGTCCCACATGGCATCCCACTTCATGTCCCACATGGCATCCCACCCCATGTCCCACATGACATCCCACTCAATGTCCCACATGACATCCCACTCAATGTCCCACATGGCATCCTACCCCCCATGTCCCACACGGCATCCCATCCCATGTTCCACATGACATTCCACCATATCTCCCACATGGCATCCTACCCCATGTCCCACATGACATCCCATGTCCCACATGACATCCCATGTCCCACATGACATCCCATGTCCCACATGACATCCCATGTCCCACATGACATCCCATGGCCCACATGACATTCCATCATATGTCCCACAGGGCATCCCATCCTATGACCCACATGGCATCCCACTTCATGTCCCACATGGCATCCCACCCCATGTCCCACATGGCATCCCACCCCATGTCCCACATGACATCCCATAGGCTCCATAAGAAGTCTCATACTAGCTATCACAGTCACTGATTGAGCATACTATGTAAGAAAGTGTCAGTTCATATGATAACTTATATGCAAATGACTTGTTGAAATGGGGTGGGACATGGTCCCACATGACATTCTATCCCATGGCAATCCACCCTATGTCCTGCATGGCATTCCACCACATATCCTACGTGGCATTCCACCCTGTTCCACATGGCATCCCACCCCATGTCCCATATGGTATCCCACCCCATGTCCCACATGTCATCCCACCCTATGTCTCACTAACGTCCCATAAGCTACGTAAGAAGTCTCATCCAAGCTACCACAGTCCCTGATTGAGCATACTATGTATTAAAGTGTCAATTCATATAATAACTTATAATGCAAATGAGTTGTTAAATAAGAAAAAAAGGTGGGGTCAAATAATTATGCCTGATATAGCCCTTGGTGTATAGAACATGGTAAATATTATATCATATGTCTCTCATGGCCCCCATCCATGTCCCACATGGCATCCCTCCCTATGTTTATATGCAATCACATCCTGTCACACTCCCTGACTAAGCATGCTAAATATCAAAGTCTGGTCAGGTCATATACTGTAGTTACTTTATGCAAATGAACACAATAATAAAAATGGAGTTTAAAAAATCATGTCTGATATAACTATTTGTTGCCCAAATATTTTGAAGAATTTTAAGGATTTCAAATCTCAAATGCTACAAGAGAGACTTGAGGATCTCTGAAGAATATTGGAAAATTATATCATTTTACAGTTATCTTCTCAGAAAATATCAAATGTATTGTAGACTTTTTAAGGAACTAGTCTTTATTCCTATCTTAAAAACCTCTGAAAAACTTTAACATTTTATAAGGAAATTCTGAGGAATTCTCAAAAAACTTTAACATTTCTGAGGAAATCTCAGGACAAATCTGTGGATGGCCGGACAGCCGGACGGACGTAATCGCCATTACATAGGTTCGCATAAATGCTTCGCATGCGAACCAAAAAATCAAGTTGCTCTTACCTCTGATTTCTTTTCATTTGGCTCAGCTAAGTTTGGATTAATACGCTTTCCGAATCTTGACCTGGCAAAAGTACAAAACACACATCTTATAATGAGTATAGAATAGAGAAAATCATTGGCTCACAAATGATACAAACCCAACAAGAAGGACATGTGATCTTGGCATTAAACATTTTTTCAACTTCAAAGTTTTGAGGTATCAACAATCTTTATACCTACCCTCATTGGTTTAGCAGATATTACAATGGGAGCTTGAACTATAAGATACATAGTGCAACTAAGTGGGTCAACAAATACAATTTTGTCTACGTTCATAGACGTTTAAGAACAAAATAACATATCAAATTTCTGCTCTACCATAATGCTATAAATTCCTGAAAAAAGAATATTTTTCGAATATCATTAAGTCAATATTTTCATGATTTTATAATAGTTTAACTCTCTTTAATAGTTTAATTTTTTAGTGTAATATACTCTTCTGAGCATAACAAAATTTGGGCCTTTACCAACTGGTATTTTGAGATTTTAATATTGTTTACAGTATGATTCAAAAGGAACCCTCACTTTGATTGGACGGTGTGACCTGATGTACCAGTCCAAGTAGCCAAGCCACTCCTGGCTGATGGACACACTTGGCGTGAAAGTTTGAGGGCTTTGGCTGCTTCTTTTGCGACTCTGTTGGCTTCGTTCTCCACAAGGACATAATCTGGATTTGAAGCTTGCATGATCCTGTCATGTTTCAGTGCACTGTGAACACCTACAAGACATATCAATGATATAAACATGAAATACTAGATACTTACAAAGGATGAAATTTTATCCCACCCTATTCACCTGATGAATATTTTGAGACGAAAAGTTTTTATTTTCCTACAATAAGACACCCTAAAATCAGTAACTTGTAACCTTAACACACTAACAGCTCGCTTTGCGTACATTTTTCTACCACCAAAGTTAGTTAAGTTTATACTATTGTTAATTAATACATACATGAAATATTATTCATTATTTCTTTAATCTTTTGGTGCAGTGGTTAAGTAGTAATGCTCGTATGCATACAGGTTCAACTCCAGCTGCACTGTGTCCTTGAACAACACACTTTACTTGCTCCAGTCCACTCAGCTGTAAGATGAGTACCAGCCCTGATGGGAGTAAACATGCAATAGCCTGGCGTCTTGTCTAGAGGGAGTCATATCCTCTGGTGCCCTTGCACTATTGCCTAATGGCTCGGATGGATTTAACCAACTTTTAAGTTCAATCTTCTAAAACTAATACGTCAATTTTTTATTGATGAGACTTCAACAATTTAAATCAATGATACGTTAATAGTTTTTAATAGATGCCGTGCATATTGTAATCAAAGGAAAACAAGAGACTTTCCCTGAAAACAAATATAAGTACCATACTGTCCCCCGTGTCCTTATTCTGATTTATACCCCATTACTTCCCTTCATCTTTGAAGGGGCATTATGTTATCCCCCCCATTACTAATTTTTCAATATCTTAAAATTTGCCTGAATTAAATAGTAGATGGTGCCATTAACTAGGAGATGTTGCCATTGATGCAAGAATTAGCAACTGTAGTAAGCCTGATGTGATCATTCATTACATCAGGTGTAGCTTGAGTACTTATTTAGTTTACCCTTTTAAGGCACATGCCTTGGAAACCACACATAAGTCACCTTTGAGTTGTTTTTAGTGTGGCATTTTGCCAGCATGTCTGCATTATGCTCTTCTTGTTAGTGCTGTCATGACATATTGATTATCGCGATATCTCTCTTCCCACGACAAGAAATATGCCTCTCGCGAAATATCGCGATACCAAAAACAAATACTCAACTAAGAAATTTTCGCGCAACTAGGCTAGGCTACTTCGTATGTTACAATTCTAACGTTACAGTACTGAATCTAAAAGTAAAGTTTAGGCCATTAAAAACGTGCAAAACAATCGTCAAACATAAAAAGTAATTAAAAATCGTGTTCCGTCACCACACACTGGCATGCGCCGATGTAAGTTGGCAAAAAGAACGAAAAATTGGTCCAGAATGTGACACTCAGGCTCTCACTTCAGTGATTCATGGTCACGTTGGCTAAATTACGAAACATGTGCGTGATGAACGTAATACATGTAGTCATGATGATCATGTCGTCTGCTAGAACTGCAAATCATTTTTCTTACGTTCATCATATCATGGAGTAAATTGTAACTCCATATCATATAATGTTAGTGATGTTAACAATTTGTGTCGTGAGTCAAGTTTTCTTGAAAAGTATCGCGATATATGATATATCATGATATTTTTCTCCACGATAATCGATAGGTAATACAGCCATGTTGTGGCAGCACTACTTCTTATTCATAAAGATTTTTTTCTCAATTTTACATTCTAGTCATTTCAGTAAGAAAATGTTTCTATCCTACTAAAGCAACGATGAACATTGATAAAAATCAATATAAATGCAAAGGTTAGAAAATCATGAAACTTCCAAAACCTGCTTCAGGGGATATTTATGGTTTCAGAGGAAAATAATAACTTTACATTCAGGAGCACTATTGAAAACTGGTCACAAATGTTCTTTTCCCAAAAAGCATAAATTTTGAAGGCTCTTTAACTTGAACTAATCTCATCTCCTCCTTGTTTTGATGGCACAAGGCTTTCAAACATCCCGAACAGCAGAGGGAAGAAAACCACTCTATCTGTTATCTGGTAGGAAAAATTGCAAGATTTTTCAACTATGATAAATGCTCTCCCATACCTGTTTTCTTGAAAAGACTTGCAAGAACGAAGTCGTCTTGCTTCTTGTGGCTTTTCTCGTCTTGCTCCTCGCTCTCCTCTTCATTCTCCTGGGGTTTGTATGTCCTGCGCTTGGCCAAATTGGAGATACGAATACCTTCTAATTCTAAGGAAAAGAAGTTACATACCGTAAATCAATGCATTGAATACATCAATGCATTCAATACATAAATGCATCAATGTAATCAGTATGATTATTGATGTTCTTGATAAATCCCATTGCAATCAATATGGTACTCAATATAATCAATATGGTACCAAAAGGTAACCAACATGGTAACCAATGAAAATCAAATGATAATCAGTGGAATCATATGGTTATCAATAAAAATCAATATGGTAATGAATTTAATCAATATGGTAGTCAATACAATCAATATAGTAATCATGTGATCAATATGTTAATCATTGTAAACAAAATGGTAGTCAATGTAAATGATATGGTAATCAATCTAATCAAAATGATAACCAATGTAAAACTAGAACGGTAAATACCATCATGGTTCACATGCCCATGCAAATTGACACCTATATCACATAACCTGGCCAATTATAAAAATGGCATCTCACACTTTAGTCCCACATGGCATTCCATATCCCACATGGCATCCCAGATCCCACATGGCATCCCATATCCCACATGGCATCCCATATCCCACATCCATCCCTTGTCCCACATGGCATTCCACCATATTTCTGACATGGCATCCCATCTTATGTCCCATATGATATCCCATCCAATCTCTTGTACCATGTGGCATTCCACCATATGTCCCACATGGCATCCTATCCTATGACCCACATGGCATCCCACCCTATGTCCCCAAGGATCCCATCCCATGCCCCAAATGACATCCCATCCCTTGTCCCACATGGCATTCCATTATATGTCCCACATGGCATTCCATAATATCTCCCACATGGCATTCCATTATATCTCCCACATGGCATTCCATTATATCTCATCTCGCACATGGCATTCTATTATATCTCCCACATGTCATTCTATTATATCTCCCACATGGCATTCCATTATATCTCCCACATGGCATTCCATTATATCTCCCACATGGCATTCCATTATATCTCGGACATGGTAATCCATTTTATCTCCCACATGTCATTCTATTATATCTCCCACATGGCATTCCATTATATCTCCCACATGGCATTCCATTATATCTCCCACATGGCATTCCACCATACAGTATGTCTCACATGGCATTCCACCATATGTACCACATGGCATTTCCACCATATGTCCCACATGGCATTTCACCATATGTCCCACATGGCATCCCACCCTATGATGCACATAACATCCCACCCTATGTCCCACATGGATCCCATCCTACATGTCCCACATTAATCCAACCATGTACCATGTAACATCCCTTCCCATGTCCCACATGGCATCCCTCCCTGTGTCCCACATGGCATCTCTCCTTATGTCCCACATGGCATCCTACCTTATGTCCAGCATCAGTGGCTTCCCACCTGATGTCCCACATGGCACCCACCTTATGTCCCACCATGTTCCACATGGTATCCTTCCCAATGTCCCAATGACATCCTACTTTATGTCCTACATGGCATCATGTCCCCATGGCCTCCTACCCTATGTCCCACATAGCCTCCTACCCTATGTCACACCACCTACCCTATGTCTTACATAACCTCCTACATACATGGTATCCCAACCTATGTCACTCTGTATTACTCCTAGCTTTCCACCCCATGTCCCACATGGCATTCCACACCATTTCCCACATGGCATTCCACACCATTTCCCACATGGCATCCCACCCTATGATGCACATAACATCCCACCCTATGTCCCACATGGATCCCATCCTACATGTCCCACATTAATCCAACCATGTACCATGTAACATCCCTTCCTATGTCCCACATGGCATCCCTCCCCGTGTCCCACATGGCATCTCTCCTTATGTCCCACATGGCATCCTACCTTATGTCCAGCATCAGTGGCTACCCACCTGATGTCCCACCTGGCACCCACCTTATGTCCCACCATGTTTCACATGGTATCCTTCCCAATGTCCCTAAGACATCCTACTTTATGTCCTACATGGCATCATGTCCCCATGGCCTCCTACCCTATGTCCCACATAGCCTCCTACCCTATGTCACACCTCCTACCCTGTGTCTTACATAACCTCCTACACACATGGTATCCCAACTTATGTCACTCTGTATTACTCCTAGCTTTCCACCCCATGTCCCACATGGCATTCCACCCCATGTCCCACATGGCATCCCACCCCCACCCCATGTCCCACATGGCATCCCACCCCATGTCCCACATGACGTCCCATAGGCTCCATAAGAAGTCCCATCCTAGCTATCACAGTCCCTAATTGAGCATACTATGAAAGTGTCAGTTCATATAACTTATATGCAAATGAGTTGTTAAATAAGAAAAAAGGCGGAGTCAAATAATTATGCCTGATATAGCCCTTGGTGTATACCACATAGTATATATTATATCATATGGCCCCCCCATCCATGTCCCACATGGCATCCCTCCCTATGTCCATATGCAATCACATCCTGTCACACTCCCCAACTGAGCATACTAAATACAAAAAGTCAGGTCAGTTCATATACTGTAGCAACCTTATGCAAATGAGCACAATAATAAGCCCAATTATTTTGAAGAATTTTAAGGATTTTAAATCTTCAGTGCTAGGAGAGAGACTTGAGGATCTCTGGAGAATATTGGAAAATTATATCATTTTACAGTAATCTTCTAAAGAAATATCAATTATTTTGTAGACTGTTTAAGGAAACTGTGTCTTCACTCTGTCTTAAGTGTCTCTAAATTTTTTTTAACATTTTGTAAGAAAATTCTAACCTTCCGTAAGGATAAAGAATATGAACTTTTTATTCTCAAACAACTTTAACATTTCTGAGGAAATCTTAGAAAAAACTGTGGATGGCCAGATGGACAAAATCGCCATTACCATAGGTTCGTATTATGCTTTGCATGCTCACCAATAAAATGGTAAGCAATGCAATTGATATGGTAATCTTGCAATACATATGGTAATCACTGAAATTAATATGGTAATCATTGCAATCAATACCATATCATGCAAGTGTGACATTTTTTCTGGCTTCAATTGTATTTTGTAACAACCCCCTCCTCCCTTTTCCCTCTTTGATCACATTGTTCTGGGCATACTACTAAAGGAATACAATTCAGGGATGGAATACTACTTACTAGCATCCTTCTTTCTCTTTCTCTTCTTATTCTTCTTCCCATCCCCTTTTCTTGTTGCAGAGGTTGAATGTGTTTCAGGGTTTAACGGCACTTTAACAGAGGTTAAAGGAGAAATCTTATCACCTTGCTTCTTCTTGAGTCGTCCTTTTATCACTAATGAGCTTTGGATTTCAGTTTTTAATTCACCATCCTCTAAAGTCTCCTCATTCTCCAAGTTATGATCGTTCATTTCAGTTTCATCCGATTGTAACACTTCAGCTGCAAACCTCTTGGGAATCGTGAAACCTTTCATGACATCTCCATTTTGGCTCGAATCATCCATTTTGTTCATAGTCACACCTTGGTTTTCCATCTCTTCATCCGGAATTGAATACTTTCTGTCACTGTGAGCCATTTTACTGACTTGTGTCTCTGACTTTATTCTAGAGAGCAACTTTTTCCTCTTCTCCATTACCTTCTGGTCATCCACAGTAATACCTGATTCCGGCGAGTCTCGTTTCATCCCCCTTCTTTCCTTGTCAAAGAAATTCTCCTTTGGTTTTCTGAGCGAAGATTTCTTGGGTTCTTCATCATCGTCAGGGAGGTACTTCGGATTGTGAATGTTAGATCCAGTTCCGGCGAATATTGCACTTGTTTCTGTTTGGTCAGCTTGATCATCAAGAGTGAAAAGTTCAAAAAGATCGTTGGATTTGAAGAAACGTCTTTGCCTGGGATCCTTGAGTACTTTCTGAGTTAAAAAATGTTTGTAGATTTGCCTACCAAAAGAAAGGATTTGGTATAATATTTTCACTTGATATTCTTAAATTTTAATACACAGTCCTGGCTTTTTGAAATATATGAGTCAGTGGGAGGCCTGTTACAACTCCAAAGGGATTATGTAGTCAAGAAAACCATAAAGGTGGACATTACAAAGCAAAAAGGAGCAAAAAATGATAACACAAATTTTCTTCTTCATATTTAATTATCGATGCTTGATTTTTTTTAAGGCTTTCAGACTTTTTCATAATGTGTTATGTATGTTCATATAATTTCATTTTGATAGAAGTGTATGTTTACATAAAAATTTAAACTCTGATCAACTTGGTAATATTACTACCTACTACTGAAATACAATCAATACCTGTTTCTAATATAAAGATTGTTTTGAAGCAAATTTCCACCCAAATTTGGTAAAAATTTAACAATTTTGCAGCTTTTTCAAATTTTAGGTCTCATAATTCAATAATTATATTGAAATACACAGCTGTTCAGCTATCATCAGCTAAATGGCTCTCCAATTATGTAAATGCTCTATGCCTAAACATCTAATCTTTAGGCACAATAGTTTGAAAGAGCACCAGCTGTATTTGATATCAATTTTTGACAAAAAGCGGTGTAAGGAGGTTGGAGAAGTCAAACAGAGTGTTACTGGCACTATAAACTAGAATTTCCTACATCACTTTTCTCATACCTATGATATATCTTCTCTTCAATGCTTCCAGCGGTCAGCAATCTGTAGATGGTCACATCACGTGTTTGCCCGATGCGCCATGCTCTTTCCCTTGCTTGCATGTCTGTGCTGGGATTCCAATCCGGGTCGTAGATAATGATCCTGTTGGCACCGGTCAAGTTGATCCCAAGGCCACCCACACGAGTAGTCAAAATGAAGATGAAAATGGATGTGTTCTACCAATGAAAGAAAGTACTTCATCCTTAAAAGTATCAAATCTTATTATATTTTTTAAATAGAGAAAACAAAGATACAACAAAACCATTATTACACAATGAGACCCATTTCTAGCTCTGCACATTCTTTAAACTTAACTTGCAAGAGATATCACAGAAATATTCCTTTATTAGTCCTCTAAAATATAATGATAATGAATATTCACAGGAACATTCTAACCCTTCTTGACAAATGCTCCTTATGAGTTGAATATTCATATAAAGCTACTATAAATAATTAACTTCCTACCCTGTTGAATTGATTGATGAGAGGTTGACGAGCTGAAATGCTGGTGTTGCCATCTAACCTCAAGTACTTGTATTTTGGTCTGACGAAACGTTCAAGAATGTCAAGCATCTGTTGAAGAAATAAATAAATATATGCATCAATGTCATAGCAAGAAATATATGTTTCGAAATAAACACGGAAACTACACATGAGTGGCACCTTTATGCTGCCATTTGGCAGACTGCCATATGTTATGATCACCTGACGATGGCTGTGCACTTGAATGTGCAGGTGCTGATTGAAATTTTGCAACAAGTTTTAGTCATATGAATATTTACATCATTTAAACATTTATGATGTAAATTGTTGTGTGTACATGCATCTCAGTGTAAAGCTTTTATATTAGTGTGTACGTGGCAATTGTCAGGTGGCAATTGTAAGGTGACCATATTATGTGATAATCTCCTGAATAACAGCCTACATATTGGTGCCAATTCTTTAGCATTACATGTATAGAAAGTTTCATTTCTTAAGAAATATATACTCTCTTTGGCCATATAAATTGATATGTATATTGATATCATTACATGCATCAATGCCATTCTGATATATACATTTACAAGAATTCCATGAAACAAAAACCTTCAACTCCCTCCCTGCAACCCATTTATTACATTTACCCATTGTAAAATGAAACGTGAGGTTATTGACAAATAACAGCATGCAATAAGAGAGGCAAATGAACTTTTTCCAATAACACATGCATGATGTAAAGCCAGCATTGTTCTTCTTCAATTTTCTTAGGTATGACCCATCCCTTAATGCCAAAGATGTGAACATTTATTCACAAACTGTGATGAATAATCACATCACTAACCAACCTTACATCAAGTGACCACTTCAGTGGGGGAAGTTTGGTACTTTCCTTACCAAGGAAACATTAGTGCACATAATTCAAAGTTGTATTGTGTGAGCAATAAGGTGGAAAGGTAATCTCCATTTCTCATGTTTTAATTTGCTTAGCTTTGACAGCACTTTGATACTTTACGGACAGATGTGCTAAAAGAGGTTATTAATAAATGGTTATTTGCTTGGTGCTTGGTCTGAGCACAAGGGGGATGTGTCAGTCTAATGACAGTTGAATGAGGTTATAATAAATGATGGTGCCTAAGTTAAAACAAGAAAAACACAAGGTCAAATGTAAAGAAATTGTAAAAGGGCGAGCTATTGGCAAGGGCAAGCTACTGGCAAGGGCGAGCTACTGGCAAGGGCGAGCTACTGGCAAGGGCGAGCTACTGGCAAGGGCGAGCTACTGGCAAGGGCGAGCTACTGGCAAGGGCGGCGAGCTACTGGCAAGGGCGGCGAGCTACTGGCAAGGGCGGCGAGCTACTGGCAAGGGCCAGCTACTGGCAAGGGCGAGCTACTGGCAAGGGCCAGCTACTGGCAAGAGCGAGCTACTGGCAAGGGCTAGCTACTGGCAAGGGCCAGCTACTGGCAAGGGCCAGCTACTGGCACGGGCGAGCTACTGGCGAGGGCCAGCTACTGGCGAGGGCCAGCTACTGGCGAGGGCCAGCTACTGGCAAGGGCCAGCTACTGGCAGGGCCAGCTACTGGCAGGGCCAGCTACTGGCAAGGGCCAGCTACTGGCAAGGGCCAGCTACTGGCAAGGGCCAGCTACTGGCAAGGGCCAGCTACTGGCAAGGGCCAGCTACTGGCAAGGGCCAGCTACTGGCAAGGGCCAGCTACTGGCAAGGGCCAGCTACTGGTCCCAAAGAGAAGGTTAAAAGTCGGACTGGCTAGTGGTAATGCCTGGCTTAAAAAGGCAGTAGGGGAACATAAGTCACGGAGAAAATTAAGTACTTGTGTAAGGGTTCTTTTTAAAATGGTCTGAGATAGTTCCATCAGTGGTAATATTCCTTCCGTAATGTACATGCTCTAGTAGTTCAGATGCCAACAGGCATGTATCTGATTCTGACTGGGTAGTTTGAAATGTGAGCATGAGCTTTGTCCACTTGTTTTCAATTTCCTCAAACTCCTAGGCTAAGAAGCCTCTGACATGGGTACTTTGTTCATGGAAAACACACAAGCAATAGAAGCATTAACACTATCAAACTTACTTGCCTTCCCTGAGTGAAAAGAAGCACTCGATGTCCCTGATCTTTCCAGAGTTTTAGAAGAGCTTCAACAACGACCATCTTGCCTGCCTTGGTATAATGCCCATACCTCTCTTCCTCTGGAAGACTGTTTTCCTCTTCCCCTTTTAAAAGGCGTGGTCCTCCAGTCACTAAATGGGGATGGTTGCAAATCTTCCGAAGAATAATCAGACCTGCGAATATCTTTAGAGAAAACCAAGCTATATTAATGAACACTGACCAACATTTAAATGACTTTAGACATAATCTTTTCTTCAAATTCGTTATACAGATAAACGATGAGACTAATTTGTAGGGGTGGAAAAATATCTTATTTTCTGCGACCAAAGAAGGCCTTGAGAAGAAAAAAAATTCTGCAAGTAAGTATACCGCAACAACAATAACAAAACCAAAGAAAAATATGTTTCTTCCTTTCACACCCTTTTCTCCCACTTTCCTTCCCATTTTCTTTTCCTTTTCTTTCTGGAGACCTGACAAAGTATCTGAGACCATGGTGGTCCACTATATTTCCACCCCTGCTGAGTTGAAAGGCATGTACAAACCATGGTAAGATATTTACATTTATACTCAGTAATTTCACTTATCTATTTTCGGAGCTGGGAAAAATGTATGGTTCAGGCAGTTACAACTGCAGAGAAATCGGGAATTCGGGGGAAAAAATAAATTTCTTGAGTAAACAACAGTATATGGGGTATATATGTGCTCTAAAACATCCCCCATGTAATTGTGCAATGAAAAGTATATTAATTGCGAAAGAGAAGTATATAAAAATAATATTTCTCACGATTTTTCATGGAAAGATTTGTGACACCTTTATTCAGAATCATCGAAAATTTTATAATTATTTCCAACTCTGTCTATTTTGATCAATTAATTCAAATATAAATCACAAGTAACTGAAGTTGTTGAAACAGACATCGATAATCTGAGAAACTCATAATCCTGATGAACAAAAACAATGCAGTACCATCCATTCTGGAAAAACAACTCATAATCACAACCATGTCACCTCCTTCTGATTGCTTTGCATTGACTGCATGTTGAGACATGTGTACAGGTCGTACTTTTAATTCACAGTTGTATTCAAAGTTCTCTCTGAACTTGTCTTAATTGTACCACTTGACATTCTGATTCCTCAACTCATCTCTATCCTCAATTCTGAACTTATCTTAATAGTACCACTTGACATTCTGATTCCTTGACTCATCTCTATCCTCAATTCTGAACTTGTCTTAATTGTACCACTTGACATTCTGAATCCTTGACTCATCTCTATCCTCAATTCTGAACTTGTCTTAATTGTACCACTCGACATTCTGATTCTTGACTCATCTCTATCCTCAATTCTGAAGTTGCCTTAATTGTACCACTTGACATTCTGATTCCTCAACTCATTTCTATCCTCAATTCTGAACTTATCTTAATAGTACCACTTGACATTCTGATTCCTTAACTCATCTATATCCTCAATTCTGAACTTGTCTTAATTGTATCACTTGACATTCTGATTCCTTGACTCATCTCTATCCTCAATTCTGAACTTATCTTTATTGTACCACTTGACATTCTGATTCCTTGACTCATCTCTATCCTCAATTCTGAACTTATCTTTATTGTACCACTTCACATTCGGATTCCTTGACTCATCTCTATCATCAATTCTAAACTTATCTTCATTGTACCACTTCACATTTGATTCCTTGACTCATCTCTATCCTCAATTCTGAACTTATCTTAATTGTATCACTTGACATTCTGATTCCTTGACTCATCTCTATCCTCAATTCTGAACTTATCTTTATTGTACCACTTGACATTCTGATTCCTTAACTCATCTCTATCCTCAATTCTGAACTTATCTTAATTGTACCACTTGACATTCTGATTCCTTGACTCATCTCTATCATCAATTCTAAACTTATCTTCATTGTACCACTTCACATTTGATTCCTTGACTCATCTCTATCCTCAATTCTGAACTTATCTTAATTGTACCACTTGACATTCTGATTCCTTGACTCATCTCTATCCTCAATTGCTGGGAGTTGTATAAAGCATGATCTGTGTTGTTGACAAAAAGTTGTAGTATTCTCTTCCAAAAAGTTGAAGAAATTTACATCAATCCAATTTACATCAATCCAAGTGTATAACATCCCTTTTTGTTAACATCTATCTTACTTATTTTTTTGTCTTTTACTTGCATTTTCTGTCCTCAACGGTGCTTTAAAGAACTTTTTAGCTATAATTAGCTCCTTATGAATATTAGGTATTATTCATTATTCAAAACACACATACCTTTCCTCTGCACTAACAAATTATTTCATGAAGAAGCTTCAAGGACTAAAACCGTCTTAACAAGAGAAAAAATACTCTACAAACCACCCAACCCTTCTGATTGTCGAAATATTTCCACAATCAACAACAAGCCAATCAATTACTGCTGCAGAAGTAACGTTGTTATGTATGAAATTTGTTGATGCTGGGTGAAGCAATTATCTTAAGACAAGATTCTCTCTTTAAACTTCTGAAAACATACATGAAAAAATTGTATTTTTCTTTACATATATACCTGGTACTCCCCTTTCAGTATCTGATGGCACTCCTTGACCCGATGTAATCTTGGTAGATTTCTCTCTGTTCCTGCGTCAGCCGGCAGAACAAGACCTGCTCATTCTTAGAAGGGTAGCTGCACATTTTGTTGGACATCCGCTTTCATTCTCCGCAAGGAGGTACGGATTAATGGTGTCTCTCAACACACAAGCGCACTTGTAGGCTGTGGTGACCTAATGAGGAAGAAAGAAACTAATTAGAAGTTAATTCAATTTTAAAGTTCTATGGACATAAGCAATATCTATGGACCCATAATTTCTATATTGGTTTAAAGAGTATCAAAATGTTGAGTATATTTGGAGCACTTTCAGTTTAAGAGTTATGGCTAATCCAAGTTTGATTAGTTGTTAATTTGTGCAATATTTGTGATGTATGACTTGGCAAACAACTCAAAATCTTTATGTAATTCTCTAAATTTCTTTTCTAAATACTGGTCACTGAAAATTATGAGAACGTCTACTCCTGCTACAAATTGATTGGAGGCATGGCAAAGACTCAAAACTTTTGGTCAGAATTTGCTGCTCTACTTCAAAGAATTGTTTTATTTATTATGATTTTAATCAATTTGAAGGCACTCTAAACATCCATCTTTAATGATCAATTTCAAATAAGATTCAAAGAACTAGTGACAAATAACACTAAATCCCATCAAAATTAAATTCAAAATTCATATTTCTGTAGGGTCTCTAAAATAACTTTCTTAATGGTTGTGCAGAGGCTGCTAAAATTAACACTTTCAATTGACGTGACTTGTTTATAAACTCATGGATTGTGCAGTCTTGTTAACTTAGAACACAATTAATATCAACCATCTTGTTTCACAGAAGTTAAATCTAACCTGAACAGTTGTTGCATTTGCATATCCGCCCTGAGTTATTGGAATAGAAAACTGCTCCAGGAATGTAGGAAGTGTTCCGAGCTTGCCAGGAAAGATAAAATCAAAAAGCGACCACAATTCCTGCAGGTTGTTCTGGAGTGGAGATCCACTAAGGATAAGACGATGTGGAGTCCGCAACTGCAGAGAACAAATGTGATACCATTTATGCTACAAATCAAGAAGAAGATACAATTATTATTTGCACAGGAAAGTTGAAAAAATTTTTGACCGAGGAAGAGGACAGACCGTTGAAAAAGGCCCCTACCCACCTTAAAATGTCAGCGGAAAAGCTGCCTTCAAAACCGGGAGGAAGAGCGGAACGGGCGCTGCAGGAGATACAACGGTCGAAGGTCATCCCTGCAAAAAAACATAATATTTCAAAAATTGTTATGCAAAAATTATTAAACACAAATTGGTATTTACTTCTATCAACATAAAAGTAGCTGTGAAGCTTGTATAATAGATTATTCACAGTGGTATTTAAAAATCCATGCAAAACTTTCCTTAAACACTGGCATAAATGTAAGTAATCATGGTAAAGGAAATATTAAACAGACAATTTGTAAACATGTCAAAAGCAAAAAAAGTATATGTTTTCAGCTTACTTATTCTAAATGATGTTGAAGCATTTTCCTCGAAAATAAATTATTCAAAGATTATTATAATCACAAGTGTACTGTTTCATGTTAACCATTTTGTAAGTCCCTTACATATAACTCAGAATACCATGGATGCAATTCATTCCTGTTCTGCACCCAAAATCTCTCAATTTATTGCCCTAAACATTATAGCTATAAATCATTCCTTTCCCAACACTAAATAACTGTCCTTGGTATGAAAAATAATTCTTGAATGAATGTTGAAAAATTCAGTGGCAAAAATGTATAGTTTAAAGGTGGACATGTAGCAATGTCTACATCATTTGAAAGAGTATTAAAAGCTAAGCAGATCTTTTTTCTTTTTTTTTTGAACAAATCATTTTTAGTTTTTGAGTTATGGCTGATTGAATTTTGATCAGTTTTTTTAAGTCAACAAAATATGTGATGTATTACTGGGCAAACAGCTTTATGTAATTCTTAAATTCTTCTTTCCTAATTCTAAGTCATTGAATATGATGGGACAGTCTATTCCTGCTAGAATCTTATTGGTAACATGGCAAATACTAAACAGCTTTTGGCCAGAATTTGCTGCACAACTTCAAAAATTGTGATAGACATTGAACCAGAACCAAAAGGTTTTGTGGTTCCAATGCTTTTTATAACTGATTGATTTGCAAAATTTGTAATTGCATATCATAAAATATTTGTTCCATATCTATGCATAGGCCACATCCACCATGCAGATCACTAAAAATGTTGACAACATCAGCATTTGCACAATATTTAACATCAACAAGCAAGTATGATGCAAAAACGATTGTTCATTTATCCTATTTCAAGAATTTGTCAGCAAGCCCACCTCACCTACTCATTAGCATTCATGACATCACTACCACAAAATTTGAACATACATACAGACCATGATCCATATGTGTACCACATATAGCATTAATCTGATATATCATTTATGGTGTTTACATCATTTAGCATTTTTACGTAAACCCATGCCCACCATGCATATTAATGACACCTGTTGATAACAGAAGCATGTACACAACCAGCAAATTTATCATGCCCAATGTGATGCAAAACAGACATACAGTTGCTCATTTATCACTTTTTCAAATTTTTGACTTTAAGCCCCGCCCATTTATTAATATGCATGAAATCACCACCACAAACATTAGGCCATATCTGCAGACCATGGGCTATCTGTGTACCATATAATACATTACTCCAGATTACTGTGTTTACAAGCTCTTTCAGCAAAATCATATTTAGCCCCACCCACTATGTATATTAATGAAATTCAATGTTTTTACATCATGAACATGTACATACCAGCTACCATCATAATTATACCAAACATGAAACAAAACAGACAGACATGTGGTTGTTAAAAAATGAACATTTCAAGATTTTAAGTTTAAGCCCCACCTACTCATCAATATGCATGACATCATCATCAAAAACAATAGGGCACATCTACAGACCATGGGCTATCTGTGTATCACATAGAACATTACTCCAGTTTACTTTTCTTGAAATACTGTATTTACAAGCTCTTTTCAGCAAAATCATATTAAGCCCCGCCTACTACACATATTAATGAAATTCAGTGTTTTTATATCGTGATCATGTACACACCAGCTAACATCATATTTTAGCCAAATATAAAACAAAACAGACATGTGGTTGTTAAAATATGAACGTTTCAACATTTTTACATTAAGCCCCGCCTACTCAATAATATGCAAGAAGCCACCATCAAAAACAAAAGGGCCCACCTAAAGAAAATGGGCTATCTGTGTACCACATATGATATGAATCCAGTGTTTTATTCTTGAGATCTTGCATTTACGAGCTGGCCGTCACATACACACACACACACACCATCATGACCGCACAGGTTCCTGATGCTATCGCATCAGAACCAAAAACAAAGAATTTACAAAAGAAAGTAATACATCACAAAATCTACATAAAATATGAAATTTGATGCCTGAGATTACAACTGCTGTGATTAATTTGTTTGTTACTATAATAAATTTTAATAGCTTTCAAAGCAATTAAGCTAATGCTACCTTTACATGTCCATAAGCCTTTAAGATTTTCTCACCTGTTTACAAGCTAGAGTAACCTCCGCATCTGGATTTCTTATTTTGTGTCCCTCGTCCAAGATGAAGTAATGCCAATCATACCTCTGTAGCATTTCCTGATGAATTCGCATGGTGGAGTAAGACGTCACGAGGACCCCATTGGTCAAAACAACATCCTTGATCAGACGTTCCTGAGAAGAAGCATAAGTACAAATATGTCTGTAAAAATAATTTCTTCTAACATCATCATTGTACTCAGGGGCGTAGGAAGGGTCACCTTTCAGGGGCAGGAGTGATGGGGAGGCAAAAACCAACATTTCCCAGTGACAAATGGAAAAATTGCACTGGTAAATGAAAAAAATTCCATCAAAAGTTGCTGCTAATCGGGACATCCCTTCAATTTTTTTCCATTTCCAGGAGTTTTTCTTTTTTGGGTCATTTGGCCAGTTTTCGGGAAATTTTGGCCAGTTGTCCAAAAATTTCGGCAATTATTAAAAAAAATTAGCACATTCTTAAATTTTATATTATTAATTTCCCAATTTCATGGAAAGCTTTTATCTGCTCAGGGGGAAGCTTACCCCCCCCCCCCCCATGCCCCAACGCCTCTAATCTTACTTCAGTTAAAAGTGTGTTTTAGCAATGTAGTCACAGGAAATCCTTAATACTATTATTTGTTTTCTCAAGAAATAATACAGGACTTGTTTAGTGGACAGACTTGTATATCTTGTTCGATGCAAGGTAGATAAAGTATCATACATTACTTTCAAATTTAGCCTAACAATAAACTTACACAGCTACATAGCTTCCTAATGGAATACAACTTTTGAACAGTTTCATTATTATTCAGTTGTTACTATCATAACTTTCAATATAAGATGAGTGTTTCTGATCACTAAACTCATATTTGTAAGTATTGCATTAGAGAGAGAATGGTTATTCCTGATGATATTTGCAAGAATTTCTTTCTATAGGCCAGATAACAATACATTTCTTGGCATAGCACATAATGAAGAAAATTATTAGCTCTGTGAAGAAATAACCAATGTGGTTAAAGGTAGCACATAACTATGTACCACTCACCCAGCCCCAACTGAAATCCCCCTTTTTTTTTCCCAAGAAAGGGCTAATGGAAATATTTTCTGGGTGTCTCATTTCATGGAACAAGAAGCTTAAAAATTGAAAATTTCAATCCTTGAAATTTCTGGCAGAGAAGAGATAGGTTATGTACGTCAAAACTGATCAAGATATGTTTCACACAAGTTTTATAGAAACTAATACACCCGTTCAGTTCCATCTGCCATTTTGAGTTGCGAGTAAACAAACAATTTTGCATTGCTCTTGAGTGATGTAAAATGTGCATATTTCTACACGACATGCGATAATACTACGCACACCAAGAGCTTTCAAGTTGGTTGGTTTGTTTACTCGTAACTTGAATTTACCTATCATTGTTGTGCAAATGAGCAGACTGGAACTGTAAAAGGGTGTATTTACCATGGATTCATATCAAAATTTGAGTTATTCAGTGAGGGTGCACAACACCTTTTCACTTCAGCCTAGAAACAGGGCGAAACCACTAGAGGGATTTCATCACGTGACTCTAACTCAACTGGACTCCATTTTGCAGGGCAGCGGCATCGTTGCGTTTCACGCATCATCACACAGCTCAGTCACATCACACATACAACAAACTTTACTATATGCTAACCCACCAGTACCAGTTCAGCGAATTTTACTAATTGCAATTTTTACTTTGCTTTTTCCTCAAGTTTTATACATTCACTGGGTATATGAAGAGTAACTTTAAATGTTAATGCCAGCTGATTGTTCGTTATACTCGGACATGTTAGACAAAGCCTACATACCTGATATAAAGTGCTCGCATTCCTAGTGTGAACCATAGGGTTGAAGCCGTCACATTGTACAGCAGAAACCCACTTCGAATGTTGATCATGCAGGATTAGATGGAAATCAAGAAAATGTCTTTTTTTCCCTTGCACACATCTATAAGTGCAACCAACGGCACAGCAAGATTCCGGCATAATTATCTTACAAAAATAATCTTATATAACAACACGCAATTGTATGTAAATTTAATTAAGTGTACAGCAGACGACAGTGGTTTTTCCTGACAAAATGTTGATGTAAACAAAGTCATGTGACCTTGTGACGTCAGCTCAAACATCCTTATTGAAATTACTCTCAGTTAAAAGATATTAGATTGTGCTTTTCAGAAAACCTGAAATATCCTGAATATTTCATATCCAGGTATATGTAAAGGACTCCAAACTTAATGGTTTTAAAGGGGAAATAATTAGTTCTGTGTTACCTGTAAGAAAAACACTAAATTTTAACCATTTCATCCCATGAGAGTGATCTTTATTCTATCCTCTTCTGAGCCCCATCCTTTAACTGCACACAACAAAATGAAATCAAAATATCAAATTTTTACCTTTGACCCAACATAAGTTCCAGATGAATGCAAGATGGCTACCCTGAACTCTGGATACCAGACATGGAACTCCTTGACCCACTGGTGCATGACGGTAGCTGGGCACACGATGAGGACTGGTCCCAAACCAATGTACTTGGACCCTGAGTTGATAAGCTTGCTGTACCTGAGACCAGTCAGGAAGCAAATCATTTGAATGGTCTTTCCCAGACCCATCTCATCTCCCATGATGCCCCCTACTTGCTGTTGGTGTAGTTCCCACATCCAACGTACCCCAGTCCTCTGATACCTTGAAAGAAATTAACAATAGATTGAAATACCTGTAATTTGTTTCATCAAAAAGTGTAGTAGTCTTGTGACTTAGGTATATCATCTTCTATCGCTAAAAGCATTAGTTCAGTAGCCAATCATGTTCATCTCATATAATGGAGGATAATACAAAGAACAAAATCATGAAGAAAGTACTCACAAATCTGATTCCATTATTTATGGCTTAAATGAGCAGTAACAGATTTTTGTAAAATAATTTGTATCAGAATCTGACTATTAAAATCTGAAATTCAATCAATGGAGAATAAAACATTTACATTTAAACCATAAGGAACTCGTTAATCATACAAATTATGAGATAATGTTCCTCCTTACCTATACAGCTTCTGCCATAATGTGCCTGGCACCCTAAAGCCACCATCAAACTTGACATCTTCCACATCACTGTCTTCATCTTCCTCATCATCCTCTTCTTTAGCTGCCTTTTTTCGCTCTCTCTTTTTTCTTTCCTCCTTCTCATGACGTCTGGGAAAACAAACAATACAAATGTCTTTAAGTACGAAAACCTTTTCATACTCTGAACTCACTTACCTCTAACAGTGTGGATGTCTCAGGAGGTTTTGCTGGCTGTTCGGAAAAATAAGAAGTTATAGCATTGTTATAAACACAGTGAGTGTCCTGCGGAGATCATGAAAAGTTTACAAAGGGTTTGATAAGAAATACTCAAGTGCTTTTTGGAAAATGTTTGTCCAAAGAGGTTAAGATTAATCCATTAAAGTCATTTCATTCTTATATTCGCTCAAAGCAAAAAAACCAAGGGGGTTGTTGGTCTCTTCAGGGTAATGATGGTGTTACTATCAATAGTGGTAAGGATATGGCTGAGGTTTTGAATAACTACTTGCATCTCTGTTTTTACTAAGGAGTCCCTTGCTGAAGATGTTGAGAATTATCTTAGTGTGCACTCTCCAGTATCCATTAAGAATGTTGATTTTTAAGTTGATGTTGTGTCTAAGAAGTTGAAGGGTTTGACTTTAAATAAAGCACCCGGTCCAGATGATATGCATCTCCTGCAGTCTTACGTGAGTGTTCAGATGTTCTTTCTGTTCCACTGAGTATTATCTTTTCAATTGCTTTGGTGTTGGTGTTGTTCCTGGTGATTTGAAAATTGCTATTGTCACTCCTATTTCTAAAAAGGTTGACCACAGTTTGCCCTGTAACTATAGGCCAGTGAGTCTTACTAGTGTTGTGTGCAAAGTCATGGGAGTCCATTGTTAAGGATGTTGTACTAGATAGATCAATTACTGGTCAATGGTTTGTTGAATTTGTCCCAGAATGATTTTTACCTAAGAGGTCTTGTGCTTTTAATTTATTGGAGTTTCTTGATGATGTTAATAAACTAGTTAATTCTGGTCATAATGTGGATGATATCTATTTAGACTTCCAAAAAGCATTTGATAAGATTCCGTTAGGCAGGCTCCTGATAACGAGCGCTTGGTGTGGAGTGAAAGTGTGCCAGTTGGATAAATTCTTACTTAGTTGACAGGTCACAAAGAGTTGTTGTTAATGGTGAAGTATCTCCATGGAAGAAGTTACAAGTGGTGTTCCTCATGGTTCTGTGTTGGGTCCACTTCTTTTCTTAATCTTCATTATTGATATTGATGTTTCCCTTGGCTCCAGGATTCGTAAATTTGCTGATGACATTAAGCTGTACAAAATTGTTGATGATGCTAGGGATTCTTCACTTTTGCAAACTGATCTGGATAAGTTAGTTTCTTGGTCCCAAACATGGCAGATGTCATTTAATGTTGATAAATGCAAAATTATTCATTTTGGTAAGAGCAATTTGGCTTTTGATTACTGCATGAATGGTTCAAATCTTGGTTGTGTTGATCAAGAAAGGGATCTAGGTGTTGTCATTACTAGCAATCTGAAGCCTTCTAAACAGTGTGCTTTAGCAGCTGCAAGGGCAAGTAGGATGCTTGGTTTGATTAAAAGAAATGTTTCTTTTCTTGATAGAGAGGTTCTTCTTAATTTGTATAAGCAGTTAGTCAGGCCTCACCTTGAGTATGCTATTCAAGATTAGAGTCCATTTTATGAGAAGGATAAATTCATTTTGGTACAGATTCAGCAAAGAGCCACTAGACTCATTCCCGAAGTAAGGAATTTCTCTTATAAATCTAAGTCGCAAATTCTTGGTTTGACCACGCTTGAGTTGAGAAGAGTACGTGGCGATATGATTCAGGTTTTCAAATTCCTTCCTGGTAGTGATGCTTTGACTTTCTGTTATTTCTTGCATGTTTCAGCTAATACTCATGTGACACGTGGTAACGCTTGAAGTTCACCAAAGAGTTCTCATGGATAGACATTCAGCATTTTAGCTTTTCGGAAAGAGTTGTTAATGAGTTGAATGGTTTGCTTGAGTGGGTAGTTAGCTCCAATTCTGTTCACAATTTCGAAGTCAACATTGATAAATTCTTTACTAACTCTGGGCGTCTTTTTGTGTGGTGGTGGTGTTGTTAGTTTTGGGATTTTTATGGGGTGACTAACCCTTCTTAGCCTGTCATCTTGTTATGTTATGTTATATATGTATATATTTAGGAAACATTTTTAAAGTTTAACTGCAAAACAATACTTTTTATTACTGCTTACTCCCATTAACCACTTGAACTTATGCCTTGAATTAAAAAAAAAGAGTTGAAGTTAGCAAAATTGTTTGCAATTTTATCAAAAATTATAAATATAGCAACATATTCTGCTAAAATTGGTTCAAAAAAGACAAATTTGTGAGGTCATCAGTATTCGTTCATCAAGGTGTGTGGTAGTACCCGACACAGGTCAAGAAATGGTCACAGAAATATTCTTTTCTTTTCAATAGTTCAAAAGATTTTAAGAATAATGAATGTTTTTGTCATGATAAGGGTCATTATTCTTCAGGTTTGCCCCAGCATTTTCTATGTACAATAATACCTAACTGTTCTCACATATCATTCTTCCGTTCCCCAAACCCCATCCAACTACCCCACACCCTTTGACCTTTTCTCATGCAGGCTTAACAGTAAAAAATCAAAGAGAAATGAAACCATTGATATAAAATCTCACCTTAATCTCTGAAAATAAAAGTCCTGGGTAGAATCATCTCTGCATTTCATGACCCGATCTTCCATTGACCTTTTAACTTTGACCCCACACTTTGCTTTGAGATCACTCAATGATGTGATATCACCATCTTCTATTTGTTCAGAAAGTGTTTTTTTATTCTTTTTTCTCCTTTTTGAATCCATCGGTTGAATTATTTCTCCTTCTGAAAAAGAGCAAATTAATTGTAGAATTGAGAGCTATGGTAATACATCAAAAATATCCTGGCTCATGGAATGAATTAATAATTAACTGCAAGAACAAAAGCAAAGAAAATGTCTTCCCCTGATTGGTAATCCAAAACCAATTTGAAGAGCATCCATTACTGAATATTTAATAGAAATCTATTGCATGAAATCATCCAGTTTTGCTCAAAATTTGTGTCTGTATGTGATTGCTATTAAATCTTATTTACAAATCAAATTTTACCAGCTGGTTACAAATTAACTAAAAAGTGTGACAATTTACCAAGAGAAAAGGCAGGAGGTGAAAGAACACCCTACACAAAGATATTGTTCCCTTGATAGACATTTTATGTTTTCATGTCAATTTTAAAGTGCAAATGTGAACAATGGCCACACCAGAAGATAACTATGTAGCTCTGATGGGCCAATCAGAAGGTTCACTGCATGTCAGTGAGGTAAAAAACAAGTACACAAGACAAAAAACAACTAGAAAACCAAAATGTTCTGTGGTTACAATGCATTCTTTCATTGTGGGTTGATTTATACTTACTGGCATTACATATCACTCAATATGCTTAATAACATATAATTATAAGCCATGCCCACCATGTACATGCTATATCAAAAAAAAGAGAACCTGTTGACAACATTTTTTCAAGATTAGAGCACACAAGTAGACAATGGGTTATCTGTGTACCACTTGTAACCTGTATCCAATGTACTGTATGTACAGTATGACTACATAGGGTCCTTATCCTATTAGCATCGGAAACAAATATGATAAAGAATGAAAGACATGGAATGCTAAAAACAAGGGAATGGTAAACATCACATAACCAAAGCAGTCCAATGAAAATAGCTGGTGACAAATTGCAAGTAAAATCACATAAATCTGTCAACCACGACAAATAGATTAAAAGTGGAGACAGGTCTTGAAAGCTTTGATGCCGTTATCCGTTATAATACCAACAACATCAAGTGCATTCCATATTCTGGTGTTACTATAGAGGAAGCTTCTACCATACACATATACCAGCTGTCAAATTATATAAATTTTATTCTATTCAAAAAAGTAATAAAATAAAACATTAAAACATAAAATAATCCACCCTTACCACTGTCATCTTTATTCAAGGCATCCCTGTTGTCATCTGAGAAGTTACTCCCTGAATCATCAGATGGACCACTTTTATCAGGATCTCCTCCCCGATTCCTCCTCAAACATTTCTTTGATTTTTTACTGGGAGATTTTCCCTGCTTCCACGTTCTCTCTTTACTGGTGTCATACTTTGGCTCAAACTCCATACGAGGTGTCTTTCTATCCTTTTCAAGAGTCTTCATCTTTTCCTTTTCTGTTTTCCGATTGGCTTGTGCTTCTTCAAATGACTGCCAACCAACGGCAACAACATTTGCATTCGTCGGTTTAACCTTGCATTTCTGCTTTCCTTTAAACTTTGACCTTTCTTTATGCTTCTTAAAAGCCAGAGTGTCCTTGGCACCCAAGAATTGAGCAAAGTCACTTTGTCTGTCCATTCGTTCAGAGGACACACTCCCCACACATTCGTCCCTCTTTGAAGGGACTTGATCAAATGGAGTAATCTCACCTAGTCGTATCAGTCTTTTCGTGTTCGGTTTCTTGGATATGACTGGTCCTTTTTGGTGCTGTCAGAAGACTATGAAGCATGGAACCATCATTGGCTGTTTTTATAAGATAAAGAAATCCTATACAATCAATTAGCGAACAAGAAAGCAATCCTTGGAGTTGCTGATCTTATCACCTTAAGCATACAGCATAGTGGGAGGGGGGGAATAGCTAATAATAATAACTATGGGGAAATGGTTACAAGGGGTCACTAGCTCTGTGACTTTTAAACTTTTGACCCCAGAGTTTACAGGACACTAATTCATGTACCATGTGATACAAACATGGGATTGGTCTAGGTCTTGCACATTTAAAATTTAAAGTGGCACAATTGCACAAATTAGCACATAATTACCCCATAAGATCACATATTTGACTTCTGATCCTTGACCCTAGTTGTATTCGAGCTCACTTCACACTTACCATTGCATAACTATAGGAGAAAATGGTGAAAAGTGGTCAATAGCTCTTTGAACTTTTGACCGCGAGTCCACGGGACATAAAATCATGTCCCAAGGTACCATGGTACAAAATAGGGTTGGTATAGGTCTTGTACTTTTTTAGTTTAAAATGCTGCACAATTTTGCATAAAAAGCACTATTTGACCATTGACCCATGACCTATAATTCGTTTAGATTTTTGTTAGAATGTAAACCCTACCCACCTATGCAATTTGTAAAGATACGAAGTAATTCCTTCAAAAGATACAACCATCACTAAAAATTTGTTTCATTTGACCTGTGACCTTTGTGGCCCAAAACCTCGGAGACTAAAGTTCCAGGCAAGGGGTACCCGTCCACCAATTTTGGTTTATGTGTGTATTACAGTTTTTGAGTTATAAGCAACACAAAATTAATTGTTGCATACGCACACACAAACGCACGCAAAAATCACCAGATTTTGTCCCATTCCAAAAAATTATGACCCCTAACCCCTAATATGAGGTCATCATACCATCCCCTAATATTAAGCGGGGGCATGTAGTGTAGAAGGTATAGGCAGTTATTTGCCTATACAAAGTGACTACAATATATATATATATATATATATATATATATATATATATATATATATTGATAGATAGATAGATAGATAGATAGATAGATATATTGATAGATAGATAAATAGATGGATAGATAGATAGATAGATAGATAGATAGATAGATAGATAGATAGATAGATAGATAGATAGATAGATAGATAGATGATATGTGTGATGAGATAATAATGTGATCACTTAAACATTGAAAATATGAATTAATACTCACAACATGCCCTTAAAATTCCCATGTAATCATTGTTTACAGATTAATAAAGTTTTGTGTATTCTTTAGTGAATTCAGTGCTTATAAACAACCCTACAATCAGTGACTACCTGTTGAATGTAAAAAATCTAACCTTAGCCCAGTATCACTAAATTATGCTTCACACTATTTTCTGGAACTTTGAATAATTTCAGTAATTGGCTTCTCGATTAAGATCAATTTCACAGCTTTTAGATTTATCATGTCAAATTATGCAGGAAAATATACAAATGTGGGATATCTTCAGAATTGTTGACTTGAGTCGCCGACTTGGACTTGAGTCACATTTTTTTGACTTGTGACTTGACTTGCGAACAAATGACTTGACTTGCGAACAAATGACTTGACTTGCAAACAAATGAATTGCCAACAAGTAAAAAAATGTATAAAAAAAGTAAAAGTATGACTTGGTTACAACTCAGGATATTTTCAACAGAGGTCTCAATATGTAAATCAATTGTTTTCAAGTCCTCTTGCCACAATAAATTGATAGAGCAGCCACCAATCTACTCAGAAAAAGAATTCTTAAAACTTGACCATACATGTGAAGCATCACGTAAATGAGCTCTGGGTCAAAAAGTAAACTGCTTTTGCTAAGTCAAAGGGAATTTTTAAATAACACAGGTCTAATTTTTGATGCCGTTGAACAATTACTTAAGTGAACATAAGAAATAACTATGATTAATTTGAATCAAAGTTTTTCAGTACCATTATGTGCACGAAACATGTGTAAGAATTTTCTTGAGACTCAAGAAAAATAGGACATCACTTTTCGGCTACCAGATCCTTTAACAATTCACAGTAATACATCCCTATAAAAAAGCATTTTGGTTTTATTTTTGTTTTGACATTACCTTCATCATCCTCGCTTTCCTCTTCTTGCGGTTTTCCTTCAATAAAGTTCATCAATGATTTCTTTTTGAAATTCAGCTGCTTAAGTTCCTTTATCTGAAGAAAAAGAAAATCAAGAATACAAAGAAGGTACATTAAAGGTGTTTATTGACCAAAACAATATCTGTGTATGTTTAATGTCATAATTGGTAAATATACCTCTAGTTTGACATTTACTAAGGAAATATATTTCATTAGAAAACTGACTTGAATCACTTCCAAGTATGTGTTTTTAGATAAGTTCTACAACTGGCATTCAATTCATTCAAATTTAATTCATTTTCCAGATCATCTTTAAAACAGCATTCGACAAATCTCTTGCCCGGACACCCGGGGCAACTAATATTTATGTTCGGGCAAGTTGATTTACAGGTCAATATGCCCGCAGGGCAACCATAAATTGATCCAATTTCTTATAAAGTGAATTTCTCTTTAAAACCTTAATTCATAACACAGATTCTACTTACTACAATATAACTCATGGAAATCCCAGAAAATTACTTAGATAAGACTTACAGTATATTCCATTTATTTGAAAGCCAAAATACTTTGTTATGTTATGAAATGATCTTAAACCTCGCCAGAACAACATCATACATGCATTCATATATAATACGTAAACATATATACCACACACCAAAACATATAATGTACAAATATATGATCCAGGCCACCGAAGCTGGATGAACATGTGTGCAATGCATGCTGTTTTGCTAGTGAGGCTTGGTCCTTTCAACCAATCATATCTCGCGTAAAATATCTCATGCCTACTTATATCCAGTCACTGTTTTTTGCCAAAGTCTGTTCTGCTGTGACCTGCCTTTTGCTATGACACTTGTTTACGCTAAAGTTCATTGAACTTTCGTGTTATTTTCTTTTTATTCTATAGAGCCTGTTATTGCTTTATATTTGTAAAAGATATACAGATTATAATTTCCACTGTTTTTTGGCAAGTGTAAGATTCTTTTATTATTTGTACAGCATTCTCAGTAAACATTGCCGTAAGAAATATTTTACCATAACGTCCAAAATTATCGTGATTATTGTCAGACAAGTGGATTTTGCTTCCGGGCAAGCATTTCTGCGCATGTGTCTGCCCGTAGGGCAAGTAAATTTTTGAGCAATTTGATGAACTCTGCTTTAACATGTATATCAATCATTAAAAGTAATAGATTCAGTGGAGGAAGTCTGAAAAGCAAGAGCTTGAACAAACAGGCCAGGCCACCTTTACAAAAAAAAATAATAATAATAATAACTAAAACAATAAGCAACTAAAACAAATCAACCTTGGAGTATTCAATTCTGACATGCTAGCTCTTTAAATATATGAGACAAAACAATAACAAATATGTTTCTAAAAAATAAATTCAAATTATTCACCAAGTATCTTTAAATAATGCATATTTCGGAACAAGAGTTTTTTTTTTTTTTTTTACAAAAACTTAACGAATCAGTGCAAAAATGTTTAAATTATCATTGTCCTTCTGTAAAAATCTCCAGGTATAGAGAATTGGACAATAAGAAATGAGCATGTATGCACCTTTTCTTTCATCTTAGCTTGAACATCACTGATGTACCTCTGTATTCCTTGCTTCTTCATTGTTTCAAAGTCTTTGTCTACTTTCTTGAGGTCTCTGGTGACAATTCTGTGCAGAAGAACAGAAAGAATGGTACCCAGAAGCAGAGTTATTCATAAATTTTGCCTTTGTAACAAGTCAATTAGTTTTCTTTCAATGTTATAAAATTTCAATGACAGCCAAATTATAAATAATTATTTAGCTATAACATGAAAGAATTTTAATTTTTAATTTGCTTTTCAATACCATTGTGTATTATTTGATAATAGTATTTCTGCCCCCCCGCCCCCCAACCCAACCCAACCACTAACAATGATCCATCAATACTGCAAGTAGTACTTAAATCTTCACAGGATACTGTTAGCTTGATATCTGACTATGGTTTTGTCAAATGTGTAGTAGCTTTAATTCTAGCTTAACGTATCTGGGAGTAATTAGTAATAAGAGGTATTGTTTTGCACTTAGACTTTGAAACTGTTTCCTAAATATATACATATAACAAAACCTAACATAACATAACAAGATGACAGGCTAAGAAGGGTTAGTCACCCCATAAAAATCCCAAAACTAACACCACTACTACATAAAAAATCAATACAAAATCAAAGATGCCCATTGTTTTAGTAAAGAACTTATCAATGTTGACTTTGAAATTGTGAACAGAATTGGAGCTAACTACCCACTCAGGCAAACCATTCCACTCATTTATAACTCTTTGTGAAAAGTAAAAATGCTGAATATCTATCTGTGAGAACTCTTTGGTCAACTTCAAACTGTTACCACTTGTCACATGAGTATTAGCTGCAACATGCAAGAAATAAGAGGAAGTCAAAGCATCACTACCAGATAGGAATTTAAAAATCTGAAACATATCGCCACCATTCCTCTTAAGTCAAGCATAGTCAAACCAAGAATTCGCAACCTAGATTCATAAGAGATTCCTTACTTTGGGAATAAGTCTGGTGGCTCTTCGCTTGAACCTGCTCCAAAATGAATTTATCCTTCTCATAAAATGGATTCCAAGCCTGAATAGCCAACTAAAGATGAGGCCTGACTAACTGCTTATACAAATTAAGAAGAACCTCTCTACCAAGAAAAGAAACATTTCTTCTAATCAAACCAAGCATCCTATTTGCCCTTGCAGCTGCTAAAGCACACTGTTTAGAAGGCTTCAGATTGCTAGTAATGACAACACCTAGATCCCTTTCTTGATCAACACAACCAAGATTTGAACCATTCATGCAGTAATCAAAAGCCAAATTGCTCTTACCAAATGAATAACATTGCATTTATCAAAATTGAATGACATCTGTCATGTTTGGGACCAAGAAACTAACTTATCCAGATCAGTTTGCAAAAGTGAAAAATCACTAGCATCATCCCTGAACAGCTTAAGTATCATCAGCAATTTTACAAATCCTGGAGCTAAGGAAACATCATTATCATTAATAAAAGAAGCATGAAGCTGGCATACTTTTTCCAGTAATTACTACAGAGAATGAAGAACCAGATGAAATAGTCAAGTATTTGTAAGAATATCAGTTCAAAGAAATAGCATTGAATGGATTTCTTGTAAAAAGGATTTTACTCATGCTAGATTATCAATCTGAGTCCTTACCTTATGTCTGCAAGAATTGTATCCAAATCTTTCTGGGCTCTGGCTTTAGCAGCCTTTTCCTCCTTCTCCGCAATGACTTTGTCAAACTGCTCCATCACTCCCTTCTCAAAGTCTTCTTGGTCAACAGCACTGACTCCAAGCTTCTGTAGACAAACCAACAACATAAAGGGATTTCATGGACGGAGCTGGAAAAAAATCTATGATTCCACAGAAAAATCATGAATTCGTGGGAAGAAAAATAAATTCATATAAATTTGTTTAAAGATTTTTTGAGTAAACAACTGTATATGTGGTAATATGTGTTCTAAAGTCATGTCATGTAATTGTGTAATGAAAAGTACATTGAATTGGAAAAGAGGGAAGGATATAAAGATGTATTAACTACATTAATAATATTTCTGTTTCAATTTTTTGTGAAAAGATTTTCAACTTCTTTATTCAGAACTGTGGGAAATTTTATAATTGATTTTAACTCCGTTCATGGATGATGCAATGAGAACATAAGAACCTCATGTAAGATACAATGAAAAGACAAGGGCCTCATACTGTATGTACATGTATGATACATGTAAAGGGAATGCAGGAGTTGAACCTGAACATACATTTATACTTATTCAGGTAAATTTACTCGCTGAGAATAATACTAAACACCAAATGGCAATTTGATGATCACAATATTAAGCATGAAATAAGAAGAACATTATTCACCATAATAAAATGGATAAAAAGAAATGTTTTAAACAATATTAGCATGTTTTCAAAAATTTCACTGTTATATTGACCTTCAAAACCCTGAGTCTGTATCTTTCCAAAGATGCTATACCAACCAAAATGCCAGTACAAATTCGAGTATACATGCTCATGCAACTACAAAAGTAGGCAATCAGATAAAATCAAAAAAAAAAAAAAAGTGTGATTTAATTTGCTTGATACACCTTTAGGCAAACCAGGGAAAGCACACAAGTCACCTTTGACTTGTTTTCAGTGTGGACCAAAGTTCGTATTAACAACAAACTTGTGAAATTTTACGCCAGAGTTTTTCATCAACTTAAATGAAAATCATGAACATCTATCCTACCTCTCTCATGTGATTGAAAGTTTCATTTCACACAAAAATGATTTTGAATTACTCATAAATAGAAGAAGAATGACACAACTACGAGACTAACAGCCGAATGATTCAACGTGCCCGTACCAGTATGTACATAGCTAGTACACAGGGCCTATACATGATGTACATACACTGTACATGTACGTTAAAGTTTTGATGTTGTTTTGAATGCAGGCTGTCAATTGTCAACAATACTATTAGCTAGGATTCTACTTTCCTCCTATATTGTGTTGATCGTATCTGGAAGTGATCGCAATCTGCAAGTCAAGTACAAAAGTGGGTGTGTTCGAGATCAGAATAGTAGTATATTATCGATGACAATTGGTCAAAGTTCACTAAGACCTCATGAAAGTTTGGATATGATAAACAGAAGTATTTTTTAATTTTATTTTGGATTGTTACCCCAATTCCATGATTTAACAATCAACATTATACCCTTTTAGGCATTATTTTCTTTCACTTTAGCAAGGCAGGCCTGACAAAAGTGTGTGTGCTAACAACACTTGCAAGCTTCGCTAGCGCACTGTGCCATGTACATGACACACTAGCCTGCACATACAACGGCAAATTTACAAAAAAAAACGAAAATCAAGGGCTTGTCATAACCAAATACGCCAGACAAAAAATTATAACGCAACCTCTGGTGTGAACCCAAGGTATTTGCCAGGACAGAATCCCAGGGTGGACACTTCATACTAAAAGTGGGTGTGCAGCCCAAAAACTGAAACCGTAACCATACCTGCAGTACCACAGATTTTTTGGTCCAATGGCCCTGCAGTATGAATTATATCATTTTGATACCCGCAGTATGCAAAAGTTAATTTGGATACCTGAACTTCCTGAAGTATCAAATATTCAGAAAAAATGTTGTAAAAATAGATCAGCAGTACAAAATTTACAGAGTAAAACAGCATTTTTTAGGACCTGCACTATGAAAATGATGACAAAAGACACCTGCACTACGAAACAGATGCAAAAAAAAAAAAGCATCTGCACTATGCAAAAAAAAGCACCGCTCAGGCGGCACATATAAATATATATGTACAGTACCGATGTGAGCAGTTTCACAACTGCGAAGGTAATTTTAACGCAGGTTAAGCGCCGGTAAGCCGACGGTGAAGCGCCAGTGAAGTGCCGATAAAACGCCAGTGAAGCGCTGGTAAAGTGCCGAAAAAAAACTCGTTCTCGAAGCCAAAAACGTGGTATTAGTTTTATGCAACCTGCGATTTAATTTTAAAGTACAAAGATACTATCACGAGCGTAATTTTCCAATCACAACTCTTATTTCTTTCAGCAAGGAAAGTCCTCGGTCTACTGTGTGTAATATTTAACGTCTGCACACGTACTGAACCTGCAAATTTCTTTAGTTCAGATACGTTTAAACTGATACAAATTGCCGTTTTAAGCAAAATTAGGTATTTCATTTCCCGTTTTTTTTTTCAAAGGACACAGATCAGCCCACAATAAATTGGTAACGACAATGCAGAGTGTACCACAGATATTTACGATCATTATTTATTTTCAATAAGTTCGACAAAAAATTACAACCTGAAAAGTAAGGAACTGTGGCAACGTAACTTGTGTCTGCACTATCGGCATGCACAACCATTTTTTCATACAACATAAAAGAAAATTGAATAAAATAATATAAACTAAAACTTAAATGATAAGCGAAATGTAAAGGATTGGCGCAATAAAAATATACATGTTTAACTTACTGAGATTTTCATATTTTATTCCGAAATATATAGTATTCCAAATAGTCGGGTAAAATTTTAACTCTTGAAATATTTCCACCAAAATATTAAGAAACGTTGTCAAAAACTGTTTAATATGTAGTTCCATATACAGTAAAAGTGAAACGCGAAAGAAAATAGAAAAAATAGAATAAAATAAAATGAAAACAAATAAAATTCTGAACTAAGCACTCTTTGCTCAGTGTAGACCTCCATGTTGAAAAGAATACATCCAAATTTATGTCCGAACGTTTGTAATCAGCGACGTAAGTAAACAGAAACATACATGTTGCTCTCACTATTTGATAAGCCCAGGTGCTAAATTATTTCTTTATAATATCGTGCGAAAATGTTTTTCCTTTTCACAGATATATTATAATTCTTACCCGAAACTTACGAACATTAAACTTTATTAACATTAATCTCTATGAAACACATACCGTGCAAAAACGTGGTAAACTTCTAAAGAATCATAAATAATGCCGCTGCCTCATTCCAAGCACCTTTGACAGATTTGTTTACAAATTGACGCCAGTTGCGTCTGGACCTTGGCCTAGCGCAGTCCGATTAATCAAGATTAGCACATTTAAAGGGAAATACTTAAGATTTTCACATTTAAAGGGAAATACTTACAAAGGTGTATGCCCCCTCCTGATTTTCATATTGTCTTCCAAACATTTGAAGTCTAAAGACACAAACTTGAGTTTGGTGGTTATGGGTAAGAGATCGGGGAGTATGGGTACGGGTAAGGGAGCAGTGTCAAACTACTCACATCGGTACTGTACATCAATTGTATGTGAACATCATATCGGATTATTCACATCGGAATATTATTAGCACATTACATCGAAATAATTAAATTCATTCATGAATTTAATAATGACAAGTCGTAACTGGAAATAAAGTTTCTACTCTCCTTCGAGTTTAGTGTTTTCCTTTTGAAGGTGCAGATTATTTTTAGTGGCTAGTGCAATATTGCTTGTACTTTTTTCCTTTTCTGTTATTTTTAATTCCAACATATTGTAACCTACATTTGTGTATGTAAATTCAATCTCGGTGAAATAGATACATGTATAACAAACAATTTTAAGCAAACATTTTTGCCATATTATTGATCCATGGAATATTTCGAAAGCATGTCAACTTAAAAAAGGTTAGCAAAACTGTCTTCCAACCTCAAAAAAAGCAATTCCTAAGACGAGACAGAAAAAGCTGCGCAATGTTTATTGCAGCGAACGGCAACTTGTTAGGACTTTAAAATTACGGGAAAATATGTATAAATCGCACTTGAAAAAAGTATAGGAGATTACACAACGAAATTAACAACATCAACTTACTCAGATATTTATAATCCAAATATTAAAGTCCTGGTCCGAAAAAATGTTTAAAACTTTAACAAAACAAGTTTCTAAAGATAAAGAAAATTTTATTGAAACTTCTCCATCATAGAAAAGAAAAGAAAACAAAAATATAAAAGCTGTAAAACTGCAAACAAATGCTATTTCCTTGTTGTGAAAACGTATGTTCTACTTCCATCTTTGCACATAACAACGAATGAAAAAAACTTCTATAAACCAGTGGTACATTCCTTCCGAGCAGGGAGCTGTCGCCCCAGTTAATGGCCGCCAAGCTAATGTTTAGCAAATTATTACCACACATCGCATCAGTATAAATTCTACTTTTTAATGCAAAATCATTAGAACTGTGTCAGAAAAACAACAAAATATCTCGTTCAATGATATGCCGCCTACGTCCCCCTTCACGTGTTACTACTTCTAGGTGGTTTATGACCTGGCAACAGGTTTCCTTGAATAACTCTGCCACGCGGCGCTAAGTTGTTGAAAGACATACTGCATGCGTGACACTTTTATGTAAACATTCAAAATGGAGGAAAGCTGTTAAAAAAAAAAACAAGAATACCAAAACCGGGAAGGGGAGTGGACATCTTGCATTTTGTGAAGTGAGAAATATAAGGAAATTCACTGAGCACGGGAAAGGGATGATGGAAGCATCGCCTTATCTTCATTCGGGAAAACAAATGAAAATGGAAGGGGGAAGGACAATATCATATACCAAGTATGTTTTTACAGTAAAAAGAATTCTGCCACCTCAAATTCCTCAAAATGTTTGGTGATCAAATTTGCCGTTTGAAACCTGAAACGGGGAGATCTTAACAAAGAACCACGGCACTGCGCCCCCACCTTACCCATATCCACCTTTCTTCCTATTCGTGATACTTCCATTTTTTGTGGAGAAATTTAAGAAAATTGGAGAGGGGACGATACGATCTACAAAATTATGTTTTCATAAAAGAGAATGCTCCCACCCCAAAATTAGTAATTCAACGATCCCAGTTTGTCGCTTCAACTTGCAAATGAGCTATGAGATCATAACAAAGATCCACTCCCCGCCGCCCTCGCCTTCCCCGCCCCCTTCTTGCTGTCGTAATACTTTAATTTTTGTGAAGAAAATTAGAGAGGGGACGAGATAATCTACCAAATTACTGTATATTTTTATAAAATGCCCCCACCCTAAATTTGATAGCCTGATGATATTAAATTAAACATGTAGAAAAAGAAATCACTCTGGAGTACCCCTCCAAATCGCTATTAACCACTGTGATCTCCAGTACCTTACCCATAACCGCCAAACTCAAGTTTATGTCTTTAAATTTCAAGAATTTGGAAGACAACATGAAAATTAGGAGTGGGCATATACCTTTGTAAGTACTTCCCTTTAAATGTAAAGATCGTAAGTATTTCCCTTTAATAAGCCAATCTTAATTAATTAGACTGCGCTAGGCCAAAGTCCAGACGCAACTGCCATCAATTTGTAAACAAATCTGTCAAAGGTGCTAGGAATGGGGCAGCGGCATTATTTATGATTCTTTAGAAGTTTACAGTCTTTTTGCACGGTATGTGTTTCATAGAGATTAATGTCAATGAAGTTTAATGTTCGTAAGTTTCGGGTAAGAATTATAATATATCTGTGAAAAGGAAAAACATTTTGCATGATCAAATTTATACAGAAATACTTTGCACCAGGGCTTAATAAATGGTGGAGCAACATATATTTTTCTGTTTACTTACGTCGCTGATTTCGAACTTTCCGACATAGATTTTGATGCATTCTTTTCAATATGGAGGTCTATACTGAGCAAAGAGTGCTTAGTTTAGAATATTATTTGTTCTCATTTTATTATTTGTTCTATTCTTTTCTGTTACTTTCACTTTTACTGTATATGGAACTACATATTAAACAGTTTTTGACAACGTTTCTTAATATTTTGGTGGAAATATTTCAAGAGTTAAAACTTTACTCGACTATTTGGAATACTATATATTTCAGAATAAGACATGGAAATCTCAGTGACTTAAATTTGTTTATTTTTATTGCGTTGATCCTTTTTATTTTGCTTATCATTTTAGTTTTAGTTCAAATAATTTCATTCAATTTTCATTTTATGATTTATTTTTTTAAATGGCCGTGCCCGCCCCAAAAGTGCAGACACAAGTTGCATTGCCACGGTTCCTTACTTTTTATGTCGTAATTTTTTGTTGAACTTATTAAAAAAAAACAATGATCGTAAATTTCTGTGGTGCACTCTGCATTGCCGTTACCAATTTATTGTGGGCTAATCTGTGTCCTTTGAAAAGACACAGGAAATGAAATACTTAATTTTGCTTAAAACGGCAATTTGCATTAGTTTAAACGTATCTGAACTAAAGAAATTTGCAGGTTCGGTACGTGTGCAGACGTTAAATATTACACACAGTAGACCAAACACTTTTCTCGCTAAAAGAAATAAGAGTTGTGATTGGAAAATATCGCTCGTGATAGTATCTTTGTAAATCGCAAGTTGCATGAAAACTCATACCAAGTTTTTAGCTTGGAGAATATATTTTTTTTTTGGCGCTTTACTGGCAGCAATACCGGCAGTTTAATAGCGTTGTACCTTCGCTTTAATGGCGCTTTACGGGTGTTAAAATTACCGGCGCAAATGTCAAACTGCTCGCATCGGTACTGTAGGCCCTAATAATACTTCGATATGATGTTTCAAACTCCCATTGCGCTTCTGATATTGTTGAACGTTTTCACTCAATTGAGACCTTTTAACAATTACTTAACTGAATGGGCACGGCAATATTTTGATGTTATAATGACACTGTTATAACGACACTAATATAATTTGTTTTCAGTGGCGATGGCTTGTGAAACTTAACAAAATATCTCCCGATTTCGTCATTTTCAAACTCGCCTGTAAAGCGCCTGTAAAGCGCCGGTAAAACACCGAAAAAACTTGCCAGTGTCAAAATGCTCGTATCGATACTGTATATATATACCTCACATATGTGAGTGCCCCTTTGAAGAATTTTTTACAAATATTGCTGGTCTCACCTCTAAATCTCCATCCACTGTGGACGAATGCATTGCTTTCAGTTGATCGGTATTAATGCGAAGCATTCCTTTTGATGCAGAGTTCTTGGCATCTTGTGAGGATTCCATCTGAACATTCTTAGCACCATTCACGGATGATGCACGAGGTTCAGCATCCTGCACGTACATCTCTTCTCCATCATCCATCATTACTTTGATAAAGAAGATTGCACAAGTCTGGAACAAACTTTAACAAAACAACCTAGAAGAACAAAGAACAAAATTTGTTCAAGGATCAATTCTAATTAGTGAAAGAAAACCCCCTTTACCAAAAATAGCATCAGGTCCCTAGTCAGTCCATTTCGATGTCTCCACCCTGCCTCTTTTTTGCAAATAATTTAAAAAAATTTTTTTTTTTTTACTTTTGATAATTGTTTCCCCTTCTTTTGATACAGTTCCTTAATACAAAATGATGCAGATACACTACTGATTTGATTGATTCATCTCTAAATCATGTTTGAAGTGTCCCCAAATTCATGCTACATGGCCCTTGCAAGTAATTGTGTAAATGCCTATTCCTTGCCAACCTGCCCCTTCAGATTTCCCTTAAAGGAACAAAAGTAAATATGGCCATATGTAGCTGGATAGATATAAATGTATCATACAGCTATCTAGGCCACAATTGAAATGGCAACCATAGGGGTCATTAATGTTAGGCTGCATAGCAAAAACCTTAAATTTTGTTGAATTTTTATTCTCAATTAAAATTGCACACATCCCTGGTCATAAAACTCTTAAAAAATGCAGTATGAATTCATTTAGCAATCCATTCCTACAAAAAATGTTAAAAAATTGTCCTCCTTAGGTGCAAAATCGGGGAAAATATGCAGCTATTCTGAAAGCCATATTAGACTTGAAACAGCTGTTGGTTTGCAGCATCTATCTAATTCAATGAGATAACTAAATAATAAATGACTAAATAACATTGAACATATTTTTGAATTTCTGATTTGTTTGTAATCAAATGTAGTATGATTTAACATGATTTTGGTAATAAAAAATAACTGGAATTTAAAATTTGAAAACATGTCTCAAATTTTTCCTGATTTTGCACCCAAGGAGGAAAGTTTTGAATATTTTTTGCAGGAAATGGATTTTTAAGAATTAATCTTGCAATTTTAAAAGAGTTTCATGACCAGGGATTCAAGATCAAAATTCAACAAAATCCTATAATGAAACGAGACTTGAAGGGTTGAAGCTGGATTGAAATTCTACCAATACATCACACATTGTACTACACAAACAGAGGGATTACAAGAGATGCGTTCAGTTGACCAGCTGGAAAGCAAATGATCAGCCACTGTATCTAATGTCAGCATATCGCTCTGCATATCTGTTTAAAAACTAGAATATGAGCACTCCCTAGAGCGCATACCTCAGCCCTATTGCAATTCCAATATGCCTAGAATAATTGTATAGAGTTCATTTGATCCCCATACCCCAATATAATCTTCTTCAGAAATCCTAGGCCCACCTTGATTCATCCCCAAGTTTTGATCTGTAATGAACATTTGCAATCTTAACACTTGAAAGATTATTTTCTGACTAGATTTCTTTTAAGGCCATACCATTGTTTTTAGTTGTATTTAAGTGAAGCATCATTGCTTGAGCTTTATTTAGCCAAGAATCACATTCCATCATTTTATATTCATGGCAAGAAACCAATTGTTTCATTTTCATTGATTCCAGAGAACACTTGATGTAAGTCTCTTTGATTCCAGAAAATTGATGTGATGTTTAAATCTTCATTCAAAGTACAAAGTCATTGTTCAGCACAATCCATTGGAAAGTTTCAACTTACTGTAAGTCTTGACAACTTAGTTCTGACAGATCTCATCCTAAAACATCCCCACCCCTCAATATCTGCCCTTCCCCTCTTCCAATTAGTCCTGAATTGTAATTACTTCTTCATGAGACAGTAACAAAACCACCACACACCCAATTTAATTCAAATCCAATTATCAGTTCTTAACCCTTACTCTCCCAGCGTCACGGTGACCGTGACGCTTACGATCCCTTTTCCAAAAAAACATTTGAGTACCTTCCCAAAATCCTATAGAGCTGCAAATAAGCTCATTCAAACCAGATTGAATAGATCTGTCATAATATGGTTATTTTGTTGGGGGGTTAGATTAAAAAAATTTAAGTAAAATCGTTCCGAAAAAGTGCATTTTTAAAAAAAACGTTTAAAAAAAAGATGAAGAAGATTACGATGAATGTCATTCATGAATATTTTGTCAATTTTTTTTTCTTCAGGTAAAGTATAAAGATAGTTTGAATTGTTGGTTGCTACACGATTTTTACTTGTACTTGGTCAATATTTGTGTTTTTTTGAAGAAAATATGCCCAAATTTGTGATTTGGGGCCATTTTTGACCTTTTTTTATCAAAAAAATCATAAAAACCGGCCCAAATATTGTATTGGAATTTTTAAAATCTCTACGGGTAGAGGAGAAATAGATCGTTTAGCAAACTATTACAATAACAGATGCACCCCCTCTACTTGCCTAAAAGGTCTCTGATGATGACGTCAATTTGCGGCTTTTTTTGTTTGTTTTTTGTTTCTTCGCACATTCGATACAACAAAATGGCGAGATACAACGTCGAACGTGCCTTCCGACTCCTTTGTTTTCTTCAGAATAATGATAATTCAGAGGGGTCGGAAGGTACTTCTGATGAAGAAGATGTACCAGAACTCGACCAGATTGAAGAAGAGGAGCATATAGAGCCTGCTGAGATGGATAACGATCTGTTCCAAATTACGGAGTTGGTGAGTGTTTTCTTCCAAAAATAGCGAAAGTACTACATTGTAAATGTGTAGTAATAAAATAAGGCTTATAGAATTCTAATGATAAATTAGCAGGGATTTTTTGCTTGTTACGATAAACAAGTAAAAGGGACACTAAAATCACATATAAAAAAAAGGATTTAGGTCCTTTCTATAATAGCCCGGAGGAAACAAATGAAAGCTGAACCCCAATAATAACATTTCTAAATGGACTGAAATATATGTATTTCCCAATGGCAAAATTGTAAATTTAGGCCTACTGAAATATGTGTATTCCCAATTTCACAAAATCCAAGTTCCATTATTTCAGGGGCCGAAATCATAATTTTATGGGGGAAAGTGGAGTAGGGGTCCCATGTTAGGGCAAAATACACATGTTGGGGTGCCCCAGGCCCATTTAGAGGAAATGCTTGTATATAGGCCTAGTACCGGTACATTATTTTGATGCCCCATTTTTTGGGACCATGATCCTTTTCCCCTCCCCCTGGCTATGCCACTGTTGTGGTGATGACTAGATCGATAAAACAAACATTTTGGACCCCTGTATGTACCCCCGGGCTTCCCGGCTGTAAAAGTCTGTCCCCACGGTTACCACAAAATTGTGGGGCAGGTTAGAAACCACAATAACATGTTATGCGATAACATGTTATGCGTATGCTTGAAGAGGACGAGCCGCCCGCTACTCCCCAACCCAAGAGGAAGAGGGACAGACCGTTGAAGATGAGCCCAGGCCCCTTTTCCAGGCCTTCCGCTGCAGTCTCGCCACCATCACCACTCAAAGAAAATCTGACTGCAGCGGAAAAAGCTGCCTTCAAAACCAGGGAGGAAGAGCGGAACCCTCGGCTGCAGGAGATACAACGGTCGAAGGTCATTCCTGCAGCCGATAAAGACTATCATCTGTGGGAAGTACTGGTGGAGAGTGACCAGGATCGACACGAGGTCTTCGGTAACTGGTTATGAAAAGACCAAACTAAAGTAAGTTGAATGAATATAGTTGCAATGTTTTTTTGTTTTTTTCAATTCTATTTGCAGCAACATGGTTTCGCAGAAGACTTTACAAATTTGGACCTTTTCCGCAAACATTTCTTATGAATTCCATGTGGAATGAACAGAAGTAAGTGTCTAATAGATAATCAGCATAGTCTATCAACATAAAAGTAGCTGTGAAGCTTGTAATGGCTGAAATTGGGTCAGAAATAAACAAAAAACAATTTTGTGCATAATAAATGAGGTAAATGACCTAATTTGCATATCATTTGCATAATTTCTTATTTTATTTTTTGCAAATGATGATGTAAACATCTTGTTTTTCTGCATTCTATTAGTTTTGGACATCATAAAAGGGGAAATGCATTTTTTTGGAAAATTTAGTGCCATACACTATTAGATAAGATTATTCACAGAATCAAGGGATAATTTTTAGGTCAAAATGTACCAAATTTTTCATATTTGCGTCATTTGTTTCTTCTGATTCCTAAAAATCCATGAATAGTATCAAATGAAAGGTCTTTCCAAGGACGATTCAGAAATTGTATCCATATTTTTTTGCTATTTGGCCACAAGGCACAAGCGTGTCATAAAGATAGAATGTTTGGAGACCTAATATGCTAATTTAATAACCTAATTTGCATATTTGAGCTCAGAAATATGCACATTTTTAAAAAGTTCAACATGTTAGCTTTCATAAAAGTCCAACTTGTTTTGGTACAAATGGAACAGAAAATGCTGAAAAAATCCTCTTTCCAAAAATTTCAGAAATAGCTTATTCTATTTTTGGAACCTTGGGAGAGTAAGGGTTAAGACATCTGGGTGACAGACAAAAAACAATTTACCTTAAAATGTCCCCACCCCTCCATTTACAACTTTCCCTGTTCTAGTATATTCCACATTTATCACACTTTGTCCTTAGGCAGTAAAAAAAATACACACCAATTTTGATGAAGATCCAATCAAATAGTTCTTGAGATATTTTGATGACAAACAAACAAACAAATTTACCAGAGGTGAAAAGGTAATTATGGGTTAAATCATTGTTGGACTAGAAGTTGGGACCTTCTGCATCTACCTGCATTCAGTGGCTTTCATTCATTTTTGGCAAAAGGCAATGTATAGTAGGCAGTGCCAAATTTGCCTGAAGTTTGTGCAGGCCCGAAGAAGTTCATGCACGCCAATATTTTTCCAACAAAGGTACAAGCTGCTACAGTAGTGCTAAACAAAAGATAACATGATTGAAGTCATGACTTTACCTGTTACCTAAGAAGTTTTAAATAGAACTGAAAATATTTAATGAATGAGCACTGAAAATTAATATCTTTAAAGGATTAGTTCAGGGGTCAAACAAGTCCATCTTACATGTATATGAAAGAGAAGTTCAACAGACACAAAATAGTGAAGAAAATATTCAATAATCTTATACCGTTAAGGAGATATCTAAGTTTAAATTTTGGTATCATTTGTGTAGAAATGACTGAAATCAGACTAGTTGTGATGTTATAGCCTCAGATCATGTCTTTGTCTATTCTATCATATTTTGTCATGCGATTTTGTGGCGCTAAAACCATAGGATATGTCAAAAAAGTAGTAGAATTGAATCCAGGAAGGGTATTTATAATATACCATCTGAAGAAAGTTCAAGGAAAAGTAATTTAAATAGTGAAAAAATTTAAAAAAACTTTCTTTCAAATACATTAACAATTGTTAATGTGAGGATGAAGACACCAATTTTTCATAGGCTTTTTCATAGTACTTAACAGTTCTAAGGCTAGCCTACACCAGTAATTCTACACAGATAAGACAGAGCAAACTTGAATATCTCCTTATTGAAATAAACGTTTTGAATGCTTTCTTCACTATTTTGTTTCTTTTGATGTCCTCTTTCATACCAAGTCTGGGACCCCCATCACCAGTGCGATGTGGATTAACTTGAATTTATTCAGAGAGCAGCCAGATTCTGTATGGCAGACTACTCTTATAAATCTAGTGTAAAAAACATGCTTTATAAATTAGATTGGCCCCTGCTAAAAACAAGAAGATATGACACCCGCCTACATATGCTATATAAAATCAATAACAATCTTGTCGCCATCAATAAAGATGAATTTATCCCCACCATCAAAACTAATACAAGAAATAATCATGACCTTAATTTCCAGGTTCCCTATAATAAAATAATAATAAATAATAATACACATATATTTATAACGCGCCCCTTTGAACTAAATCGTCAGGAGCGCGGAACAGTAAGTAAAGTAAATGATAAGATATATAAAAACAAATGAAGTATAAAACTAGAAATTTAAAAGCAAAAAATTGAAAAACCTAAAATATAAATACGCAATTAATCAATACATAATTAAAAGGCTAAACTAAAGATTAAAAGCTGAACATGCTGAATAAGAAATATAAACAAATGAAGTAAAACAAATAAAGTAAAAGTACAAATTACTGAAATACCTAAAAAAGTATACACAATGAATCAATACATAAAACAAAGACTAAAGATTATAAGCACATTTAAAAAGGTGGGTTTTCAGTTGAGATTTAAAAACATTGTAACAGTGAATTGCACGTAATTGAACGGGTAAATTATTCCACAAGGTACAGGCAGCAACAGAATAAGATCTTTGACCAGCAGATTTAGAATTGAATTTTGGTAAAACAAGAGTTGGAGCAGTTGACTGTCTGGTAAAACGAATTGGGTTAAAAACTTTTAAATGTAAGTAAGAAGGTCCTATGCCAAAAAGAATGTATATAAACACTCTTTCTTCTCTCACACACTAATGGATTAGAATGCTTTACCGTCAGACTGTACATGCACCAAGTCTCAACTCTGTATTGCTACCTAGTTTTTTTTTATATTTTTATTTTTATTTTTACTCATAATTTTTACGCTCGATTGGCGTTCATGTCCTCTTAAAGGATTTTTGCCGACTTAACCGATTCAGATATCAGATGGACATGATTGACCATTGAACTAATCCTTTTTTCCCGTATTTGATAGTGATACAGCTGCTGAAAAGCTACACGTGAAAACATAACACAAAATGTAACACATATCATGTTCGTTCATTGGTGCACGAAAGAACCGCAAATTTACTAACTGAAATCATCTGGTATTTAAATTGAATATTACAAAACAATAACTATCACCAATACCTTCTAACTGCGTGCATTTTGGTCATGATTATAAGACTTCACCTCCATATACGAACACTTCAACACACGAACATAACGACTGACGACAAACAAAACGCTGCGCTAACGTATTTCTAATTTCTGGTCATGATATAACAGCATGTGGAGCACCTAGCTACTATACTGCTGTACCCAGAAGAGTTATACCAGAAAGCGTGACGTCATTCCAAGGCCGAGAGTCGAAACTCTTATACCTACATTTTAAGTCATCCATCCATGTTGGTTCCAAGTGAGGGCAGTAGAGAGTCAAGCATTTAAAAAATAAAACATACCAAAGAAATGTGTAAAAATTAGACATTTTAAAGAAATTGTTGATTGTAAAAATGTTACAACAAATTTGATTTTATCGTTACTTTTTGTGCACTTTTATTTCAAAAAACCAATAATTTTAAAAGTCATTAATATAACAAACTTGATTTTGACGTTATTCATGATCAAGTACGAAAATAAATTGACAAACCATGCACATAGTGCATATACTTTTCGCGATACGGTACGGTACAGTACAATGTGTTTATTACTCATTGTTTTACGTCTTAATTAAATTACTGCCTAACCTTATCGAAGTCGTTACGCATAGGCCTATTAAAGGAATAACGTTGGCGATGGGCCGGCCCTAGCCACCTGTACGCCCCCGGTTCCGTAGTAATTGTAGTCTGCCTGTTTTTCTTTTATAAAAGCTAGGCGTAGGCAATCAGACATCTGTGATCCTAGAGATTTACAATGTAATATTAACTAAGGTGGATCTAGGCCTAGTTATTAAAGCCTAGTTAGGCTCGGAATTATCGGGTAGTATGAAAAAGGTTGAAGAATTTAAGTTGCCAACCTAACCTATTCAAATTCAGACCTACTGTAGCCGTTAGGCCTACGAAAAGGCTACATTCTTGTTACTTATAAATTCTAATCATTTACCATCGTTTGGCCATCATTTCTTTCACTTAAACCCCTTTCTGTATGCTGACATTGTAGAGTTGCTGTTGTTTACTGGTCTGCGACCTCACGAACGCCTCCAGCAATGTCAAAAAGTGTTTTGTGGGATATGACTAATAACTACATTCTTGCAAGACTACATGCAAGTGAGAACTTGACTAACATTAACAAGAACTTAGGCGCTAATTTGCTTCAAATTAGCTACCCAAATCTACTTAATTCGCCTGGTGATTTGTTGTGTACACTGCTTGAATTTAAACAAAACTTGGCAAAGAATTCATGGATACTGGAAATGAAATAACCCATATTTGTGAAGGAAACATTATTTATGCCAAACGGTAACTCACACACTAGCTCTATAACACATGCAATCATTGTTACAGTTGGGCTCATTTTGTCAGAAAAAGCTATCAATTCTTATCATATTATGTGGTTCAAACCAATAAATTGGTAGTTTGCCATACCCATCTCAAACCTATTAACTTTGTGGTGTTGAAGGGAACACATTAAACAGCTAAATAATTCAATTGTGTGTAGGGTAAAGAAAGAATAATTTGTAAATAATACAGGAAATATACATCAATTAACTGAAATAACTTGTACAGGTTACATGAAATCGTGTGTAAATTCAGGTTTTTAAAAATATATCAACACATTATTCTGCCATTAACTTCTAAAAATCATTCCTATAAATGTTCGTGTACATTTATGGTAGAGGAATTGGGACTTTATTGTGGAGGTAACAAATTTACAAGCTTTGATATCACAAATTTGATTTTCTGCAATGATCACCTGTATAAATTTAACTTTAACAACTGGTTATCAAGTTTACAAATATTCTTGACAGTTTCCTTATGAGACATCTTCTGTGGATGAACGTACTGCCATAAGCCCTTCACTGTACTTAACACTACAGCTTTAGCTGAAATCAGCAAACTTTGTGAAGTGATGGTTGATGTAGGTATAGATGTACCACAGTATGTTATTATTTCATAATATAAGTTTTTAAGAAAGAAACAGAAATCAACAAAATCTGAGCTTCTTCCTATGCAGTCTAACAACTATAGATCCCCATAATTGTAAAGTGTGGCCTATATTCAACTGAGTTAAACCTAGTAAAAGACTGATTTTTCAAGTCTGTTTACTGCAAATAAAAGCCTGGTCTGCTGGTTGTTATGTTGAATTTTCACTTAGGGTTTGTGTCTTTTTTTTTGATTAGGCAGACAAAATTTTATGTATGAAAAGGGTACACCAAAATTACCATGTCATATCCTCAAAACCTGGTAATAGTACGTTCCACTACCAAGAAAAATCATTATGCACGTGCCTGGAGTCAGAAAACAGTTGGACAAGGTAGTGTGTACTACAAAATGATATACAAATATTCAGCTCACTAATATCTGGTACAAGATTAATTAACATTGCAAAAAAAAATTGTACTCCGTAGTACAGTCAATGATTTCTAACAATCATACAACATAAAAGTTGGAATACTATTGCACTGTAATAATTTGTTCATTGGATACCAAAGCAAAAACAAATGAGAGCAGAAAAAAGTTTGCCTATCAATGAGAAGAAAAATAGCATGAAGCAACATTTTCAAGTGGAGCTTTTTTATCTTCCCAACTTGAGAGCTTGAGAAACTTTTGCAAACAAATTGAAAGCAACTTTAATAAGTAATACACATAAAATAAAGAATGCAGGCTGCAATACAACATATAGGCCTATTCCAAAGAGTTTTATGATTATTCTTTAATTTAAACTTTACAAATTTAGGGCTAGCAATTGTTGGTAAATGATATTAAACAGAAAAATGTAAATGAAACTGAAAACTTAATAGTTTATTAAAAAAGAAGTAAAATTGATAAGTGAGCAATTTGATCTACTGTGTCTCTACCCATTTAAACAAGTTAGCACTTAACTTACTTTTACTTTGTTTTATACACAACTATCTGCCAGTTGGTCAGTTTGTTTAGACTTTGTTTGATGGGTGTTTTGTTGATAGCCAACTATAAAACTTATTAGACCTAGGCCTATGTTGGTCTCATGCCCACCCACACTAGCTAACAACTGTAATGCTGCGTCTCAAGCATGGCCTTTTTATTATGACTCATTTACAAGTCAATACCATAGTATTGTACATAGCGCTAACGTTATGCTACCAAATTGCAAGTGCTTTCACACAATGTAGGCCCTAAGTTACACCAACGTTACTGAATCTGAATCGGTTAAGTCGGCAAAAATCCTTCAAGAGGACATGAACGCCAACCGAGCGTAAAAAGTATAAGTAAAAGATAAAAAAATTAAATTAAAAAAATCAGTTAGCAATACAAGTGTTAGTAAGTTTAGCTTTGAAACAGTTGAGACTTGGTGCATGTACAATGTCTGACGGTAAAGCATTCCAATCCTTTAGTGTGTGAGAGAAGAAAGAGTGTTTATATACATTCTTTTTAGCATAGGGAATCTGGAAATTAAGGTCATGATTATTTCTTGTATTAGTTCTGACGGTGGGGATAAGTTCATCTTTATTTATGGCGACAAGATTGTTATTGATTTTATATAGCATATGTAGCCGGGTGTTGTATCTTCTTGTTTTTAGCAGGGGCCAATCTAATTAATGAAGCATGTTTTTTACACTAGATTTATAAGAGTAGTCTGCCATACAGAACCTGGCTGCTCTTCTTTGAATAGATTCAAGTTTATCTACATCGCACTGGTGATGGGGGTCCCAGACTGCTGATGCGTACTCAAGTACTGGCCTGACTAGAGATTTATAAACTGTGGATTTAACGTCGGTGGGACAGTTTAAGAGGTTATGTTATGTATCTGTTTATCCCATCTACGTTTATTATCAATTTCAACACCTAGGTATGGGTGGGAGTTGACGTGTTTTAGTGGCTGGGGCCTGGTTGCATAAGGTATAAACAGGTGATTTAAAGCTTTTCTTAGAGGGAATTGACAAGATGTAGCATTTAGAGGGGTCGAAATTCATTTGCCATTTGTTTTGCCATTTGTTTTGCCATTGTTCAAGTTTGTTAAGATCATCTTGAAAGATTTGTTGGTCAGAGGGGTTATAAATTGTTTTTTTACAAAGGCAGTCATCAACAAACAGTCTAACTGTGCTGTTTATATTATCAGGAAAGTCATTTACATATAAAAGGAAAAGTAATGGACCCAAAACAGTACCTTGTGGTACACCAGATAAAACCTGTTTAGAATAAGAGATTTCACCATCACAGACAACACGCTGGATGCTGTTCTTGAGGAATGATGCAAACCAGGCCAGGAGATTTCCATCAATGCCATAGGCGGAAAGTTTGGATAACAGGCGCTGGTGTGGGACTTTATCAAAGGCTTTTGAGAAGTCAAGAATAGCCATAGAGACGTTACTGTTTTGGTCAATTTGTTTAGAGATATCAATTATTGTTAAGAGGAGTTGTGTTTCAGTCGATATGTTTGCACGGAAGCCATGTTGTAAATCAGTTAAGATATTATGCTCATCAAGGAATTTCATCACATGTGAGTGGATTATATGCTCAAGGATTTTACTACAAACGCAGGTGAGGGAAACAGGTCTGTAATTAGCTGGGTTTTGTTTATCACCTTTTTTTAAAACGCTACATATGTTTGCTTCATTTCACTTGTTAGGGATAGTACCATTATCGACAGAGGTTTGAAAGAGATCAGTTAGAATTTCATAAAGGTCATCAGCGTGTGTTTTTAGAAACCATGGTGGTATTTGGTTAGGACCTGAGGCTTTGTTGGGGTCTAGGTTATGCAGTTGCTTTTTGCACCTGGGGTAATTATAAGTTAGTTTATTTTGCTGTTGGTGAGTGGTGGAGTTACAGGGATTTGGGAGGTGTTTTCTTCTGTGAAAACACTGAAAAACTGGTCATTTAGAATGTAAGCTTTTAGCTTTAGTTGTACTGTGACTGCAGAGTTTACCATTATTTAGTAGATCAGACACACCTACAGAGTTACTTCTTAATCTTTTGATATAGGACCAGAATGCCTTTAGGTTTTCGTTAAATGAGTTTTTAAGTTTACCACAGATTAAGGTGTTTCTAGCTTCTTTGAGGTTTTTACGGACAGCCTTTCTAGAGCTTTTATAGGTAGTTCAGTCATTGGCTTGATGATTAGTCTTAGCTTTTTTAAACAGTTTATATTTTTTCCTGCAGAGACGGCGTTGGATACGGGTGAACCAGGGCAGATTTAGTTTAGTTGAGGTGAATTTGTGAGGCGTGTTTTTATCAATAATCAGTTTAATTTCCTGATCAAAGAAATTCCATATTTCATCAACATTAATGGAGTTATTGAATTGAGTATAATATTGCAGTTTAAATTTGGTCAGGTCTTCTTTTATTCGTTTTATGTTAGCTTTTTTATTTAAATAGATTTTACGTTTAGGCAACTTTTTACGAGGAGGGGAGATATTTAGGGTCAGTTCAACAATATCATGGTCACTTATACCGGAAATGACATTAGCTGAGGTAACAGCTGGTGAATTGTCAGTAAAAACAAGATCAAGGATGTTCTTATCTCTGGTGGGTGACTGCACCATTTGTGTGAGATTGAATAAATTGGTCACTTCAAGAAGAATTTTGGCTGCTTCGGAGGAAGCGTTAGTTCCTGAAATAATGTTTTGACTCCAGTCAATGTTAGGTTGGTTGAAATTACCAGCAAGAATAACATTAATTTTGTCAGCATTTTTACCAAGCTTTTGGAGGGATTTTTTTAAACTCCAGTGGGCTAGTGAGATCATTGTGACTGGGTCTGTAAAATGTTCCTATATACATGCTCTTTTCCTTAGGAAATTGGAATTTGGTCCAGATTATTTCACAGTCAGAGAGTCTAATTTAGTGAGCTCAGTGAAAACCAGGTCATTTTTTATTGCCTGTAATAACACTACCATAACCATTTGAATTTCTATCTTTGTCCGGGAAAATTTTAGCGCTTGTAATTTCGGAATTAAGCCAGGTTTCAGTGTCAATAATGACATCTGGGTCTTTTTCTTTGATAAGACTTTCCACGGAGGCCGTCTTGTTTCGAACACTCTAAAAATTAATAACAAGAAGTTTTAGAACCTTCCTTTTTTCACTTTTGGGATTTGTTTTCAATTGACATCGGGATGCTTGTTGGACCCCGAGTCAAGGTCAGAAGAACAATTTTGAAGTGGCTCATACTGTAGCCAGGCTAGGCAACACAATGATCCAAGATTACCCCGGCAACGCTTTTTGAAAGCAGTAAATCGCTACATACATGTATGAATAAAATACAATTTGTTAAGCAACTTATTCTTGATCCTAAATAAAACTAAAATTATTTCCCATATTTGTCAGCGTTTACGTCGGTTAGTTAAGGTTAAACTAAGTTGCCTAGGCCCAACGGTGTACATACAGTGCGACGTTAGCTAGCTTCAGACTGTTCAACAAGTGGCACAATTAAGATGGTACATTATTTTAGTTTTACTGAAATTGTTCAAGACATCTACTAGTTTTAATCATTTACTCCCTAATCAGAAAGGTTGTTCGCGTAGTATTTTTCTTGAAATAAACTTATCAGTTAGGCCTAAGTTAGTAGGCGCGATACATGCCTGTCTAAAATCTAACGCTGCGCTAAAGTATTGTCGTCCTGCATGTACTGTAAAAAGAAATCGTTGTTTTTGTGTTCTTGTTAGAAATAAAATTAACGTTAATCTTGGTTAGAAAGACAAGTTATGATTAAAACTAATATAAATATCATTAATTTTCTAAAGTAAAGAATTTCAATTTGTATTTTTGAGATTAAATTTGCAGTTTGCCTAATTTTTATTGACTCCCAATTTTCAATGTACCAACATATCTACTGCCCTTACTTTGAACAAACATGGGTGGAGGACGAATTAAAAAGTATCACGCCCTGAGGTATGGTTTCGACTTTCGGCTGTTGGCCTATACGTAGTATAGGGCGAAAGACGTCCCGCTCTATGGTTATACCATGGACTTTTTCAAATCCATGGTCCGGGTATACGAGCTGAGTTATTTGTTTCGTTCTTGTTCATTCGTTCCATATTTCAACTCAAACTGTAAAAGCTATATTAATAAAAGCAATCATATCATATTGAAAAAGTAATCCAACGGGTTAAAGGGGGATAATAATTATAATAAACAGGGAGTACACATTACTACCTAGGGCCTACCAAGAACATGCATGGAGAAGGGTACGGTGGGAGATGGGGTGGGGGATGTTGGGGTGGGGTGTCGGTTGGGGATGTGGGTGGGTAAGGTAGGGGTGGGGTGGGGAGTTGGGGTGAGGGTGGGATTTACTTCAACCTTCCCCACCCCACACACATTTTTCAAGAAACAACTACATGCTTTTTGGGGGGTGTGGTGGGGGAAGGGGGTTTTTAAACGCAAAACCATGATTTAATTTTTTGCAGTGAGACATGAAAAATCAAATTATCAGAATAAAAAGATCATTAAACCAAAAACAAGCTATGTAAGAAAAAGAAAAAAATTATATTACAAAGACAAAGCAAGAAGAAAGCTTTGAAAAATAATAATAATAATAATCATAATAAAAATTGACCAATTTTAGAATTTGGCAAGCAAGGTGCGTTCTCCAGCTATTGATTTTGCAGTTTGGAAGGGAAATGATTCCAAGCTTGTAGTGGTAAAGACATCATAGCAGGAACTTTACTTTGTGCTTGCTTACAAAGACCTCGAGAGTTTAAATGTGCCCAGCAGATGCATCCGGGCGAATACGGTTTAAGATTTTTTAAGGGGGAAGTGTTTTACTCGAATAAGCTTTCCTTTTTCAATTGTTGCCTGATTTTCACTTAAGTTTAGCACGACTGTAAATTGGCGGAAAACTTCCAGCAATATATGCAGATGACTTTTTTATCGTTGTTGTGACTCTTATCATTGCTATTTGGCCACCATTACCAGGCATTTGTAAGATCTCATCTGGATTTTTCAAACTGTCTGACACCCATCAAAGAAAAAAAAACATTAAGTTGAACGAAAATGTTTAAAGGAGAACCACCAAATTTATCCCACATTTGCGTAATCTGCCATATCTGACAGGCTTAACAATCTAAAACTACCAACATTAACTTACAGAAGAGTAAGAGGTGATATAATTGAAATATATAAGGTGGTCTCACGTATATTAGAAGACTTGCAAATTTATTTGCACAGTTGTGCACATTATGTTTCTGATGAGTGACGGTCTTGCCCTTACGAAACAGATCTGTTAAATGAAATGTACAAGGTTTAACTTGCGAGTCTAGAATTTATTACAGCTCTCTTTTGATTAAGCACTTTCCCATTGTAATAGTTTTACACCATACTATCTTTTGGATTATATATTTATATATACATATATATGTATATATATATATATTATATATTATATATATATATTTATATATACATATATATGATATATATATAGTTATATATTACTATAGATATATATTTTATATATATAGTTATATATAGTTATATATAAATATAGTTAAATATATATATAGTTAAATATATAGTTATATATATATATAGTTATATAATTTTGCCATAACAAACTTGACCACGAAACGTTGGGTACCTGCACGAAGAGTGCTAAGATTTGATTCAATTTGGTCTATTTTATCTGTTATAAGTGATGAGAAGAAAAAAAGAAGAACAGATCATAAAATGTAAAAGAAAGGTCCCAATACCTGTATGCATTGTTACGAGGTTCACATTTTGCATATTGAATTCGGACATTATGAAGTGTTACATTACTTTTAAAAAAATTCTTATCGTCTGGTGTCATATTGCATCAAGAATATTTTGTTACAAATGCTTTAAATATCGAGCATGCCTATATGTTAATTCCTTTAATAAGAAATTTTACAAACATATTTGTTTGAATAACGTATGTTAAAAGGACATTACGCGATTAATAGATCAAATATAATATTATCTTCAATTTGAAACAACATCTCATGTGGACCACAAAACTACAGCCCAAAGATTTCAATTTTGTACGAAAAATCTTCAATTTTGGACCAAAACTCTCCAGGGGTGTATGGAAGGGTCACTCGACTCAAAGCTTTAAATTTCCGGTTTTAAGCGGGAATATGCACTAATAAATTGAATTTTTCTGAAACAGATCTTGTCAAGTTGGATATGCATTATTATGACCTATCTTTTCTCTACCATTCCTAAAATTTGCAACTTCTCAGCATCCTGTACCATGAAGTGGAACTTCTCAAAAATATTTTTTGTTAGCCTTTTCTCTAAGGCTTCTCATTTTGGGCTGGCAGAGAATCACCGTATTAATTAGTACCGTGCTACCCTGATATCGCCCTAGATCATATGATTTTCATTTTCCCCTTTTTTAATGCAAAAAGAGTTGGAAAGCACTATACGGCGCTTCGAGAAAACTTTCGACATTCCACGGGACAGACTCTAACTTATATAAGTTATAATCAACAAAATGAATCGCGATGAGCTTATTTACCTTCTCATGTTAGTTCTATCATTACCAGCGGGATATCTCGTTAAGAATGTTTCTGATCCAAGGAGCAAGAAAAACATTTGTAGCGCATTGGGAGTGATGATCGTTGTTGTTTTATGCGGTCTTCGTTTGTTTCATTCACTTGTAGCTGTGTCAGCAACTGTGGCTATCATTAAAGTGATAGGATGGAGGTAAGAATGTTGATATCTTGTTAAAAATGTTTCTGATCCAAGGAGCAAGAAAAACATTTGTAGCGCATTGGGAGTGATGATCGTTGTTGTTTTATGCGGTCTTCGTTTGTTTCATTCAGCTGTGTCAGCAACTGTGGCTATCATTAAAGTGATAGGATGGAGGTAAGAATGTTGTTGTACCAACGCCCACTTGTCTTCAAATATTATTCTATTTAAAAAAAAAACGTTTCTACAAATCCACCGAACGTCAGATAAATTCTGATAACTTTCTGATATTTTAAAGTAATAAACTGGATAGGCTACTACCTTCCTTACTGAATTTCTCTAACAAAAATCGTCAAAAATATAGACTATAGGGTATTGAATCGGATGAAGCTGTACATTACAAAACGATCTAACGTTACATGTCTAAAGATCTAGTTTGTAATTTTAGATTTTTTTGTGACCTATTTTGTTCTTCAAACATGTCTTCCATGGGTAAATTTGCACATTGAAATTTTGGCAAACTGAATTTGGGCATTTCATAATGCTTGTTTCACATGTGTATCTACTGGTACTAACACAGACCAGGTATTGGAACTTCTTACTACGTGGCCAAACTACAACGCAAGAGCAAATGTACATATTTAGGAGAGCATTATTCATAATTTACTTCTTTTGTGGATGGGTGGGGCTGGGGCACTACCTTGTACTAACTAGGCTAATATATCGTTGATAACAATTTGGTATTAAAATTTGGTTTTAAAAATTGAAAATAAATGCATTAAAATGTAGTTGATTGTTGTTTTTGTTTACAGAAAATGCCATTTGTGGAGCTTTGTCTTCAACTTTTCATACATCACATTCTTCAGAGCAGGAGAGTATTTTGGTTTGGGGGCACCTACTTCCTTTTCTAACGTTGTTCAACTTTTGCTAACATTAAAGGTTTGTGAATAGTGACTATCTTCTTCAGTGTTGCAAAGTTACTTATTTGTCACCAACATTGAAATGTGCTGTCAGGTTCTTTATGTAGTCCTGTTTATTTTTTGGTTCCAATGCGATAGCATCAGGAACCTATGTGATCATGATGGCGTGTGTGTGTGTGTGTGGGTGGGTGCATTTACTTTGATATTCATTTAAGGACCTTGATCTGACAACACACCAATTGTTTAAGGACCCAGGTTGAGTTTGTGGACTTAAACACACGTCTTTGAATGTTTTTGCTATCAACAAGGAAATCTTTCATTCAAGATAGCGCTTGAGAAGTTTTACAGATGTCTTTAAAGAGGGCCTGCCATGAATTTATAATTGGCTCTTAATTGATTAATTGGATCATTTGCTATCCAAAAATGTAGGTTTCGATTGCTAAATTCCAATTAATTATTTTTATCGAGGAAAAGAAAATGATCATTTCTATCAACTTTAAAGAAAAAAACAGTTCTTCGGGTTAGTAGCTGATGACGTCACATGACGTAGGTATAGTAAGTCGATTCATGTGCTGCGTTCCATCAACATATGCAACAATCTGACAACGTACTGTAAACGGTACAGTTACATGTGTTGTTTATGTGATTTTGACATCAGAAAGAGAAGAAATTCAGCTGAAATAAGGAAAATGTCATTTCATTGAGTCGTAGGAGAGTAGTAATGAAAATGAGAGATACAAATTTCCAAAGGATCCGAAAAGGAGGCGTTTATGGACGACGTTTGTGCAGCTAACTAACGTTAAACTTGGACTTTACAAATTAGGCCTACAGGGTCTATGAAAAGCAGTGTGATTTGCGGAGAGCACTTTAGTCTTTACTGAGGATTATTTGCCAGTCTGCATACCTACTTCTGCAAGTAGATTTTGAACTTTCTAAATGTATTTTTTTGGTTCCTTGGTCGGGTTCCACATTGAAACAGGATTAGAGTTTTCTGAGCGTTAGCCCAATGCAGATGTTCCTGGTACTAGGCCAAAGCTGTGGTTTGATAGTACTAGCCTACTACAACCAGCACCAATTCCGCTACAAACTCTAATCTAACCTTGATGAACAACGACCTGCAAAGAAACCAAGGCCTTCTTGGAAACATCGTGCCATAAAACAGGTTAGTTTAAGTTTTGCATGCAAGCTAGGACGAAATTTGGTTTACATTGTAATGTGAAGATGTGCTGTGGTACTAGTATAAACAGGGTAACCGGGCATTTCCACCAAAATGTGAAGTTTTAATTTCAAATATGCCTATAGGCTTATGCTACATTATGGTCACAGTAATCCCATTCAAACATATCTCTTTTTTAATCCTTCAAATTAATGATATTTGGTACTTAACATAGCATTACCAATTCTTTTTATTTATCTTTCGGGCCCTTTTTTGTAGCCCATTTTCCCATTTCTAAAGTCAAATGATAAATATCTTTATTAATTCTTGTTGCTTGCAATCATTGTATCTATTTTCTCATAAATGCTTTTTAGTTCACAATAATTGAACCTAAACAACATTTTATTACCGATATATTATGAGACTATTTGTCATACCTTTTGGGCCGTACCGTCATGACGGTAAGGAATGGTAGAAAGTGCAGTTGGCAGAAATGCCCTCCTGTAATTCATAAACAAGCAACTGAGTAAAAACTTGATGTAGAGTATTAACGTTCTCAAAGAAAAACTTGGGCTGCACCACATCTCTACAAAGGTGATGCAACATTTTAGAGCATATTTATTTTTAATACGAAAACTATATGTTTCATTTTTAAACAAAGGCATGAAACAAGTTCTACTTCTACAACTTAACATTGCCTTTGAAAAAAATCCTTTACATACTGTCTGAGTGAGATTATGAGGACAGATTTCCAACTTAAAAAAGCATGAATATGTAATTTGACAAAATTAACTTCCATATTTGTTATGCCAGTGAAGGAACTATGAGGGGTGTTGACACCTTGCTCTTGATAATACTATTTTGTATGTCGAATAGAAAAACTTATGCCTACATGCATGACAAAAAAATATATCATTCTGGAGTGCAAAAAATGGTGTGGTAACTGGAAGGTCCTAAGTAACAAAATTACATGCCCGCATAGTAAAGGTATCAAAACATTTCCTTTTTGTAGATGGTCAGAGAAATCTGTGAGGAATATGACAGAACAACCACAGATTCTGTATAACATTTGTTGACAGAGTGAGGAAGCCACAGATGTTGTGCAATTTCCAGAACTTCATGGAAAGGTTTGTTTCATTAGTTTTTCCTTACGCTTAGATGTTGTTTTCATTTATTACTGGAAGTTTTTTGATGGTGTAACTGTAACTTCATTTACATAAAACTTCCATTTCAAAATGGGTTTTTCCAAATTAAAAGTGAGACATATTCAACCAACTTTGTCTTCACAATTCGCACATGGTGTTATATACCTATATCATTTTCAGTGTAATTTTTTTAATGTATATATATTGAACAACTTATTTTGTACCTTTTTAGTTAAGTCTAAGGCCATCCTAAAATAATTGTTCGTTTGGTGCAACCCTACCTGTCCATCAAAATTGGTGCCTACTCAATTATTTTATTTTTTCTTATCTGAAGTGTTAACCTTTTATTGTACGAAAGGTATGAAAAAACCTGATATTGGCTCAAAAAACATTGCCTACCTACCCAATTTTTTCTCAACAAAATGAGTTACACTTAACCAACAATTAATTATGAATGGCCTAATTTAAGTCAGTTGTTTTTATTCATAAAGAAATACATTTCATTGAAATCTCTTGCTGAGTGGTATCATTTTCATCGGAGATCATAAAAAAAGTTGACAAAACTGAATCTACTAGATTTGGAGGCCTGAAAATGAAAGGTTACCAATTTTCAAGGTACTATAATGCCTAGCATGTTGATTATGGAAATCTGAATATCTGCAGTAGAATACGTCTGCATCTGTGATAGTATACCAGGCCATAAGAATCCTGCACTTGCACACCCCTCTGAGCTCATTGTACTTAATGGGTGGTGATGGGATTTCCCCGATTATGGGTTGGGTACCAATGAGGTGGATACAAAAATCAAATCACACACAGTATTTCCTGTAATTTTTGCGAAGTGGAGGGAAAAGGTGGGGGCTAGAGGCTTATGTTCCCTGTCACTAGCTGATGTCACCCATGTGTGATAACAATCCATATTGATGATCAAACTTTAGGTATTTTTAATCTCTAGATAGTGGACAAAATTTTCACATGCCTTAATTACAAGCACAGCAAGCCCGAATTAATATCATTTGATACATATACAAATTTGTAACAACTTATGACATTGGGAAGGAGAATTAGTTTCTTACAAAAGCTGAATTTTCTTGGGTCAAATTTAACCAGCTGTTGTATTCACAAAGTGGGGAAACTTTCTTGTTCAATGAATTTGAATTGTGTTGGACCTTTATATGTTATTAAGACGTGTCAAGCTTTATGTAAAATCTTTATTTTAATCAAGGGTTGATGGAATAAGAGGGCAATCATGTTTTGTAAAATTTACAAATTGCCCCATTAAAAAGAAGTAACAACAATTTAAAATATTGCTATCCATATAATAAAGTTGTTTTTTTCATATTCTTTCAGAATATGTTAACATCCTACTCAAGGAAGTGTGTGCTCGCGCAGTGCTGGATGAGTCAGTCAGAAACCAGTCAAGTTGCATTCCTAGCCCTCATCAACCTGTATCAAGCGGTATGACAAAACCTACCTTGGAAGAAGTCTTTAAGAGGCATACATCCAGATTCCAAACAACTGAACAAAATCAGCAGAAAATGTGGATGTAACAGGTATTGATGGCACTTTAGACACACTGCAAATGGAGGAAAACACTTCTGGTACTAGCAACTGATTCCATCAGGTTTTGATGCTTATATTGGACATAACCTCATATTTTCCTGCACTTATTTTACTTTTATGAAGTGTATTTGTAAAAGAACTTCATTTTATAAATGGAATAGGGTTTGGTACATTAATGTAGCATACACTAGATCATCTTTTTAGCAAAAAATGAGTACCAGCTTTCTTGGGGAGCTTGCTTCATGGAAACAGGGACAGCAGCATCCCCATGGGGCTATATAGTTGGGGTTGATATAATCGGAAATAAGGCCTAAAAAAATTGTTTGTTTGCCCTCCACTTTGAAAACAAGCTTAAGGGGCGGGCAGAAAATGTATAATGTTTAACAGGTCATTGAAGAGTTGAAAATCATGGCTGCAAGATTATTGGGACAGTATACGGCCAAAGATTATTTTCACTGCCAATTTTCTTGATTTGTACAATGTGTATTAACTCAATTAATTTTGCATGGCCAAGCTGCATTTTCACCCAAATTGAACCTATTTTTTTTAGCCAAATCAATATTTTGGGTCGTAAAAAAGACATTCTATGAGGTGTAGGGTTTGAAAACCAAATATATATATATATATTTTAATGCCAGAGGTGGTAAAGGAGGGCAAACGAACAAGTTTTTATGCCTAATAAACATTTGTAACTTGATAAACTTCCACCAGAAATTTATTTTATGGAAGGATAAAAAGGTTTGACAAATTTCTTTTGCGGACCCTGCGACAATTAATATTTCCATTACGCAATCCAAGGAAATAAACAAAATAAATAATTTGAAATAAAAGAAGTGTTGGATTAAGGCCAGGGAAAATAATTAGCATGTCATCTGGTAATTGAGCATATCATTATACTTGCCTTAGTAACAGGCAAACACTTTTGATAATTTATTGAAACCCGAGGTGTAAGCAATTATACATACATGTGTATTTGGTTGGCTTTAAGTTACTTTTGAACACTGCAGACCAGATGTGTTGTGGGCTCATTGTTAATGAATTATGTTCATAACAAGAACTACCAAAATTCTCAATGAGCACTTGAGTTGGAACTAGATACATACCTTAATCTAGATTTGAACTAGATCCCTTAAGTAGTAGTTAAGAGGGATCAGTAACAGGGCAGTGATGTTTTCCTCTCTTTATAAAAGTGAGCATTCTAAGGAGCAAAAATAAAAGGAAATCAAATACCATAGAAAAAAGCTTCATTTATGTGTGTGACTAGTAGTCATTGCTGTTTTGGATGGGGTGGTGGCAGGGGTAACATGGAAGCATGAAGAATTACAATAAAGTATTTGCCCATCTTCATAATGGAACCTCTACTTAGCTTTGAATTAGATAGGAGTGATATTAAGTACAAATTGATTTTTGTTTTCACTTTTGAAGTAACTTGTTTATATTTGTAATTTTGTAAGAAGTAATACATGGAAAGAATACAAAGGAAGCACAAAGTATTTAAAAAAGACTAGCACTTATTATCTCAATGTTACTTAAAGGTACAATGACATCTAAAAGCAGCTTGGTTTAATTGCTTTAAAATATAGAATGGAACATTAATATAACAAAAACTCCAATTAAAATGGGTTTTACATAGTTATTAATTTTTGGATGTTATTGTGCAATATTTTTGACATATAAAGTTGAATACTTCTCCAATTGTTTCTATAAATCATTTGTGTTTCAGTCTTTTTAATTGAAACTTTAAATGTCAAATTCTGTTTTTATGTTGTTTTTTGCATATTGAACATACCTTTAAGCAATGGGTAATAGGCTAAAATGAACTAAAGCTCACAACTGGTTAACATTGAGAAACACATTAAAGAAATTGAGTTGTATTTAATAATAATGATAAAGTACTTATACAGCGCCATTACTAAAAAAGATTTAACAGATGACACCACAAAGTTTGCCTAAATTCTAAAACCTTTAAACTTTGATTGACCATTTCTCAAAAGCTAGACAAGCTATTGTTTGAAAATGCATTTTGCTCAAAAATTATCTTTCATTTACATATCTAAAAAGTGTTACATGTCATCAGACCTTTAACCTTACATCAATGGCTTCACTAGACTTTCATGTCATGGATGCAAAACTAGCAAAAAAATTACATCAAACGGTGCAAAATGTGCGCTTGAGGGCACAAAATATCTGTTAGGAATTGAGCTACTGCAGTTGGCTTTGACTAAATGTCACTATCATGGGTGATGAAGAAATAAGGTGAAACATTTCTGCTGCATTAAGCTTTTCCTTTTTATGTATTTCCAGTAGCTCATATCATGCATACACAGTTTTTGGAAGCCTCTTGGGAATCTAAACCGCCCTCCCCTCCCACCATATAAATCAATGCCAGTGCTTTTGTGTTTCAACTGAAGGTGAAGGTGGAGGTAAATCCATTCTGGAATATCAAACTGGATCAGGGTATGGAAGTCTAATATGAATTTCCACTTAATGTCACTAGCCCCTTCAAGACTTTGTACTTGGTGTCTTACATGTAAATAAGAGCCGAATTTATAATGAAAAAAAATTTAGAAAACATAAATTGCTGGATACTGGAATCCTGCTTCCTGCATTTTCCGCTGAAGGAAAGACCTCCCTGATCTTGGTGAAAATGCATACCGGAAGTAGTACCCTTACATGATTGCCGAGATATCCCCAACTCTGCCAGTGTCTGTGCCAGTGTCCTCATTAGTATAAGGATAGTGTCTGTGAAAGAAGAAATGCATTTCATTAGAAAAATATATGACAAGCATTGGATAGAAGCACTCATAAATTAAATGTTGCTAAACTAAAATATGACTTTGCCACTTGGCAGGTACAGTATAGAAATATATTTCCTGGTTATTTTTTTATTTTTTTTATTTTATCATTGAATATTATGCAAATGAAATTTGGCTGAAAATAAAACTTGTTTGTTCAGACAAAATAAAATTCTGCTTGTGCACATAAGATATTCTGCTTGTTCACAGAACGTTTTTAATCCAATTGGGGGACTGTACTTTATCAGAAAAAGAAGATCTTTAGTTGTTATGTGTAGCCTGACAGGAGCTTTATCTTACCTGAAAAACAATGATTTCTTATTTATGTTATTATTATTATTATTTCTTATTATTCCTCCCATACTTGAAGACTTTGCTTTGGTCTGACATTGCGAATACCATTCCTATTTATTTCTTCATTAGATGGGATCCTTGAAAGAATGATTAGTGAAATGAGAGGTAACACATTCTTTATTTCAATGTGAACAAGAGAAAAAGATACTAAAGAGGCTGTTAAAATTATTTTAAAAATGGTGCATGAGCTAAACTGTGCTTGAGCTTGAGGAAAAACAACCTGTATCCAGAATCATCCTAAGGTATCCTGGTATCCCAAGGTTATGCTGCACTACACATAGTTCTAACATGTCAAAAATGGGGTAATTCTCTGTAATAAAATGCAATAAATTTTCTTAAATATATTATTCCAAACAAAATCTAAATGATTTGCAATGCTACTTACTCATTAAATTCATTATCAGCTCTATTTCCATACTTCTGACTGTACTGGAACAGTGCAACTTGTAAAACATGGTGATTTAGACAAACTGGCTGAAATCCAGGATGGGCATTCCCTGTCTTCTTCCTCACTTTTGATCTTGACAAGAACCCTCTGCATCTCTTTGCAGCGTTGGCACTTGTTCACTTTTGGCATAATCTGACAATTGCCACATGTGCACCTAAAAAGAATAAATGATGAACTAAATTATAAAAACCTTGTGAAGAACAAAGTTTACTTGTCGAGCCAAAATGGCAACTAAGTAATACTGCACATTAGGGTCATCGGCATAACTAGACTTTTTTCAGCAGTGTCAAATTGGCAATTTTTAAGCTGAGTTTATCTTCCCCAAATTTGATTATTTTTCCAGCAATACTTTGACAATTATATCTCAAAAAAGGACATTTAGATGAAAAATTTTCCAAAATATAAACCACACTTTTTAAAAAAACTCAAAATTTATCAGAATATTTAGATACTTTAATTTGTATTTTTGTAAACTAACATCAACATTTTAAATTATGATTGGAATGTATGTTTGTTTGTTTGATGGGAGTTTAACGGCACCACAACAGCAAGGGTCAAATTGTGTCTGAAAGGTTAGATCATTCCAGAGGTAGGAAGGAGAGTAAACACGGGGAGAATGAGAGAAACACGAGAACTAAAAGCCAGAAAGCTGGGATCGAGAGAGGAGGTGTATGGGTGAAGAAATAATGTAGAGAGAGAGAGGGGATGGGGAAAGAGGACTAAATATGGTTGTAGAGCTCCACAACCATATTTAGTCCTCTTTAGGAAGCATGATGAAGGAAGGAGATAATTGTATTTGAAGGGGTTTTTTTTGGAAGAGGCCGGCTATTGAGTTTTGGGCAGCGAGGGAAGTTCTGGGAAGGTTGTACAGGGGGCAAGCAAGGAGAATGTGAGGGTGCAATGGCAATTGTTGGAGATGGGTTGGAGGGGAGCCAATAAGGAGGTGGGAGTGAGTGAGGTGGGTGTGACCTATTCTAAGGAGGGAAATGTGGATGTTGTCGACACGGGATAGGTTGTGAATGGTGGGTTTGATCGGAATGGTGGGCTGGATGACGTGGAGTTTGTTATCAATTTGGAAGTTCCATAAGGTTTGCCAGTGTTCACTAACAAGGGAAGCGATAAGCGGTTTGATGTCAGAGAGGGTTTTGGGGAAAGGGTAAGGAGGAGGTTTAGGGCAAGCTTAGCGGCTGCATGAGCCCTGTCATTGCCAGGGATGCCAACATGGCTGGGTATCCAGAAGAAAAGAACACTTTTCCTGCAGAGGGTGGGCGAAAGCAGTTTCTGGAGGAGGAGGTGGGATGTGAAGTTATCCCATTTAAGGTTGAGTAAAGAAGTAAGAACAGCCTTTGAGTCAGAGAAAATGGCAGAGTGGCTGAGCAGAGAGTACTCAATAAAGTTGAGGGCAAGGAGAATGGCCTTTGCCTCTGCTGAATAGATAGATGAGTCGGAAAGTCTGCTACTGAGGGTGATGTCTTGGATGACGGCAGCAGCAGCTGTCTTATTGCCTTCCTTGGAGCCATCAGTATAGATGGAGGTGTAATTTGAGAGTTGGTCTTTGATTTGGTTGTGGAGATTGTTGAAGAGGTTAGGGTGGGTTTGAGTTTTGTGATGAGTGGAGAAGCCCAGGTGGATAGAAGGAAGAGGGGTGGCCCAAGGAGGAAAAGTGGGCCAGGAGAAAGTGGCGGGGTTGATGCTGAGATGGAAGAGGTCTGATTTAATGCGTAAGCTGAAGGGAGTGGATAAGGTTTTAGTCCTATCAAAAAGGGTGGAGAAATTAAGGTACCTAATGAGGTTGTAAACAGGGTTCTGGGTGTTGATGAGGACTCTAAAAGCATAGGAGAGGCTAAGCTTTCTACATCTGAGTAGAAAGGGGGGTTTATTGGCTTTATCATGAAGGCTGGTGATTGGGGAGGTCTTGTAGGCACCTAGACAAAGCCTGAGGGCTTCATTTTGGCTTCCTCTCCTTATTGCCCCCCCCCCAACCCATCTGCAACAATTGCTATTGCACCCTTACAATCCATTACATTCTCCTTGCTTGCATTCTCCCCTGTACAACCTTTTCAAAGCTTCCCTTGCTCCCCACAACTTAATTGCTGAGTTCTTCCAGAAAAATCCTCCTGATAAAATTATCTCCTTCGTTCATCATGCTTCCCTCTACAACCATATTTAATTCTCCTCTTCCACCCACTCCCTCTACTTTGTTTTTCTTTTAACCACGCACCTCCTCTCTCGATCCCAGCTTTCTGACTTGTGTTTTTGAATTTCTCTTATTCTCCCCCTGTTTCCTTTCCTACCTACCTGCAGAATGATCTGACCTCTCAGGCACAATTTGACCCTCTTTGTCGTGGTGTCGTTAAGCCCTCATCAAACAAACAAACAGATAGCCCATGGTCCTTAGATGTACCCTATTGTTTTTTGATGGTGATGTCATGCATATTAATGAGTAGATGGGGCTTAATGTAGAAATCTTGAAATGTTAATATTTTAACAAGCACATGTCTGTTTTGTTTTATATTTGGTCTAATAATATGTTAGCTGGTATGTACATGTTTATGATGTAAAAACATTGAATTTTATTTATATGCATTATGGGCAGGGCTTAATATGATTTTGCTGGAAAGAGCTTATAAACACGGTATCTCAAGAACAGTAAACTGGATCCATGTCATATTTGGTACACAGATAGCCCATGGTCCGTAGATGTGCCCTATTGTTTTTTGATGGTGATATCATGCATATTAATGAGTAGGCGAGGCCTTATGTTAAAAAATTGAAATGCTCATACTTTAACAAGAACTGCATGTCTGTTTTGTTACATATTTGGTCTAATTATGTTGTTCGCTGTTATGTGCATGTATATGACATAGAAACATTTAATTTCATTAATATTCATAGTGGGCATGGCTTAATATGATTTTGCTGAAAAGAGCTTGTAAGACACAGTATCTCAAGAACGGTACACTGAATTTATGTCATAGTTGGTACACAGATAGCCCATAGTTTGTAGATCTGTCGTTTTCTTTTTGATGATGATGTCATTCATATTAATGAGTAGGCGGGACTTCAAGTGAAATCTTGAAATGTTCATTTTTTAACCACCACATGTCTGTTTTGTTTCATGTTTGGTATAATTATGATGTTAGCTGGTGTGCACATGTATGCTCATGATGTAAAAATGTTGAATTTCATTAATATGCATAGCAGGGCTTAATATGATTTTGCTGAAAAGAGCTTGTAAACATGGTATTTTAAGAACAGTAAAATGGATTAATATATTATGTGGTACACAAATAGCCTACAGTCTTTTGATGTTCCCTATTGCTTTTGGTAGTGAATTCATGCATATTAATGAGTAAGCGGGGTTTAATATAAAAATCTTGAAATGCTCTAATTTTGACAATCACATGTCTGTTTTGTTTAGTATTTGTTATGATAATGATTTGAGCTAGTGTGTATGTTTTCATGAATAAAAAAACGTCGAAGTTCATTAATAATCGTGGTGGGGCGGGGAAGTAAACACGATATCTCAAAAACTATGAACTGGATTCACATCATGTGTGGTATACAGATAGCTCATGGTCTGTGCAGATGTGACCTATTGTTTGTGGTGGTGATTCATGCATATTATCAAGTGGGCAGGGCTTAAAGTGAAAATTTTGAAAAAGTGATAAATGGGCAAATGTATGTCTGTTTAGCATCATGTTAGGCAGGATAATTTTGTTGGTTATTGTGTACATGCTTATGTTATCAACAGATGTCATTAATATACATGGTGGGCATGGCTTAATGTGACAGTGCTAAATGATGTAAACACTATAAACGGTATATCAGATCTATGCTATCTGTGGTACACAGATGGATCATGGTCTGTTCATATGTTCTAATGTTGTGGTAGTGATGTCATGAATGCTAATGAGTGGGTGGGCTTACTGACAAATTCTTGAAATAGGATAAATGAGCAATCATTTTTGCCTCATACTTACTTTGATGATGTTAGTTATTGTGCAAATGCTAATGTTGTCAAAAAATGTTATTGATCTGCATGGTGGTTGTGGCTTATAAATAAATATCATGGAACAAATATTTCGTGATATGCAATGAATGACATGACAGTTAATTCAAATTTTTCAAATCAATCAGCTTATGAAAAAGCATCAGAACCAGAAAACCTTTTGGTTCTGGTTAATTGAAATAAAAGAAGGCTGTAAAAAAAGAGATTCACTCAAGCATTTCCATCTACTAGAGTTAAATTTAAATATTAAAATGATATGTTACAAAAGAAATAATTGGATGCATGCTTGATTGGTTATTAAACCTTAAATAGACTCAGTGTCAGCTTGTAATAGATTTTGAAATGATTTGCGTAATTATTCCTCTAGAGCGGCGATTCTTAATAAGCGGCCCGCAGGCCAAATCTGGTCGGCCAGACAATCCATTCTGGCCTGCGAACAATAGTCATTATATAATGCATTGCATTGCATGTAAGATCAATCCAAATGAGATCGGTAAAATTCACAAAGTACTTGTTTATTTTGTATTTTTCCTAGGCAGATCAGCTCACTGAAATATTGCGGCTTATCAAATAAAATGTTATCTTTAGTCCGCTATAAATTGGGCTTGCAGCTTGTCAAAGAAAGGTGTATAAGAGAATCGCCAACATCTGGTGTACATCCTTCTAATGGCTTACACTCTCAACTTGTTTGTAATTAGGGATTGTTTTGACCTGATTTGTTTGTCACATGATGCTGGTTTTGCCATGCGATTAGCCCATGGCCTGAAGCTGTTGTGAAATGATGGCCCTTGTAAAAATTCAATTAAGTACACTTGCTCTAGAGTATCTACCATATATAACTTGAAGAAACTTTTATTTCAGACTAAAAGTGTTATTAATCAAACAATCAATACGTTGTATATGATCCTGTAAAAAAGTGCAAGTCATATCCAAACATTAAAACAGGGTAGAAGGGAAAAAAGGGTCAAGACTTTTGTCCATGATTATAGATAAGGAAAAAAATGAAAATAACCTTATATCTTTCTTTCTATTTTCATAAGCTGGTTGGTGTAGCATTTGAGATACATGATACTGAGCAACTGAAAGAAGACCGTGTCAAAGGTCGTCCTGACCCAACTGACCGGGAAGGGAAAAAGAAGTACATTCCTGTCATTGAGGAACCAACAGCCATGGATATATTTCATTACTCCTATTGTTTTGTGGGTATTTTAACAGGTAAGAAGCTATTAGCTAAGCTAAATCCATCGGGGTTATTAGGCTCATAGGAGAGGTACTTTTCCCCGATTTCCATGGCACAAGTGGATGAGAGTACACGACTCCCCCCTGGACGAGATGCAAGTTCATCACAGATTAACTTCCCAGCGGTGCTGGTACTCATTTTACAGCTGAGTGGACCAAAGCAAGTAGCATAAGTAGCATATAAGTGTCTTACTCAAGGACACAATGATGGAAATCGAACCCGGTACCTTTTAAATATGAGCAAGACTCCTTGACCACTACTGAGCCACCGCACCTCTGATATATATTTCATTACTCCTATTGTTTTGTGGGTATTTTAACAGGTGAGAAGTTATCAGCACAATGAAGGACAGCTAGATTCCAACATTTTCTCTATATTTCTTATTGCAACTGCAGGGAGGACGTTGTTATCACCCGCATCCGCCTCGACCACACCTCTCTCACCCACTCTCACCTACTTTCCGGCTCCCCTTTTACTCTCTGCCTTACATGCAACACCAATCTCTCGATCAAGCATATCCTCTTAACCTGTCCCATATACCTGAATGCCAGATCACACCTCTCCCCCTCCATCTTCATTTCCGATCTTTTCAAGAACAATCCTACCTCCAACTTCATCACCTTTCTCCACAAAAGCAATCTATTCCACCTGATCTAAACCTCCCTTTCCTTCCCTTCTCTGCCCTACCTTCCTCATCTTTTTCTTACCTGAACTTTTTTCCCTTATTCACCTTCTCTCCTCCCTTCCCTCTATCCCTCCTCTCTGTCCTAACTCAAGCACCTTAGATGTTAACACCTTCTCTCCTCCCTTCCCTCTATCCCTCCTCTCTGTCCTAACTCAAGCACCTTAGATGTTAACACCTTCTTGGCACATTTGACTCTGACTGTTGCGGTGCTGTTAAACGGCAACAAACCAAACCAAACCTTATTGAAGAGGACAGCATTCAGAGGAGAATAATTTTTGAAATGTGGCTGATGAAAGTCTGAGGATTTTTTGACATATGCAAAGTATGGGATGCCTAAATAGGAAGACAGCTTAATATATTCATCAATTTTTTTACATTTCTTTCCTTAATTTAAGTCTTTAAAGATCTTTGTACAGGTAACAACAAGTTGATCTTAATTGGAAGATGATATGCTATACAGCAAAATCGGTTGCAATTGACAATTTTACAGTTTTTTTTCATTTTAGAGCCTTATTATAATAAATTATGCACAATTTGTTCAGAATTCAAAGCTCTTTCTGGTAAATATAAAATCTCTATCTACCCATATACCTTTAAATACTGTATGTGTATGTCGTCTGTGCTTGGATATTGATTGGGTGAAAGGCCAAGGTTAAAAAAAAAGATACTCTCCTTCAACCAATTGTGGCACTTGATTACAAAACAAAGGATTTACATACAAAAATTAAGCTATTTGATCCATGTGTACAAACTGTCACATTGTGGGGATTATATTTTTGCCATTGCTGAAAGCTGCTTCATTGATCTATGTTGAAAATGAATGTCGTGGACCATAAGCCCAGTAACAGTTAAAAGCAATTTGACAAATGGAAATTGAGAAATCAAAGGCATGCAAATTGAGAAATCAAAGGCATGCAAATGTTTGCTAATCACTTGTATGCTACTTTGAATTCAGGACATGATATCAAGTACAGTACCAATGACTTCTGTACATAACCGAATGAACTTGAAAACATACAGCACTGCATGACATCCTCTTCCTGCCTCAGCTCAATATAATAATCTTTCAAAGTTTGTGGATGATAAAGAGCAGCAACTTTGGAGAAAAATCTGTAATTTTGTATACAGTTACAAACTTTTCAATCTATTGCTATCAATGATTTGAGAATTGATATGTGCAAGATTTGAGAGGACAACTCAAAATCTTTATATAATTTCTTTTCAAAATGTTTTTCCTTTATTACTGAATAGGGAAAGTTTTTAAAAGTAATTTTTTTAAAGGGTATTGTAATGTGTGTACTTTTGGGGCATAATCTTAGTTTTCAAGAATTGTTGCCCCAGGATAAGTTTGTTCAAAATAAGTTCATCTCTATTGTCCATCCAGTATTATGTTATTTGAAAGTTCAGCCTGAAGTAAATTACATTTGCATATTATAGGGCCCTCTTTAAGTTTGTCATTTGTTCTGTAGAATGCATTTTTTTTTAAATGATTTTGAAGCCCTTCTTTACCAAATTGTAGCAGACATAAAAAACAAAGGATTCACGTAATGGAATAGAGCAGTTTGCCTGAACATACAAATTTGCATATAAATTTATATGGTATGACAGCATCAGACACTTTTCCAGCTTATTGCATAAACACAACATCTTGTCTTTCAGAAGTGTTTGTGTTTAGTGCAGCATTAGATTACCTCTGTGTGAAGTGTGGTTGATGCAATTTTATGCAAGGATGGTCACATCGCTGCTGCTGCGTTTTGGTGTAAATGCTAAAAGGGTGGTAAATCTAAATGGATGCTTTATTTTGTGACCAGTAGTTTTGGTTTCTTATTTTTTTAAGGAGGTGTACTTGTATTGACATTTATTTACGTATGATTTTTTTGTATTAACAGGTCCCTACTTCAAGTATAAAACCTATCATGATATGATAAACAACAAGTCTTCTGGAGATATCCCTACAGTTGAGCCAATGTTGCAGAGAGCCAAGCAGATTATCCCTATAGGAGCCATTTTCCTTCTATTATCTAAATATTTTAGTGTGAAGTATATGACGGAGGATGCATTTTTTAATGAACCCTTTTGGTTTAGGTAAGTATTATGGATTATGTGTATTTGTGTGTGTGTGTTGGGGGGAAATCTTGTGAAATTTGGAGTAACAATGAAGTAATAATATTTTTAACTGGAAAGAAACCATACTTGAATAATTTTCATTTTCACAATTTTCATTGTTTGTTACTTGACAGGTAATTAAATAATTTCCTACACTGTCATGGTTGTAACCAGCTAAGGTTAAACTCCCCCCATCTCTCACACCTTTTACCCCCATTGGCCACCCGATAGGTAAAAAGGTTCAGAAAATTAGCGAACAAGTAAGATTTTAAGGCGATTACAAACAAATTTGCTTCTCAGTTAAATTAGGTGATAAAGACCTCTATTTGAGCAGCAGTCTGTGAATGTTATTTAAATGTAGTTATCAAGGAATTGCATAAAGGAAAGCAATGTTTTTAAAGCAATTGTTTATTCTTTTTCTTTTCACAAAGGCTAGGCTACATGGTGCCAGCTTTCATGTACTTCAGAATGAGGATGTACTGTGCTTGGATATTAGCAGAGTGTGTTTGTATAATTGCTGGACTTGGAGCGTACCCAACACAGCTGAAAGCTAAGTGTGGCCATGGACCCTTGGTAGACCCAAAACAACTTGAAGTGTAAGACATAGAGGATATAGTTACTACAAACGAGTAAAGATTTATGTCTATGCAAAAAGTGAAATATTCCTTATTTTCTTGAAAATTGATTTAGTTGGTAATTACCTTAAAAAATTGAAATCATAAAGCAGTACCAAAGCACTTCTAGATGGTATAATAAATAGTCAATCACCTTTAGAAAAAAAAGAACATTTCACGCTGATGATGAAATATGGAAATTTGTTTTACTAAAGAAGTGTCATTCAGGTTGCAGAAACACAATGCCATGGTTCATGCAGGGGAGTAGAAAGGGTCACCTCTCAGGGGTGGCAAGATCCCAAAAAAAATTCCAGTTACATTGGAAGAATTGCAATGATAATGACTGCAATCAAACTTTGCTGCTAATCAGGAAATCTCCTAAAATCTTTTTTAATTTTCTGGAAATTGTTTTGATTATTAGGAAATATTCTTTGAATTTTCAGGAAATATTTTGTCAATTTTCTGGAAATGTTCATCAATTGTTGGAAATGTAACCAAATTTTCCCTTTTTTGACTAAATTTTACCAATTTTATTCATTTATTTATTTTTTCCGAATTTATTTCCAAACTAAGATTCAATCATGCAACCAGGAAGGTAAAATCCTCTCAGGGGGCAGTATGTCCCCACTTCCCATGACTGTTAGCTCATGGTCTCTAAATTCAGCATTTATGGCCACGGGGTTGACCTATCCATAAGCGTAGATCCTGTGAGGGATGGGAAGTATACATCTCCTTTACAGAGAGGATGGTATAAACAACTATCCCCCCACTTGTTGCCGTAGCAATATCCCCAAAGCAGTAATTTTGATTTTTAACATAGCAAATGTTTGTGTTACTTTCTTCAATCTGTCAGTAAAAATATAAGGGGATGATATATTATTGCTTTTTCAGCAGAAAAAAATTCAAGGTATAGGCTGTTTTTAGGGAAAATTAAAAGTAAGTTGTATGTATGCAATGCATATTAAACTTGATAAGTCTTTTAGTGCAATACTTGTGTTACTTCCTTCAATGATATAATGATATATAAATTAAAGCGGAACATTTTTCAATGTTTGAAAGGTCACGTTTCTTCTCTGAAAAATGGCACTTGTCCTCTCTGAAAAGGGTACTTTTTCCCCTGAAAATAAATGTTTACCTTTTAAACTTTTGAGAAAAGTGGGGAGGGGGGCCCTGGTTCTGCCACCTCTGGAGACACCCTTCGATAATTAAAAAAAATCATTAAAATTAGGTCCAAATTTGGACAGAAAAGTTAAATGGAGATAAACTTTCCCTATTTTTTCTGAATAATGTAACCCTGAATTTTCTGATTTTTGTGAATCATGACTTAAATTTTACGATTTTCTTGGCAAATTAAAAAAAAATATCTTCACAGCTTAGCTAAGCTCTGGAAACAAAATGATATTAGGCAGCAAAAACAAATCAAACAATGTGTTGGAATAAGAATTAGAAATGAAAAGGCTGGGAATTTTCATTCCAAATCATGTCATTTGCACATTAGATTTCATCATGAGAAGCCTCTGAGCTTCCACCTACCACGGCTATTCCTTGAAAAATGCCCCCTAAGAGGTCGTGCCCCCATTTTTCTAAAGCTTCCTACACCCACGCTTCTTACCATGGTATTTCACCATTGAATACACATGTTTGTGTTTTGTGACCAGTCTTCTTGAACTTTTACTGCCATTTTTCTCAGCATTTCCCTAAGATTTTTAACAATCATAAATCAAAGACAAATTACACCCTTAAGGAATATTTTCATGCTCTTTAAGATTGCCAAATTTCAGAAGTTTCTGGCCAAAAACCTCTGACTAGATACATTTCAAAAAATGGGAGACTGAAAGTTTACAGATTCTTCCCAGTTTATAACCTCGACTTCATTAAGCTAGAAGCTGTATAAATCTGCAATAATTATTTTACAGTATTATCCTGTCAAAAGATTGAATAATTGATCATTATGAAATGATCATGATGCGCATTCCTAAAAAAACATGATGCTTTGAAATATCCCAAATGAAAGAGACTTGTAGAAATTTAGGGAAAAGCTGAAGAAATGACAGTGAAAGTTAAAGAAGACTAGTCACAAAACGCAAACATATGTATTCAGTGGTGAAATACCAGAGAAGCAGGGGTGTAGGAAAAGTGGGGGACATGACCTCTTAGGGGGCACTTTTTAAGGAATAGCCCTAACTAAAATAAAAAGCTGTAACTTTCACTGCCATTTATCTTAGCTTTACCTTAAATTTTTAAAAGTCTCTTTCATTTGGGATTTTTCAAAGCATGATGTTTTTTAGGAATACGCATCATAATCATTTCATAATTATCAATTATTCATACAAATAGGTACCATAAGGTTTTGGTAATATTTTTGACAAGTACACATACTGTTACCAGCATCGCATCTTCCGGGGAAAAAAACAGAGGCACCCATTTCTCATGTATATAGCGACGTTTAAAAGCTTTACTTCTCATCATTGTAAAACATGAAGAGCCCATGCACATTTATTTCATATCATTTTTTTAGCTGTTTGCATTGGTTTCAAAGGATAAGTTCAGTGGTCAAGCAAATCTATCTTATACGAACAAGGACTTCAAACGAAACAGAATAGTGAAGAAACCATTCCAAAATCTTATTCTGTTAAGGAGATATCCAAGTCTAAAGTTTGGTATCATTTGCATAGAAACGACTGAAATCAGACTAGTTGTGATGTCACAACCTCAGATTCCTCAAAGTTGTTATGTATTCCATCATATTTTGTCCTGCAATTTTGAGGCTTAAAAACCATGGGATATGTCAGAAAAGTAGTAAAACTGAATCTAGTAAGGGTGTTTATAATGTACCACCTGAAGAAAGTTTGAGGAAAAATAATTTTAATAAACTTTTTTTTAAATACATTAACAATTGCTAAGAATATGAGGATAAGGACACCAACTTTCCATAGTCTAATTCCTACACCAGTCATTTCTACACAGATAAGACAGAGCTTTAAACTTGAATATCTCCATAATGGAAGAAGATATCTGAATGCTTTCTTCACCATTGTTCCTTTTGAAGTCCTCTTTCATATAAGATGGACATGCTTGAGCATTAAACTTATCCTTTAAAATATTTTGATAGAATAACAAAGCCATGTACTGTTCAAAGCCAGTTGTTAACAATTAAAGTAATAGCATGATATTATGCCTTCTAAGGAAAATGAACTTCTCTTTTTGTTTGCAGCTCTGGCCAAACACCTGTGCAATATGACTTTGAGACAATTCATAACATCAGTGCCTATCAAACTGAATTTACATCAACGTTTCGTGATTCCATGCGATGGTGGAACATGACAGTCCAATGGTGGCTGAAAACCTACATTTTTATACGATTCCCTATCAAGTCAGTGAGGTAAGTCGTTCTCACCTGTCAAGTCTTGATTTTGGCCATTTTGTATTAATTTTGTTTTAAACAGAATTTATTTGAACCTGATTTCTTAAGTACTTTGACCAATCAAGTACTAGGGGAATTTTTCCTTTGTATACCCAACCAATCAGCTGCAGCTGCAGGAAAATTTGTAAGAAACAATGCATGTGTGAATTATCTTTATGTACAACACACATTACGCTTGGTCCCATACCGTGCATGAATTGTGCAGACTGGCAAGAATGCCCTAGTATTTGATTGGTCTATAATATTCCCCACTGTACCATTGATTCATTGTGGACACAGAATTTCGGCCATGTGACATTATTTGAATTAGTTTTCCAGAAATTGTTGTTTCAGATTTGGAATGTCTATACTTTAGTAGTTATTTTTTTTTTTTTTTTGTTCATTAATTATGACAGATGGGCAAATTAGTTGAAATTAAGGAGAAAATCTCACAAACAGCAAATGAAAAATCATGGAAGAGAAAAAGGAATTTTCTGCTTTTCCTCCTTTTCTCCCTTACAAACCTTCCATTTCCTCACTATCCTAGCTCTTACACCATTATTTCTCAACACCCTCTTGGCACATTTGACTCTGACTGTCGCGGTGCTGTTAAACATCAACAAACCAAACCAAACAGGCTCATCCTTATTTTTTTTCTGTGAGGAGTAGAGTTGTATAATGTGATCGTACTTTTCATAAAGTTAATTAATATATATTTTCTGAATGATATTGTTAGGTTTTCATGGTGCAAGCTAGGGGCCAAAAATCACTGACTCTCCCTGGGAGGCACCTAGTCCATCACAGGATAATTTACTTGTCTTTGGCCCAATTTTTCAAATCTGAGGCATGTTGATTTGTTGCCAAATTGCTTAAATCATTACTCAAATTCTGGAAGATCGCTTCATAAATTTTGAATATTTAATCTTTTCTGCAAGTTTGTGTACAAAAATGAATTCAATCTTTGTTTAATTAATACTAGAAAATGTTTTCGGAAAATGACACATTTTTTGTTAATTACATAATCACATAAACCAAAGTGAGCGTAATATTTATATTAGAAAAGAAAGCGCTTTTCGTGGCTTTGTGGACTGACTGGAATAAACTGTCTTGCTTATGAAGGACATGACACATAACTGTCTAAACATTGACTCTCTATGATTCCTCAATAAATCTTCAAAATAAATCTTCAACATCTATAGTAGTTGTTTAATTGTAGATAAAAGTTAATTAAAATATTATCTATTTTCTTTTTTCCGACAGTACTCTCTTCACAATGCTAATCAGTGCATACTGGCATGGTATATATGCTGGCTATTACATGAGCTTGTTAACGGTACCATTTATTCTCTACGCTGAAGATCTCATGATTAAAGGGTACCGAACCGAGCAAAACAAAACCTCATATGATTGGCTTAATTGGATATTCAGGATGAGAGGCTTTGAATATCTTTCTTTAGGCTTTCTTCTCCTATATGGCCAAGCTTTATGGAACTACTGGACATCCATATATTTTATAGGACATATAGTAATTATTTTATTCATCGTTGTAGGTACATTGAAACATCAGAGTAAGAAAAGGTTGGCTAAACATCTTCAGGTAAATGATGCAAAAGTAAAGTAGTCTGTGAATTTCAGGAAACCTTGAACGCATTTTACACGTTTGTTTAGGTTGCCATTTTGTTTGGAATCTTTTATAATTGGAATAGTTTTATGCATAATTTTTCAGAAGTGAATGGTTATATCTATTTGAGTGATCACAGAGTATATATTAATTCTTGAAATTATATCATGTTTTTAACCAACACATACCTCATAAGAGCTAGAGTTTTAGCAGTTATGACAACTGAAAATACTCATTTCACCAAAAGTGAAGGTTTACAGAGAAAATTAAAGAATTGGTTTAGTGGCAAAGCAAGTCAATCAAATACGACAGGACTTCAAAAGAAATAAAATGGTTAAGAAAGCATTTAATTTTTATTTCATTTAGCAGATATTGATGTTTAAACTTCTGTATCATTACTGTAGAAATGGCTCTCAAAGAACTTGCTTGACCACTGTTATCAAGTGACCTCTCCTCTTTTAAAAGGAGAGGTAAAATTGATTGGAAAAATGTGAATTGCAAGAAAATCAATGATGCTTGTACAAAGAACATGCTAGTTTGTATATTCATAAGCTGTTCAAGGTATATTGCACTTCTGAATGTATGCCAACATTGTCGTAATTGACCTCTCTGACTCAGTTTTTTCAACCAATCACAGCACAAATTTTTCTAGCAACAAAATCTGCATAATTAAGTGGGGCAAACATCCTATGCAATACAGCACAGCTAGCTAGCTGCATGCACTCAATGCAATATACTGCACGTAACAAATTTCTGCACATACAGTTTGTTTTATGAGGGCTTAATGGCACCACGACAACGAGGGTCAAATTGTGCGTGAGAGTTTAGATTTCTCTAAAGGAAGGAAAGAAAACGGGGAGAATGAGAGAAATACAAAAACTAAAAGTCAGAAAGCTGGGATCAAGAGAGGAGGTGCATGGGTGAAGAAAAAAAAAAGTAGAGAGAGGGGTGTGGGAGAGGAGGACTAAATATGGTTGTAGAGGGAAGCATGATGAAGGAAAGAGATAATTTTATCCGGAGGGTTTTTTAGGAAGAACTCGGCAATTGAGTTGTGGGGAGCGAGGGAAGCTCTGGGAAGGTTGTACAGGGGCAAGCAAGGAGAATGTGATGGACTGTGAGAGTGCAATGGCAATTATTGCAGAGGGGTTGGAGGGAGCCATCAAGGAGGTGGGAGTGAGGTGGGTGTGACCTATTATAAGACGGGTAATATGAACGTTGTCGACACGAGAGAGGTTGTTGATGGTGGGTTTGATCGGAATGGTGGGCTGAATGACGTAAAGTTTGTTATCAACTTGGGAGTCCCATGTGGTTTGCCAGCAGTCAAAAGGGAAGTGATAAGCGGTTTGTCAGAAAGGGTTGTGGGAAATAAGGTAGGGGGAGGTTGAGGGCAAGCTTAGGGGTTGCATCAGCTCTGTCATTGCCAGGATGCCAACATGGCTGGGTATCCAGAAGAAAAGAATACTTTTCCTGCAGAGGGTTGGCGAAAGGAGTTTTCGGCAGAGGTGGGATGTAAGGTTATCCCATTTAAGATTGAGTAAAGAAGTAAGGACAGCCTTGGAGTCGGAGAAGATGGCAAAGTGGCTGACCGGAGAGTACTCAATAAAGTTCAGGGCGAGGAGGATGGCCTTTACCTCGGCTAAAAAGATGGACAAGTAGTTGGGAAGCCGGCTGTGATTGATGTCTTGGATGACGGTAGCAGCAGCTGTCTTGTCGCTTTCCTTAGAGCCATCAGTTTAGATGGAGGTGTAGTTTGAGAGTTGGTCTTTGATTTGATTGTGGAGATTGATGAAGAGTTTAGGGTGGGTTTGGGTTGTGTGATGAGTGGAGAGGCCCAGTGGATAGAAGGGAGGGGGGTGGCCCAAAGAGGAAAAGTGGGCCAGGAGGTGCCAAGAGATTTGAGTGACCCACGAGAAGGTGAAGAAAACTTGCACCTACGGGCTTTGTAAATCCGATTCCCGTTACCCAGAATAGTTAGCAAATGTAATTTTTTTGATGCCTTTTGCTAAAAACTCCAAAGATCTGGAGAAGTGCCATAGATGGATCAAAGCTTGTAGCAGGCTACATGAACATCTAAATGACAATGCATTGGTCATACATGATTGCGGATTTTTTTTCCCCACTTAGTTACTGTGTTGCTATTGTGGACGTGGCCTTTTTCCCTACTCAGAGAGGTCAGTTGGGAATTGATATGAAAAAGTTGATGTATTTTACAATATAACATGGCAAGTGTACATTTTGCTGATCTTTTGATAGGATAATACAATACAATAATTATTGCAGATTTGTAGGTTTTTGTTTACTCTTCACCAGCTTTTATTTCATACTATCAGCAAAAGTTATATTGTGCAAAGAAGCATTGTATAATTCACTTCAGGGTGAAGGTCCATTGTGTACAAGATACTGTGCTAGTCCATGATTCTTCCAATTGCCATAATTTAGGATTGCTTATAATACTTGTTTGTAAATTGCAAATGCAGTCACAATTATTTGAATTGCCCTGGTTTCACATGTATGCACCAGATATAGAAGACAACACTCCTATTAAGGCTCAACATATAATGGCACTTTCTGTTAAAAACAAGGAAAATGTTATGACTTTATTTGGGTGGCATACGAGGCATACATACAATAATACTTTTCTTCCCAAACAATTTTGGTCTGATGAGGTCAAGAAAGGGTTCCACTTCCATTGATAGATCCTTTTCTTGGGTAATATTTCAGATTATCAGTATTGTGTAAATTTTTAATATTTGTTGTAATTTGTTACATTTCAACCTTATCAAATAAAAGAACTTGTCAATGAAAACACACAAAGCTGCATTAAAAGTGTCCTTCTCATAACATTTGCCTCGGATAGCTTTTTTACAATGTTCAAAACTTGCTTGGGTGACTTTCAATAATTTTCTTAAATGAAAGAAGAAGAATAATAATAATAGTAATGATAATAAAAATAATAATAATAATAATAACAATGCTTAAATAGCGCTGACATGCAGAAAAATAATTGTTCGAGGCGCTGTACAAAAATAGGCTAAATTCAATTACAAGTCTTTAGTTGTCTTTTAAATGTATTCAATGCCAGTGGAAATTTTAGGTGAGAAGTAGAGAATTCCAGAATTTAGGTGCTGATTCTGAGAAAGAAATATCACCAAAGTGGGATCTTGTTGATGGTTGTAGAAGCTGGAAAGAATTACCAGAAGATTAAGAGTTGGGAGTATAGCTTGAAAGGAGAGGGCTAAGATATACTGGAGCTGTACCGTGAATAGACCGAAAAGTCAGAAGAATTTTGAAAATAATATGCTTTTCTACAAGAAGCCAATGTAAGTCATTCAGAATAGGTTACATGTGATCCATTTGTCTGGAATTAGTGATTAGCCGGGCAGCTGAATTTTGGATAAGTTGAAGTTTGTGCAAGAGGAAAATCCATAAGGTAGAAGAGTTGAAATTAAAGAATAGTATTACACATTTAAAATCATTTGATAACTTATATCATTTATACAAGAAGTGTTCTCTGATTGGGAGTCAACTTTAGCACAACATTCAAACATCAAAGCTCAAGTCAGCTCCTGCTCCCCTAATCAGCTGTTGAGAGAAGTGGCAATGGTTAAATGGCCCTCGCTGTCCTTCGGCGGAAACATTAGGCCGTCAGTCCCGATGGTAGGACAGTCACACCCTGCATGGTTTTCTGAACACTATTCGAGAAGAGAAGCATTTTCTTTCAAGTCTCGTCATGGCCCAGTCTAGTCCAAGTACCTGTACGCCGATTCTTCTGGCTTCAAGAGAACTTTATTAGGTGGCTAATTGAATCCATCGCTCTGAAGCTCTGGCAAATATCGCTATTTCAATTGATGTCCAATAACAACATTAGTGTAGAACATTTTTTTTAAAAGAATGATACAGACAATTTTGGTTGAACGTTTTGCTTGAAAAATATATTTCAATTACATAGTGTATAAATGTAAATGAAAAACATTTGATAGAAAATAGTACATTTTGATGAATTGACATAATATGATTATAATATAATACTATAATTCGAATGTATGGATTAGCAGCAAAATATTTAAAATCTTAAAATGTATATAAAATTGGTAGCTATAAGATATATTTAATCATAAAACTTTCTGTAGCAAGGTTACCATAGCATTTAAATAACTATGGCATTTTAAAGGGTTAGTTTAGTGGTCACAGAATATGTGAAAGAAGCCTTTAAAAGAATAAATAGCAAAGAAAATATTTCATTATCTTATTCCGTTAGAAGATATTAAAGTTTAAAGCTCCGTCTTACCTGTGTAAAATTGACTGGAGTAATAAGTCTATGGAAGGTTGGCGCCCTTATTCTCACATTCTTGACAGTTGTTAATATATATATTTTTTTTAAATTATTTAACTTTTTGGTAAGCATGCGAAGCATAATGTGAACCTATGTAATGGTGATTTTGGCTGTCCAGTTTTTCCTAAGATTTCTTCAGAAATGTTTAAGTTTTTTGAGAATTCCTCAGAAAATGTTAAAGTTTCTTCAGAGTTCCTCACAAAAAGTTTCTTCAGATATCCTTATGGAAGGTTAGAATTTACTTACAAAATATCAGAAGTTTTTCAGAGACACTTAAGACAAATTGAAGACTAAGTTTCCTTAAAAAGTGTACAAAACATTTGATATTTCCTTAGAAGATGACTGTAAAATGATATTATTTTCCAATATTCTTCAAAGATCCTCAAGCGTCTCTCTCGTAGCACTGGAGATTTAAAATCTTTCAAATACTTCAAAATATTTGGGCACCAACGGTTGTATCAGGCATGATTATTAAACTCGGCCTTTATTATTGTGATTATTTGCATAAAGTTGCTACAGTATATGAACTGACCAGACTTTTTTAAGTATGCTCAGTCAGTGAGTGTGACAGGATGTGACTGCATATGGACATAAGGAGGAATACCATGTGGGACATGGATGGGGGCCATGCAAGACATGATATAATATATACCATGTGGTATACACCAAGGGCTGTATCAGGCCTAATTATTTCACTCCACCTTTTTTTCTTATTTAACAAGTAATTTACATATAAGTTATATAAGCTGACACTTTCATAGTATGCTCAATCAGGGACTGTGATAGCTAGGATGGGACTTCTTATGGAGCCTATAGGATGTCTTGTGGGACATAGGAGGGTGGGATGTTTTGTGGGACATAGGAGGGTGGGAAGTCTTGTGGGACATAGGGGGGTAGGATGTCTTGTGGGACAGGGTGGGACAAAGGGTGGGATGTCTTGTGGGACAAAGGGTGAGATGTCATGTGGGACGTAAGACGTCGTGTGGGACCTGGGATAACGTGGGATGTCGTGTGGGTGTGGGATGTCGTGTGGGACGCGGGATGTCGTGGGGACGCTGTCGTGGGGACGCTGTCGCGTGGGGGACGCTGGGGACGCTGGATGTCGTGTGGGACGCGGGATGTCGCGTGGGACGCGGGATGTCGTGTGGGGCGCTGGGATGTCGTGCGGGGGGGCGCGGGACGTCGCGTGGGGCGGACGCGCGGGACGCGGATGTCGTGTGGGGACGCGGGGCGTCGCCGTGGGGCGGATGTCGTGGGGGACGCGGATGTCGCGTGGCCGGGGGGCGGATGTCGCCGTGGGGCGCTGGGGCGCGCGTGGGGCGCGGGACGGACGTGGCGGATGTCGTGTGGGACGCCGGGGGATGTCGGGACGCGCCGCTGGGACGCCGGGGCGCCGCTGGGCTGGATGTCGTGCCGGGGGACGGATGTCGCCGGGGACGCGACGATGTCGTGTGGGACGCGGGATGTCGTGTGGGACGCGGGATGTCGTGTGGGACGCGGGATGTCGTGTGGGACGCGGGATGTCGCGTGGGACGCGGGATGTCGCGTGGGACGCGGGATGTCGCGTGGGACGCGGGATGTGGGGCGGGATGTCGGGGCGCGGATGTCGGTGGGGCGCGGATGTCGCGGTGGGGCGCGGGATGTCGTGTGGGACGCGGGATGTCGTGTGGGACGTCCTGTGGGTGGGACGTCCTGTGGGTGGGATGCCACGAGTAACACAGTGTGATATAGGTTGGGATGCCATGTGGTGTATAGGGTAGAGGCCATAAGGACATGGAATGTGATGCCATAAAGTACGATGTCATGGAGGGATATACTGGAGGGATACCATGTGGAACATATGATGGGACATAAGGTGGGATGCCATGTGGGACATCAGGTGAGCAGCCACTGATGCGGGACATACAGTGGGATGCCATGGGGGACATAGGGAGGGATGCCATGGGGGACATAGGGAAGGATGCCATGGGGGACATAGGGAGAGATGCCATGTGGAACACGGAGAGGGATACCATGTGGGACATAGGGAGGGATGTCATGTGATACATATGGTTGGATTAATGTGGGACATACATGTAAGGGTGGGATCCATGTGGGATATGCATGTACATATATGAATATATATACCATCATACTGAATTAATCTGCATAATTTATTCATATATAAGTTTAGATGGTAAGCATGCAGGTCATTTTTCAACAATTCTCCCGAAAAACAGTAAATTGAAAGGAAAGATGCCACAAACTAAATCATTTTTGGTTCAAGTAGTTAAAAACTATGTAGTACTGGAAATCAATCATTTATTTTCAGTCAAGATGGAAGTATTTGGGGCTTGAAACATTTGTTCATGATCCGAGTTAAAGGTTTTTAAAAGTTTACACAATTACACTGTAAAAGTATACCATACATCTATAAAGGAAAGATTTTTTCTTAAGGAATTAAGAGGTACATTTCAGATGTGATAACATTTCAAAAAAACATTTCAAAATTCTATTTTTTTTTTTATTGATACATGTGAATTGTTTTGCTTTTTCTATACATACAAAATGAGATAAAACAAGACTGGCATAACTATTTGAGTTGGACTTTATAATCCCTTTTATGGCAGGAAAGCTTAGAATTAATACAATTTAACCCTCTTACCAATGACATCAGTAACACTTGTTGGGTGCAATGTTCCACTGATGTGTAAATTATGCCTCCTGTGGTAAAATTGTTGCACAAATTTTTCTTCACGAATGTTTAATGTAATTTTTATCTAAAAAAGATATCCATTACACTTTTTTGTGTTGTAGCCTTTAATTGCAATGAATTTGTTTGTGTGTACATTATTACATCCAACAAACCACCCACAACATATAATATTTCAACAAGATGTACAAATGGAAAATATCTTGTAATTTGAGCAGAAAGATTGGCCTTTACAAATTGCATTACCTCTGATCTATTTCACTTTAAAGTTTGACCACACATTAAATACAGGTGTGTGCCAAGGCACCATGGAGCTCAGTATAGCTCCAAGTCAATAGCTCCCATGTTGGCTCACAATACACATTGTGTGAGGAAAGGCAAATAGCAAGCAGACACAAGTTTTGTTATACTTCAAAGTGCATGAATACCTGGCAATACATAAAATAATCATATTCTCAAAGTATATCACCAGTTAAACTGGCTGAGAAAAACAAAAATACCAGTTAAACTGGTCTGAATAACATTTTATCTATGTAACACTTTACATAATATTCATGAACGTTCATCTTATATGCAAGATTACTAAAACAAACTGGCGAATATAATATTCATTAAAAAATATAATAATATGCCCTGGACAAGATTAAAGAGCTTTTAGATTAGAAACGACGGAAATCAGACCAGTATAGTGACATCATATCCTCACATTTCTTGGTGTACTTTGATTTAATTCTTTTTGAGATTTTGTGGCATTAAACATGAAAGATGATTGGTTAAGCTGAAAGTTAAATGAAGTCTAATAAGTTCATTTTAATTTGCTATATAAAGAAATTTCAACAAAAATATTTTATCATTTACAAAAATATAGAAGTTGCTTTTCATAAAAACACATTAACAATTGTCAGACATGTAAGTGATGATATATAAAAGTAGCTGAAATTGATCAAATTTCTCATCAAAATAGTTAAGTATTGTCAATTATGCAGAAAATATGTGCAATTAGCTTGGAAAATAGCTAAAGTCTTACATGCTGAAAATAATCTTAACTTTTTTCATCAAAATAGCTGAGTATTGTCAATTATGCAGAAAATAGCTGCAGAATATAGCTGAAAACAGCTAAATAGTTGAAGTCTCTCACATGCCACTGCCTCAATTGTTATGAAAGTGGGGGTGTTACATCGTGGGGGTGTTACATCATTCAGTAGTCTTGCAACAGCCATTTTAAACAAACTTGTGACATCCTCAAAACTAATATTTAAAATGGAACAAGATATCAGAGTAATTTCTTCACAGTCATGTTACCCTTTCCCTCTTTCATATAGAACTTTTCAAACCGAGTTTAGCCGAACTTGATTTCTTCAATACTTTGGCCATTCAAATGCTGGGGGAATATTTCCTTTGTTTCCTAACCAATTGGGTACAGTTTTGGGCAAAACATTGTAAACAACAATATGCACGTATATTACCTTCATGTAAAATGTACGTATGATATGTGCGCTTGAAAACAGTTTTTCATGCGCTTACGGCCAAGATTCCCCTTGTATTTGATTGGTCCATAAGATTCCCCCAGTATTCAATTGGTCCATAAGATTCCCCCAGTATTTGATTGGTCCATAAGATTCCCCCAGTATATGATTATTGGTCCATTATGGACACATGAATCTCGGCCATGTGACATTATCTAGATTAGTTTTCTGGAAATTGCTGATTCAGATTTGAAAAGGTCCATGGGGTGGAAGGAATGAGAGGAGAGCCTTAGTGTCTGAAATCAACAGCAGGAAGATGTAATTCATGGGTCACATGATGAAAGGAAAGATGCTTCAAAGGCAGTTGTTAGATAGTAGGGCAAAAGGGGTAGACCAAGAAGAACTTGATATTAAAGGCTGTTACACACTCAATGCAACGAGCAATTTCTTAAACAATTGAATAAACACAAAGTGCAGAGAAACATTTTGACCTCTTGTTTTTATACATGGATTGCCATTGTATGTCTTTTCAGATGATAACTGAAAATTGATTTTAGGGGCCTATGTCCATTAATGTAAAATTTGCATGTAAAGCAATTTTTTCCAGTTTAAACAAAACAGCATTTCTAGAAAATTATCACACAAAGCCTCATTTGTCAATTTTATCGTGTGTAAGCAAAAAGTAAAAGCATCATAATTGTTGTTTCTGGTCTGATTATGTAAAAAATAGCTTGCCGCCTCGCATTTGGTGTGTAATGGCTGTAAGAGTTGGTAGGGGGCTATGTAGAGCCTTTTATTTCGAACAGCTGAAGATGGAGCTAGTTGGAGGACCATGAAAGCCAGAGCCTCAACAGGACATGGCATCAGGAAGGATATGATCAGTGGCGTAGCCATGGGGGGCCGGGACCTCCCTTGTTTTTATAAATATCTTTCTTGCTTGTAAAAAACAAAATTGCCCTTAGAAGTGGGCTAAATTTGTCTTAGGAGGGGGATCTAGGACTCAGGGACCCCCTCACGTTTTTAATGCTGGCTGCTCCACTGGATAGGATACACTGGATAGGATATAAGGTAGACATGTCTGACCACTGAACTAATCCTGTAAGAAACTCTTTTGTTCATAGATGTTGCATGTGTTGATAAAGCATCGCTAATAGTGTGTGTGGCCTCTCCATTCACTTTCTCGCAGCTCAACCCTTCTGGTTTTCCCACTCACAGTTTTTGGCAAGGTGTCAACAAATTCAATCTGTATAAGAGATGAGACAAGAAAATACATTTTGAAATGAAAACTGCTGTAAAAGAAACAATTTAGTATAAAAACCATGTTGATATCTTTTTCTGTTTAGGAGTTATTGCATTTTAAGGATTCCGTGCGTGTGTTGAAAAGTGGCCTCACAGTGTAGTGTGATGTCATAAGGCAAATCCAAGATGATTTTTGTGTATTTCTTTAAGAGTTAATTGGCTCTCCCTAAATTACTAGAAGTATTTTTACTTTATTTATTGAGGTGGAGTTCAACATGCATATTATAAGAACATGCATAAGAACATGCATATCATAAGAACATGCATATTATAAGAACATGCTTTGCCCAATTGCTCATGAACCTTACATTCTTAGTAAAAGCTAAATCCATCCAAGCCATTAGGCTCATTGGACCGGTGATTATCCCTGGTTTCCATGGCGCAAGTGGATGAAAGTACATGACTCCCCCTGGATGGGATGCCAGTCCATCATAGATTAAGTCCCCAGCAGTGCTGGTACTCATTTTACAGCTGAGTGGACTAAAGCAAGTCGAGTAAAGTGTCTTGCTCAAGGACACAATGCAGCACTTACAACGGGAATCAAACTCTGTACCTCTCGAATACCAGCATGACTCCTTAACCACTGAGCCACAGCACCTCTCTACACTCTAGTAAAAGAAAAGCATATTTCTTTGTTTTTGAGAAATACATAAGAATTGTCGCCTTTATGACCTAACATCTTACACTGTGACGTCACTTTTCAACAAACTCACGCAATCTTTGAAATGCAGTAAGTTCAAAATGAAAGAAGATGATTTTTACACCAAATTATTTCTTTTAATAGTCCTCTATCATTTATATGAAAAGGAAAATCCATGGGAATATTCCTTTAAAATAGAGACAGCAGGGTTCTATAACTTTAAAAGAAAGTTTGTCCTGTGCAAATTGCAATCAATTTTTTTTTCTCTAGTGGACAATTTAATTCAGTCATAATACTGATTAGTATAGGTCGACTTCCTGAGATAAATCACTAAAGAAACTAGTTGGTTCACACATCATATCGTGTTTTATCCTTGATATAGGCATGAGGACTTTGTCACACATTGAAAACAAGAATATCCAAGCTGCTGTTTGAATTCACACTTTGATTATATGGTTTACCTCACCACAAAATCCTCATCTACCACTTGTAATAATACAAAGGTTGATCTACCCCTAAATAGTTTGTCATGAAATTTAATAAAAATTGTATTTCACTAAATATTTGATTTCTGGTCCAATAAAAAGAAGCACCAAAAAACTATGAGACTTGACTATATCTATTTCTTATATGACCACATAAAACCTCTCAGGAGCATACCAGAAACATTTAGTCACAAACTTGAATCCATTTGAGGCATTAGGCACATAGAGCTGGTGCTTATCCCCAGTTTCCATAGCAAATGCAAATAAGAGCACATGACTCCCCCTCCATCACAACTCCACAGTAACGCTGGTACTCATTTTACAGCTGAGTGGATTAAAACAAGTAGAGTAAAATGTCTTGCTCAAGGACACAATGCAACACTCTAGGCAGGAATTGAACTCTACCTTTTGCCTACAAATGACTCCTTAACCACTGAGCCACCAGAAATGCTACAAAACTAAAAAAATGTGAAAGATAAAATCAATAGTTTTCAAAGTTTAATATTCATTCAAAATCATCAAAATTATATGTGATATAGAATTTTTGGAAAATATCTAAAGCGTTATCAACACACACTTTTCAGTAGAATTGAAGAAATTCAGTACATTTTGCAGAAAGATTGCCTCATGCCCACCTCCCCCCCCCCCCTCCCCTCCCCACTCTCTTTCACTTTTTTGGATAAGAGGTCATGTTGTCCCAACCACTTTCCGGATGAGAATTACAGCCCTAATGGCAAAGATATGAGACTGACCTTCCTGGGGTACTTGTATGGTGCTGTTGTGCTTTTTACATGCTCCTGTAGCTCCACTGCTAGTTTTTCTTTATCTACATTTTTAAAGGCTTCAGATAAAACAACAAAGGCCTTCACAAGCTGTTGGAAAAAGTAAAATATAAATTAAATATACTGAGAGCTATATACACTGATATCAAACAAACACAATCATTAATAATACTCTTAATTGTACACATGCACAAAAATGTACTAAGTCAAGCAAATTTTGAAATAACACAGGTCTGATTTTTGATACTCTAGTCGTTGAGAAATTAAATATTCATAAGAAATAATTATAATTAATTTGAACATTCATATCAAAGATTTTCTGTGCCATCACGTATAAGGAAGTGTGTTTGAATATTCTTGAGACTCAAGAAAAATAAGCCCTTACTTTTTGGCTGCCAGCTCCTTAAAAATGAAAATTACAATCATCATTCTAGAAGCCGTCAAACTAACAAAAGGCTATTTTTATAAAGGTATGCAAATCAAAATTTATACCACAAATTCATTTAAACTTTAGAACATTTTAGGTCTGAGAATGATGCAGTTCTGTTACTCTTTGTTTACTAACAATAAATGTGTAAAGTGAACAGACTAGTAGCCTGTATGCTGGTGGAGCAATGGATGCATTTGTTCCCCCCCCCCCCCTCTCACAAGACCGATCACGGTACCAAAATATGTTCTAAACTACTTCAAAGAGTACTCAACTTCAGGAAATGCACCCACCTATGGAAAAATTAGGCCTGAGTGGTCCTATTTTCAGATGACTGCTAGAAATTCAGTTTGATTACACTTTGATATCTATTTTCAAAATAATCTCTTCTGCACTGTCAGTTTTATTGGGATTAATTATTAATTTAAGAATTTGATCTTTAATGCTCATAAATTTCTCAAGAAATTTCTAAGACATTTACCTCTCCCCTGATAGAATCTGGGGAACTGACAGCAGCTGACTCTACCACGGCTGGATGTTCCTGCAAGGCACTCTCTACTTCAAACGGACCAATACGATAACTATTAATGAAAAGGACATAGCTGATAAAATGATTAAATCCTTTAGCGATAAACCGCAAAAAAAAAGAAAATGATTTTTCATCAATAAGCATTTATTCCATATTTTTTTCCGTTTTTCTATAAAAACATGTTTAAAATCTAAATACTTTACTGCCTTTATTTTTAGTTGAAATTAATTTAATTTTTCTGGAAAATTGGGGGGAAATGTTATCAGTTTTTTCTAATGCTGCACTGTGTTTTACAGCTACAGTATTATTTTTCCATATAGTATGATATTTGTACCAGAAAAGCCAAGTATCATAGTGTTGTGAAATGAAGGCTAACGGTATGAGTCAAAAATATGTAAAAAGTGTGGAATGCAACTGCTGATATATGTTAGTAAGTTAAGAGTCATGGTGGCGCAAACTAAAACAAAACAGAAGATAAGTAGCATGTAAAAGTCTATGCATGGACAAAACAATTTGATGGTCTATTATAAATGCTTTATACTTCTAGGTAAAATGGTCTTTAACTTTTTAAAAACATTGAGTAATTTACAACATTACTACATTTAAGGTTTCTATTGTATAATCATTACATGTCCAATCTGTCCCACAAAACCAACAAATATTATTACAAAATATATATGAAGAACGACCGCCTTCCTGCCCTCTGCAACTTCAGAGCCTTTTTAGTGAATTTTAGAGATTTTTTTTCTCTTTCTTGATTTCTTATTTGCCATTTCCAGTTTTCTTCTGTGAAATAATTTTTCTTAAGATGGGAAACCAGTACTACAAAGAGTGTGTGACCACATATGTAAGGTTTGGAATTGTAGCCTATATATAACCATGATCAAAGTCAGTATTTCCAAGCCCATGTTTCTTGTTCAGTGGTTTTTTCTTAACTAGGCTCATCCCTGCAAGCTACGTTACTCAAGGAGAATAATAAGAACCTAAAGCAGAAAAAGGGCATCATTTGAGCAACTTATTCAGAATTCCTACCTGAACTACAGTAGGTATATTGTATGTGTGGTAAGCCATGCCATGATTTATAGGGTCTGTGCACATAATGATATGATTGAGCTCACTTTAAAGATTTTAAGAGACGAGAAATACAGTAGGTCATGTTGCATGAGTAATTTAATTAAAATCCCTTAAATAAGATTTCCTTCAAATTCAATTTTAAATAGTAGTATTAATTATTAAAGGCAGTAATTATACTAGTAGTAATTATTTTATATATTCGAGAGCGCTTTACAAACAAGCACCAGAGCTAAGCATAGAGGAAAGCAGCCCATATGGTGCATTATCCATCCATTTGCTCAGGGAAGTGAATGAACATTGCGTTTTCAAGCTTCTCTTCTCAAATAGTGTTCCGAGAACCTGGTAAGGTGTGACTGTCCTACCATCGGGACCGACAGCTAAAGATCCCCTCCAAAGGACGGCGAGTGCCATTCAACCATTGCCACTTCTCTCAACAGCTGAATGGGGAGCTGCAAACGATGTACAGTACTTCTTTGACGATTGTCATATTTGTCTGCATAGCTGTGGAAAGACGGGTTAGACCTGACAAAGGCCTAAAATCGGTACTTCCAGCATCTCAGTCGTGCACTCTGCCTACTGAGGTACAAGACTTTTATCCCAATATTTACATTCAGCAGCTCAGTAAGGATTGAGGGTATGATTTTGAAACAAATTTTGACATTTTTACTGCAAATTTTAAACCTCCTTTACAAGATAATAATGTTGTCTACTGTTTTCTAAACTAGGTCGTCATTTTAGAATGCATCTCTTACCCAGCAGAAATGATGACATCATCATCTCTTCCGACAAACCAATAGTAGCCTTCCTCGTCCATTATGGCTCTATCTCCAGTGAAGTAGAAATCATTTCTGAATACGGATGCAGTTCTCTCGGGATCATTCTGAATGAATATGAACATGAAGGTACCTAATGTAATAACTCATTTGTATAGTTTAGATAGTTTTAAATGCTCAACATAATAATTAAGTTTGATGTTTAGATAGCTTTGAAAAGTCAATATAACAAGATGACAATCCACGGAGTTGAAAACATCTCCTTTATCACATATAATTTGAAAAGAGATCTTTTACATATTAGTTCAGTGGTCAAGCAAGTATATATGGAAAAGGATTAAAAAAAAAAAAATGGTGAAGCATCCAAAAATCATATTCTGTTAAGGAGATAATTAAATTTAAAGTTTGGTATCATTTGTGTAGAAACAACTGAAATCAGTCTAGTTGTGACATCACAGCCTCAGATTCCCCAAAATCTTTATGTACTCTATCATATTTTGTCCTACAATTCTGTGGCCTATAAACCATTGCATATGTCCAAAAAGTAGTAAAACAAAATCTAGTAAGGGTAATTATAATTTACGACCTGAAGAAAGTTTGAGGGAAGATAATTCAAATAACAAAACAATCAAATTAGTTTTCTTTATAATTCATTAATTATTGTTAAGAATATGAGGATGAGAGCACCAACCTTCCATTGTAGACTTACCACACCAGCTGTTTCTGCACAGATAAAACAGAGCTTTAAACTAGAATATCTTCTTAGCAGAACAAGATTTTCTAATGCTTTCATCACCATTTTCTTTCTTTTAATGTTCTCTTTTATATAAGATAAGCTTGTGAGAAAACTGAACTAATCCTTTAAGTCACAGTTCATCTTTTGCGAAACACAACAGTACATCATCCTTCATCAACCCACAAAAAACCTGATTGCACAGGGATTTTTCCCTGATATGCGACCAAATTTAATCACTTTTAAATCAATTATTTCACCTCTGACCTTTATGTGACATGTTCCATTTTGTGCAGGACATGACCCTAGCTACCTCACCTTACACCAAGTACCAATTAACCCTATATCACTTAGTTTTCCCAGGAAGCGTGACACAAAATTTTCTGTTTAATCAATTATTTAACTTCTGACCTTTGTTTGACTTCTGACCTTTAAGTTATATGTCACATTTTTCACAAGACACAACTTTGCATCGTCCTTCATCACTAAGTAACAAGTCAATTGCACATACGGTTTTCAAATGACACACGACAGACCAAAATTTACGATTTTAAATGATTTGACCTTTCGACCTTTAACATTTAAGTTACATGTCTCATTTTAAACAGGATAAAACCCCCACATCACCTTCCACCAAGTTTACCCCGCTAAGCGTAGCGGGGATATTTACGAGAGTTATACTTACCTTCCATGCTATAATTATGCAATCTGGTCACACGACCTGATTCTAACGCACTTCTAACCGAACCTAAAAAACGCAGTAACCAGCCAAGCCCTGACCTCCATAATACCTCTGTACCACCTCACTCAACATTCCACCGAGGCCTGAACGAGAGGGAAGGCAGGCGGGATGCATGGAAGGTAAGTATAACTCTCGAAATATCCCCGCCACGCTTAGCGGGTAAATCTACTTCAAGTTATACCTTACCTTCCATGCTATAATTATGCAATCAGATTGCAACCGAGGATAGGAAGGAAGGGAGTTCAGGTCGCGCACATTTTTTTTTTTTTTTTTTTTTTTTTGGCTGGTACGAAAACTCACACGAATCGAATCCCGTTTAAAGGACGAAATTCCTTCTCCTCTGAAGGATGAAAGACCTCAAGAGTGGGAAGAACTAAAACATAGTAAACCACGGCAAGGTACAGTCAAACCGAACAAGGCACCATTCGTTGACAGTAACGGAGGCAAACCTCGAAAGAACCTGAGCGAAAAGCCCAGAAAAACAAGCCAACCGGAAGAGCGTTTGGACACAATTACAGCAAAGTGTCCACAAAAAAACGCCATACAAGCCACACCGGATTCGGCCCACCAGACGGAACCGGCGAGTAAACTACGATTGGGAACGGCGTGTACCAACGAAACGAATTGAAGAAATCCCGGACAAGGGAAAAATTCGTTAGCACATAACCGCGTAAGAGCTAAAGTTAGCGGGAAACACGAACGCGAAAAGTGAGTCAGACCAAAAACAAGAGAAAAACCGCAAAAGCGTTTTCTCGAACGGCGCACGAGATCCCGTGAAAAGAGGTTATGCCCAACCCGAGTGCATACCACGGCCGTTCTATGAACAGTTCAGACTACTTTAAAAGAAAGCCACTGGACGATCTATCGGAGGAAAATGTCACATGACACACTACGAAGAGATCTCCGCGAACTTACCAGTGGTCGCGAGTCAAAGACCGTAGACCCCACTGGAAAACCCCGTGGATAGCTGCAAGTTATCCCAGAGCTCATGACGGAACCAAGCTCCACAATGGGGAGGGGGTGAACAACCCCTCAGAAAAGCCATGCTACGCCGAGGAAAGGCGGGCCGAGGCCACACCATCAAACGGCGCTCCGGGACTGAGATGCAGTCCGCCGGAGCCCGGAAAGAGACAAAAATCGTCCCCTGACCCGAGGCTCGTGACGTGAAGCCTGCAAGGTCTTGAGCAGCCAAAGTTCGTCCTGCGCCGAGACGAGAGGAACGAATCCAGAACGCGTGGAGTCCGTACCTCTCTGTCCGAAAAGGAGACCACAACCATGGCGCAAAACTGAAAAGCCTCGCTCAGCACTAGCGGTAAAAAGGTGAACGAAAAAACCCCGGCATTCTGCGTCGAAAAAGGACAAGTACCCGTTCAAGTTTCCGACAGAAGGGGTCACAAGAAAAGTGCCCCGACCTTGATCAAGAAGCCTCCGTCGGCACCGACGGTGATATCTGACGGGTGAAAACTTCGTTCCGTACACCAGGTGGGAGCACCCGCACCAAAGGGGGTGACCACCGACTGAACGTGTAAAGCGGAGGGACTGAACGACACCATCCGCAGTCCAGAAAAAACTGCCGACCCTGAGCAAAGGTTGTTGAAACCGACTGACCAAAAATCAAAGGCTAGCGAAACAAAAGGCAGGCCGTTAATATAAAACGTATACAAGAAGGGCTGCGAACCATGTAAGGCTATGTAGCTGTGAGACGGCATGGGTCGTAAGACCGCGGAGCCGCATAACATAGTCGACGGCACCTGCCGGGTCCGAAAACTGTAGCAGTTGCGGGAACGCGTAGCTCCAGGCCACGCCTATCAACAGCAAAACTTGTCTAAGAAGTTGACTGGAGAAAGTGTTAACGCACTCACGATAGTAACAACCTTGAAACCGCGGAGCCTACGGCTCTGGCGCGAGAAAACGAATACCGTATGTCTGTACGGGCAGTTAAGTAACAGGCCGTAAAACCGCAAGGAAGCAGCTGTAAGGTGGTAAAGTATGGAATGAACCATACGTGCCGTTGTTGGTAATAGCTACCCCAAACGTAAGGTGGTCTATCAAAAGGCCACCTATGGTCAAGAAAAATATCCTTCATGGAGGTAATATTGACAAGTAGGGGGTAACGCATTACACGCAACCGTATGAGTCATAAACCCCAGCACTGGGGTAGAAATCACGAAAGAGGTGACGTCCTGTGTATACTACACGGACCGTTAATTCCGTTAAACACCCTGCACCACGGAGCTGAAAAGCGCGTGGCTACTGGGGGGACTTACGCCATACAAAGTATGCAATCTCGTTAAGTATTATAGATCCGTTATGGGTCTACAAAGGCGTCAGCATGACAAGTAAAACCCACGAGTCCTCCGCCAACTATGTCTCTGTGCACCACGGAGCAAAAAGCTCGTGGCTACGCGAGGGGGACAACTGGTACTGGTACGTGTCCCGAACGTAGTAGCTATCAGTACAAAAGGACCGTCTAGGTCCACGATAGCGTGAACGCATTACACACCTGTAACGCGAGTCGTTATCTCATTATATCTCTATTCACCACGGGGCCACCGAGTAAGTGGCTACGCGTAGGGAAGATGTATGCAGTACACGTTCCCGTTGAGAATAGTTAAAATATATATACTGAGGCCGTAGGGAATACGGAGGAGTTCACGTGCCACGCAAGCTATACGATTCGTAAACTGAGTTTGTTTCATCACGGAGCTACGAAACCGTAGCTGCGTGGGGAAGAGGGGACTACCGTCGTACTCAGTGCGTGTCTTGGTAAGAGAAACGGCCGCGAACTCAGTAGTTCATGGCTACTGGTCCTCTACCACAGCAGCGCTGCTGGTATAGGTCGTTAACTCCGTTTGTATAAAATCACTCACGGAGCCGCGTGAGCCGGGCGGCTACGCGTGGGGACTGCCGTCCGAACGCTAAAAACGCCCCAGCAAGAAAAACGACCGCGAACACTGCAACACGCGCTAACGGTCGCAATATCCCGGTTCCGTTACCGGGTTTATCGTGACGTTGTACGAAAACCGCGTTAATATCTGTAGAATGTGAGCCAAGGTCTCGTTCGACGCAAGAATCACATTTAAAGTAGTTTGAACGGTCGAGAACTACGTAACACGGAGGGAATAGCTCTCGTGATGGTACGCCTCCCGTAAAGAAGGAAATCTGATCACCCGAGTGCTAGGCCTCGAAACCCGAGCAAGCGCTAACACGCGACGCATCCTGGGAGCGTGACATACCGACAAACGGGGACTCGTCCTCGTGTCCATGAAACTGGTGAAAAACTATGCGGAACCGTGACGTTCAACGCGTAATCTCACCAAGTCAGCTCACACGGACGTGGAGATCTCGAAACTATCGGGTGTGACGACGCTGTTATGCGTTACCTTGCTGTAGAACTAAGCAGCACTACGGACCCAAACGTCATCCCATGCCCCGGACAGAGCCGCCAAGTTGTGTTACGGACCCTTACGGGCCGTGAAAACAAGCCGTGGGGGCCGTATGGAACCGACATCGGGCCGCACGGACCCTAAAGGACCCGCAAGTAATCCAATGGCTCTACAACTAGCCGTAAAAAAGGGTACTAACCCACGTAAGACCCCGTAGGGCATCGCCTCTTGTGGGCCTACCGGTCCTATCGCAGAACCGAGGACCACAGCGGTGTACACGGGTTTGAACATGTCGATAACGCCAAAGCGCAACCTAAGAAGCGTTTACATGCGACGCATCGCAGGACAGTCAAGGCGCGTAACGCACCGACACTAGGGACCTGCCCTTCGTGTCGATGATATAGGCGCAAAACATCGCGGAACTGTGACGTTTAACGCGGAAAATCCTACAGAGGCAGTTCACACGGCCGTGGAACAGCGTAGCTATGACCAAGTAGCTTCCTAGCTAGCATACTCAACTTCGGGGTTTATCGTACAGTGTACATTATCCCGTTGCAAAAACTCTGAAGTCGTATAGGCCCGTACGGTCTAGAGAAGCGTTTGCACGCTATGCATAGCGGGACCTCTGAGGTGCGTAACGTACCGACGCTCGGAGGCCTGTCCTCCGTGCCTATGATACTGGTGAAAGTAATTGCGGAAATGTAACGTTCAACGCGGATAATCGTATTAATGGTGTTCACATGATCGTGGAACTGCGTAGCTAATGGCTACGGAACCATGAATAGAATAGCTTTCACGGCGCTATACTTCTTGTGAAGATTATCACTTGTCACCTGGCCACATAGCTCGTAGCTAGCGGGTGCATATCCGGGTAAATCGTACGGTGTACGATATCCCGTTACAAAACTACGGAGCCGTACGCATCCCAACACCGGAGCCGCACGCTCTCGGTCGCACCTTGAAAAATACCGGTCGCGGTGGAGTCTGTGCTCCGACCACGCCGCTTGAACCCAATCGCTGCAAAGAGTACCAAGAATGGACATGCAGCATAATCTGCACGCGTAACGCGTGAGACGGATGTGACCGGAGCGTAAATCAAACGTTAACACGCTACGCCGGGACATCATGGGTGTGTAGAGCATCGACACTCGAAGACCTGTCCTCCATGTCCATGATACTGGTGAAAATAATTACAGAACGGTAATGTTCAACGCAGACAATCTTAATTGCGTTTGCACGAGTCGTGGAACTGCGTAGCTAATGGCTACGGGACCAAGAAGAAAATAGCTGTCGTGATGCTATACTTCTTGTAAAGAAAGTCATCTGTCACCTGACCACGTAGCGTAGTAGCTAGTGGGCGTATAACCGGGTGAACCGTACAGTGTACGTTATCCCATTAAAGATAAGTTCCGCTCACTGGAGCCGTCCAATGGAAGCGAAAGGATCGTAAACGCAGAATCGTATGGAACCGTACGGACCCGTAAACACGGGCCGCGGAACCGTCCAATGGAACCGTACGGACCCGTAAAACACGGACCATGGAACCGTACGGAACCGTACGGACCCGTAAACATGGGCCGTGGAAGCGTATAACTGTCGTAGCCGTTGGCTACGACAGCTGTCTCAATGCTATACTTCCGGAGTAACCGTACAATGTACGTCTTTCAAGAGGCGCTCCGCTGAGAGTGGGCGGCGGCCCCGCCTCCCTGGCTTTGGACCTGGGTGGCGGTGGGGGGCGGGGAGACGAAGAGGGCCTATCAGACCGTCGCTTCTCCACTTTCTCCGCCGCTCTTTGAAAGTACCGGTCGCGGTGGAGTCTGTGCTCCGACCACGCCGCTAGATCCCAATCGCTGCAAAGAGTACAGGGATTTGACTCGCAGCATAATCTGCACGCCGAACACGTGAGATGGATGTCACCGAGCGTAATTTAAAGAAGCGTTTGCACGCCACGCATCACGGGACATTCTGGGTGTGTAAAAACATCGACACTCGGGGACCTGTCCTTCATGTCCATGATACTGGTGAAAATAAATACGGAACTTGTAACGTTCAACGCAGACAGTCTTAATTGCGTTCACACGAGCCGTGGAACTGCGTAGCTAATGGCTACGGGACCAAGAAGAAAAATAGCTGTCAATGCTATACTTCTTGTCAAGAATGTCACCTGTCACCTGACCACGTAGTTTGTAGCTAGTAAGCGTATAACCGGAGAAAACCGTACGATGTACGTTAACCCGTTAAATACGGACCCGCGAAACTGTCCAAAGGAACCGTCCGCCCCGTAACAACAGGCCGCGGAACCGTATGGAACCGTCCAATGGAACCGTCCGCCCCGTAACAACAGGTCGCGGAACCGTATGGAACCGTCTAATGGAACCGGCCCGCCCGAATAACGGGCCGCGGAACCGTATGGAACCGCCCAATGGAACCGCCCCGCCCGAATAACGGGCCGCAGAACCGCCCAATGGAACCGCCCGCCCGTAACAACGGGCCGCGGAACCGTATGAAACCGCCCAATGGAACCGTCCGCCCGTAATAACGGGCCGCAGAACCGTATGGAACCGCCCAATGGAAGTGTTCGCCCCGTAACAACGGGCCGCGAACCGTATGGAACCGCCCAATGGAACCATCCGCCCGTAAATAACGGGCCGCGAACCGTATGGACCACGGAACCGTGCAATGGAACCGTCTGCCCCGTAACAACCGGCCGCGAAATGTATGGATCCCGAACCGTATGGAACCGCCCCCGAACCGCACAATGCCCGCAAATAGGGCTGCGGAACTGTCAGGGACGGTCCAACGGAACCGTATGGAACCGTGTTTATGGAACCGCCCCGAACCGCACTATGCCCGCAAATAGAGCTGCGGAACCGCCTGGGACCGCCCAACGGAACCTTTTCGACCCTTCAATAGGATCTTACAACAACTTAGGCGACGCGTGTAGCGCCCCTAAGAGATTATCTCTCTCTCTCTTACCGTTACCGCTCTAGGCGCAACGCCTCTAAGAGCGTACCCTTCTCAGTAAATTTCTTTTATATCTGAAAAGAGAAGAACATATATCCATGCATACATACACAAATACGGCAAAGTAAGTATGATCTTACGGACACGCTAAAGAGAGACAAGGCATAGCAGTCTAAACAGAACATCAACACTTTCTTAAACAGAAAAACATTTCACTGAAAAAATTTCTTAAGAGAAGAACGTATGTCCATGCATACAAACATAAATACGGCAAAGTAACTATGATCTTACGGACACGCTAAAGAGAGACGAGGCATATCAATCTAAACAGAACAACAACACTTGCTTTAACAGAAAAAAATTTTAAACGAAAAAATTCTCTATCTGAAAAACTTAAGAAACCCGAGAAAACGCATCCAACGTAATGACTTTATAAGCGCCGGGGTAGCGTGGGAAACACCAACCACTGTGTACTTGAGGTCTGTAAAGATAAAAAGGAAAGATCATTTTCCCTGTAAATAGGACGTCGGAGAGACCCACCCACGGTCTCTCCAACACCCCAATTTCAATCCTGAAAATTAATTTTTTTTTCTCAAATCTGTGTAAGAAAAATAAAAATATTCATATGCTGTTAATGTGAAAACGAAAATAAGCTCGCTTGTAACAACTGTAGCTCCCTAGAGTTGTTATAGGGCGACCCCACGAACACCCAACGGTGACTACGACCCAATGCGCATGCGCCAAAATCGAAAAGGGAAATTGGCCTAATGCATACCAGAAGGTGTACTGAAATATCCTAACGTGCTAAACACTATACATAGTATAACGCTAGGGTCACCTCAAGGCGGGTGGGGCTAAGGGAGAAAAAGACTAATTCCCGGGGCGAGAGGTCCCCTAGACAGGCACAACTGGTGCTCTAGGACCTAAAAAACACCCACCACGAGAGTAGGACGCTTTCGAACTAGCCACTCGCTTTGTACGAATGGAGACAAAAACCCGCTATCCTAAGTGTAGGCTACACGGGTAAAGTCGTGTAGGTCGGCCGAAGAAATCTCGGACCCATGGCTACCTCACCCTTATCTCGGAAGACTTGAAAAGGCGAGCCAGATGAGAACGGGCAGCGTAAAAACCCTCCAGGTAGAAGCTGCCGAAGAGAAAAGAGTTAGAAAGGTTAATTATTAATAAAATAAAAATGACCAGTTTTCAGCGATGTTAGTGACAACAACGCGCTGAAAAAGAGTGAGGTGGTACAGAGGTATTATGGAGGTCAGGGCTTGGCTGGTTACTGCCTTTTTTAGGTTCGGTTAGAAGTGCATTAGAATCAGGTCGTGTGACCAGATTGCATAATTATAGCATGGAAGGTAAGGTATAACTTGAAGTAAATACTAATACCCACCAAGTGCCAATAAAATATTACTTACAGTTTACCAGGAAGCACGACACAAATTGTACTGTTCCTCAACCTTTTAGGCGTAGCATCCTGTTATATGTGGGATATAACTCTGCATCACCCTCCACCAACCCACCAAGGAAAAATCTTCACCAACCAACCATGGATGAATACAACAGGAATTTTTTTTCTCAACAAAATGCAACACAAAATTTACCATTATTATTTGACCTCTGACCTTCAAGCGATATGTCATATCTTTCCCAAGACACAATTTCCATCATCCCTAAACAACCCACTAACTAACAACAATATCACTCATAGTTTTCCCAGGTAGCGCAACACAAAATGTACCATTTTTTGATCAATTATTTTACCTCTGACCTTCAAAAAACAAAGTCCCATTTTGTGGGAGACACAACCCTACTGTATATCACCTTCCATCAATCCACGAAGTGCCAACCCAATATCACTTACTGTTATTTCAGGTAGCACAACACAAAATGTAAAAATTTTAAATCAATTACTTTACCTCTGACAATTGAGGCACACAACCCAACTTATGCAGGCCCAAATTCACATCACCCCACATCCCCCCACCAAGTTTTTAACTTGATAGGTTGTACGGTTTTCTCGGGAAATGCGACACAAAATTTTGTGCACAAACACAAAGCTTTAAATACCCAACATGAAAACTTAAGTACGATAGGTCAGATACTAATTTTGATAGTTTATATAGATTTAAATACTCAATCCAATTATAACTAATTTTGATAGATAAGATAGTTTTATATACTCAACATAACAACTAATTTTGATAGTTTAAATAGTTTTAAATAATCAAAATGATTAATTTTGATAGAAATTTTGTCCTCTACACATGCTCATATTTATCAGAATTGAACCATTCTTACCTTATAACCTTTGAATACACCAAGTGATTTCTGCTGTGTCATACGTACAGCAATGGTTCCCTCCTCTCCTGGAGGTAGCACTGTACTATGATCATCACCCACGATACAGAGATCCACACCTGGAGATGGTTTACCCATAGAGCCTGCTTGGTACTTCAAACACTTAAACATTCCACATAGCAAAGTCTAGGATACAATAATTGTCATGATCAGCACCAAAAGGTTTTGTGGTTCTGATACTTTTTTTTCTTATGCTGATTGATTTGCAAGTTTTGTATTACCTGTCATGTCATTGCATATCAACACCACTAGCTAACATCACAATTATACCAGATATGAAATAAAACAATTGCAATTCTTAAAATGTAAACAATTAAAGATTTGTACATTAAGCCCCTCCTAATTATCAATATGCATGATCTCGCCATCAAAAACAATAGGGCGCATCTGCGGACAATAGGCTATCTGCGTACCACATATGAACTGAATCCCAGGTATCATTCTTGAGATACTGTGTTTACAAACTCTTTTCAACAAAATCATGTTAAGCCCCACCCACAATGCATAGACTGGTTAGCTCAATTGGTAAAGCATCCACTTTCCAGCCAAAAGGTTGTGAGTTTGTTTCCCGGCCGGGTCATACCGAAGACTTTAAAAATGGGACCTGCTGCCCTCTCGCATGGTGCTCATCATAAAGGATCAGAGCAGGGTAATAGTACAGGCTTGTGCACCATGTGTGGCTGCAGCTTTGAGCCTGAAGTTTCCATTGTAAAGTGCTTTGATTATGCATACTTGCATAGAAAAGCGCTATATAAAAACCAAGTATTCTTATTATTAATGAAATTTAACATTTTGGTACCATGAACATGCACACACTAGCTAACATCATAATTACACCAAATATAAAACAAAACAGACATGCGGTTCTTAACCCTTACTCTACCAGGGCTTTGAAAAAAGTGAGCCCAGTTTTCGTAACTTTTTTCATATGCTTTTTTGACAACTTTCCTTTCATTTTCTTTCCATACAAGTTTGGTTGGAATAGAGGCTAAGATATTTATCTTTTGAGTAATGAAAGCTAATTTAGGAAATATTGGAAATAAATATACAAATTAAGCAATTTTTGGCTAAATTTAGTAAACAACAGTCAATCTTTGCAGAAGTATAACTTCTTGTCAGTATTGAAAACAGAGATTTGTGTTACATATTTAGAATCTTTATGAAGTTACCTTTCCAATAATACTAATCTATAATTTTTAGAAAGAAAGGAAAAATGAAAAACATTGAAATTGATTATAGTCAAAAGACCCATGAAAGCTGCAGCAGAAAAATGATTACACAGTGGTCACAGTGAGACTCGAACCTGAAGCGTTTGCGTGCTAGCCACGTACATTTTCTCTGCACCACGTCGTTCAAGTTGGAAAGGTGAAATATAATTCTTATAGGAAAGGTTCTAAATAGAGGGGGGTATGCCTTTATCTATATATCGAATGAAAGGAAATTTCAAGCACTTTCGAACAGCGGTTCAAAGAAGCATGTGCGATGTACACATAAACAATTTTTAAAAGAAAAAGAAAAAACGGGTAAAAAATGGAAGAAATTTATGAAATTTTGGAGAGATTTTAAAAATTAGACCAGAAACCAATACTATGTCTTAGGACTTGCATGTTTGATTTTGAAGCAAAAATGTGATTTGAAAGAGAAAAAAAACAATTTTTGTAAATTTTTTAGCAATATTTAAGTTTTACCCTTATTCAATGTACTTTTTCTCAAAATTCTGTAATATGACCCCTATAAAAAAAAATTACATTTTGTAAAAGAAATATCCGAGTACTTTAAAATGATACCAAGATTACTGCTATAGAACTGTGGTCAAATTCCAATTTTATTTTTAGAAAAAGGTGGTTTGAAAGCTGCAATACTATCGCCGCATGGTAGAGTAAGTGTTAAAATATCAGCATTTTAAGATTTTATCATTAAGCCCTGCCTCCACTCATTAATATGCATGATCTTGCCACCAAAATCAATAGGGCATATCTGCAGACCATGGGCTATCTGTGTACCACATATGAACTGAATCTTATTTATTGTTCTTGAGATACTGTGTTTACAAACTCTTTTCAACAAATTCATGTTAAGCCCATGCCCACTATGCCTATTAATAAAATTCAACATTTTGTTACCATGGACATGTACACACTAGCTAATAACATAATTATACCAAATATGACATACAACAAACAATGCAATTGTTAAAATATCATCATTTCAAGATTTTTACATTAAGCCCCGCCTACTCATTAATATGCAAGATCTTGCCACCAAAATCAATAAGGCACATCTGCGGTCCATGGGCTATCTGTGTACCACATATAAACTGAATCTCATTTATTGTTCTTGAAATACTGTGTTTACAAGCTCTTTTCAACAAATTCATGTTAAGCCCATGCCCACTATGCATATTGATGAAATTCAACATTTTGGTACCATGACCATATACGCACTAGTTAACATCATAAATACACCAAATATGAAACAAAACAGACATGTGGTTGTTAAAATATGAACAACTCCAGACTTTTATATTAAGCTCCGCCTACTAATTAATATGCATGGCATCACCATCAAAAACAATAGGGCACATCTACAGACCATTGGCTATCTGTGTACCACATATGACATGAATTTGGTGTATCGTTCTTGAGATATCGTGTTTACGAGCTGGGCATCACACACACATTCACAAACCCACCCATATACACCTATACGCCATCATGACCGCATAGGCTCCTGAACCAATAAACAATTTGTAGTGTTGCAATTTGAGTATACGGGATGATGTCATAAAGTGTGTAAAGCTTAACCACCAGTTTGTTGTTGAAAACAAAGTAGTTTACTCTTACAGCCAGTGTAAAATCTGTCACCTTTAGAGGTTTAAGTCTCTACGTTTTGGTAGTTTTGCAGGAAATTGTTGCAATTTTGGTGGAAATATTGTAGAAAAGACATGTTCAAAGTGTTAAAACAAACGCATTGTGCGTAAGTAGGCTAAAGCATGGTGTTCACTTGTGCACAAATTGTTGCGATGTTTTCACCAACAAAGTATTATGTCCCAGATGTTCAAAATGACTGGATGACCGAACACTTGAATAATTTTCGATTCTAAAGTTTCACCTTTCCCATTCAATGTTTTATAATATCATCTTTGCAAAGACTCTTTGAAAGCATTTTCACTATGGAGAAAAAAAAGAGTTAATTCAATTGATGTTATTCAAAGGTGCTCTTGGCCAAAAAGTGAGGCCGTATTTTAGTGTGAGTCTCACACTAAATTGAATACTTTGCGGTACGGAATATCATAAACATAACTAAACCCTGACCTGAGTACTCAAAATTTGTACATGTTTTCCCATTGACTTTGTGGAATTTGTTCGCTTGCGCGCGATTGGTAAAAAACTTCTGTAAGAAGCTGACCGTGTGATGCGACTTCTATTGATTAAAATCTACATAAATTAGCCACAGATATAAATAATATTCATGAAATTAGCAAAAACTAACGCCCTGACTGTTTAGCCGAGAGCTCCTTTAATAAATTGATTTCCGTTGGGTTTTTTTTTGTGTGCAAAATATTCCTTGAAACATATAAGCAATAAATCTTAGTTGGGTCCTAAGTTCTCTCATATTGGTTTATCTTCCACAGAAAGTTTGGCATAGCCCATGGGAGGATATTTTCTTGTGATTGATGAGTGTGCCTGATACTAAGCACCACCAAGGACAGAATGGTTACTCTAAATGGGGTAAGGGGAGTACTAAAATGCATATGATGGAATTCAACTTAATAAAGGACTCAAGAGTCTTGCCAAATATATGAAAGAAACAAAAAGTGATAAAACATGATCATGTCTCCTAACCGTCTCAGATTGTCCGTAGCCTTGTCGGATCACTTCTCTTGTTGCTTTCTGCCACTCAGTTACCACCTCTGGGTTCTACAAAATCAAAACACAAAACAACACGTTTGACTGGAAAACTCTTTCACAAATGGTTCCATAAATTTTCTATCCTATAATAATTTCCTGATCTGAAAATGACATGATTAATTTTCTTTGCTACTTGATATTTCCTTTTCTAAAATATTCTCCACGAGTTAACTTATCAACAAAATGAGACTCAGCGCTTTTATAGTGTGTGTAATTATTTTGTTTTTGGTTCACATGTGAAGCATTTATGCGGACCTATGTAATGGCGATTACGTCTGTCCGGCCGTCTGTCCGACCATCCACAGATTTGTCCTGAGATTTTCTCAGAAATGTTAAAGTTCTTTGAGAATTCCTCAGAATTTCCTTATAAAATGTTTAAGTTTTTCAGAGGTACTGTGGTGTAGCGGTTATCATACCTGTCTACAGATCACGAGGCCCTGGGTTCAAGCCTGGGTTGGGTAGACACGCCAGTGTACCGCAACTGCTTATCAAAGGCCGTGGACATTGACTTGGTTGTTGATGTTATGTCTGTCCGTACGTCGTACCTATGTTCTCATCCGGGTCGTATTAAGCGTTTCGTGATAGCATTGTTACTATCATAACCGAATACGCAGGCGACGACCCCGTCATTGTAATTGTATGTTCACTCGTCGTCGTCGTCGCCAGAGGTAATTAAGATAGGATTAAAGACTAGTTCCTTAAAAAGTCTACAATACATTTGATATTTTCTTAGAAAATAACTGTAAAATGATATAATTTTCCAAAATTCTTCAGAGATCCTCAAGTCTCTCTTGTAGCACTTGAGATTTGAAATCCTTAAAATTCTTCAAAATATTTGGGCATCAAACAGTTACATCAGGCATGATTTGCTAAACTCCACCTTTATTATTGTGTTTATTTGCATAAAGTTACTACAGTATATGACCTGACCAAACTTTTTTATTTAGCATGCTTAGTCAGGTGGTGTGACAGGATGTGATTGCATATAAACATAGGGAGGGATGCCATGTGGGACATGGATGGAGGCCATGAGGGACATATGATATAATATTTACCATGTTGTATACACCAAGGGCTATATCAGGCATAATTATTTGACTCCACCTTTTTTTCTTATTCAACAACTCATTTGCATATAGGTTATTATATGAACTGACACTTTAATACATAGTATGCTCGATCAGGGACTGTGATAGCTAGAATGAGACTTCTTATGGAGCTTATGGGACGTCATGTGAGACATAAGGTGGGATGACAGGTGGGACATGGGGTGGGATACCATATGGGACATGGGGTGGGATGCCATGTGGAACAGGGTGGAATGCCACGTAAGATATGTGGTGGAATGCCATGCAGAACATAGGGTGGATTGCCATGGGATGGAATGTCATGTGGGACATGGGATGATATGGGATGTCATGTGGGACATGGCGTCCCACCCCATTTGCATATAAGTTATTATATGAACTGACACTTTCATACATAGTATGCTCAATCAGTGACTGTAATAGCTAGGATGAGACTTCTTATGGAGCCTATGGGATGTCATGTGGGACATAGGGTGGGATGTCATGTGGGACATGGGGTGGGATATTATGTGGGACATGGGGTGATATGTCATGTGGGACATGGGGTGGGATGTCATGTGGAACAGGGTAGAATGCCATGTGGGACATAGTGGGATGCCACGAGTAACACAGAGTGTGACAGGTTGTGATGCCATGTGTGACATACGGTAGGATGCCATGTGTGACATAAGGTAGGATGCCATGTGTGACATAAGGTAGGATGCCATGTGTGACATGAGGTAGGATGCCATGTGTGACATAGGGTAGGAGGCTATGTGGGACATAGAGTGGGAGGCCATGAGAACATGGGATGTGATGCCATGTGGTACATAAAGTAGGATGTCATTGGGACATTGGGAGGGATACCATGTGGAACATATGGTGGGATGCCATGTGGGACATCAGGTGGGAAGCCACTGATGCAGGACACAGGGAGGGATGCCATATGGGACATAGGGAGGGATGTCATGTGGTACATATGGTTGGATTAATGTGGGACACACATGTAGGATGTGATCCATGTAGGTCATAGCATGGGATGTCATGTGGGACATAAGGTGGAATGCCATGTGGGACATATGGTGGAATATGCCATGTGAGACACTGTGTGGTGGAATGCCATGTGAGAGATATGGTGGAATGCCCTGTGGGACATATGATGGAATGCCATGTGGGACATGGGATGTCATGTGGGACATGGGGTGGGATGCCATGTGGGAGATATGGTGTTATGCCATGTGGGACATGGGATGGGATGTCGTGTGGGACATGGGATAGAATGCCATGTGCGACATGGAGTGGGATGCCATGTGGGACATGGGGTGGGATGCCATGTGGGACATGGAGTGGGATGCAATGTGGGACATGGGGTGGGATGCCACATGGGACATGGGGTGGGATGCCATGTGGGACATAGGATGCCATGTGGGACTTAAGTGTGAGATGCCATTTTTATAATTGGCCAGATCATATGATATGGGTGTCAATTTGCATGGGCATGTGAACCATAACAGTATTTACCATTCTAGTTGACTTTGTAAGATCAAGGCATACCTAAGGTTTATATGTCTTTCTCTTTATAGGTCTTTCTCTTTATTATTTAAATGCTGCTCTTCAAATTCAGTCATTGATGATGTATAAAAAACACCAATCCCATTGAAATAATGATAGTGACCATCTTAGTCTCTATCAACTGCTCTTCTTTAACTCAGTGGCTGGTTGGCGAAGGATTGGATGGCAAGGGATATGATAGCAAGAGATCTGGTGGCAAGGAAGGGATTGGGTGGTGAGGGATCGGGTGGAGAGGGATCGGGTGGCGAGGGATCGGGTGGCAAGGGTTCGGGTGACAAGAGATCGGATAACAAGAGATGGGGTGGCAAGGTCTGGCGAAAATTGCCAGACTGAACATGCTGTGTAACTTCATTTGACCAAGAAATTAGCTTGAAGAATGGAATAGGTTTTTCATCATTTTACATTTGAGATTTGTACAGCTTAATAAGAAATGTTAAAACATTTAAGTCAGATATACTTACCAATGGTTCTCCAGCAGAGACAAAGTTACGTAAATGCGTCAGCTTGTACTTTGCAACATCTTCTTGCACTAGCATGCGGTACCCAGTTGGGGGAAGACAAAACATGGTAATTGGGTACTTTTCCAAAATCTGTATTTTAAAAACATGTATGAATTGATGAACAAAATTTGGAAGGTTTAAATTAATGGAAAGAAAATTAACAACACAAAACTTCAAGCCAACTTCACTGATCAAGCATGTTTACCTTATAATTGATAGATTACATTAAAGAATAAGTTAAGTGCAAGTTCAGTTCAAGCATGCCCATCTTTTGTGAAGGAGAACATTAAAAAGAAACAAAATGGTGAAGAAAGCATTCTAATAGCTTATTCTGATAAGGAAATATTCAAGTTTAAAGTTCTGTCTTATCTGTGTAGAAATGACTGGTGTAGTAATTAGACTATGGAAAGTTGGCGTCTTTATCCTCACATTCTTAGCAATTGTTGATGTATTTTAAAGAAAGTTTAATTTAATTTTTTTCATTATCTAAATTATTTTTCCTCAAATTTACTTCAGGGGGTATATTATAAATACCCTTCCTACATTCAGTTTTACTACTTTTTTGACATATCCCATTAGTTTTAAGCCACAAAATCACAGGACAAAATATGATAGGAATCTGAGGCTACGACATCACAACTAGTCTGATTTTAGTCATTTCTACACAAATGATACCAAACTTTAAACTTGAATATCTCCTTAACGGAATAAGATTTTTGAATGCTTTCTTCACTATTTTGTTTCTTTTGAAGTCCTCTTTCATACAAGATAGACTTGTTTGACCACTGAATTAATCCTTTAAAAAAAGCAAAGCTATGAGGAAAGACAGTATTCAAAACTCTTATTTCGTTAAGAAAATATTCAAAACTCAAACAGAAGTGACATCACAGCTGAATACACCATGCAATATTACAAGCATGCATTACCATAACTCACTGTAAGAATACACCTGCTTGCAACAACTCATTATAGCCGCAAATGAACTCATTTTGGTTCTGCAAGCTTGTTCCAATTACACTTTAGCCAACTTCATGGAAACCTAAAGAGGGACTCTCATCTCAAGAAAATTGCTTGACTTCAGCATTTTCACCAATCAGAAAAGTTAGATTGTATTGCATTTCTTATCTCCACATTAACATGACATCTGGCCTTTAAACAAGCCAAGCATTCTAGAAGTCCATCTTATTTCTACAACTTAAGCTTAGGGATACATCCAGGCAAACAAATACTAAGAACAGGTGAAAATTAAAAACATCATTATGACTATTACAACACCAACAAACAAAATTATTTGACTGAGCTTTTCTCCGTTATGTTTCAAGTTGGTTGTAACCTTAATCAAGTCAGGTTACACTCCTAGTGAATTTACAAACACAACAGCTACGACACATTCACCAAGACCAAATTAAGATTTTTAGGGGGAAAATAGAAAGAATAAGAGTACTTCAAAGAAGATAAAGCCATGGTTGGCCAGATTGGAATGCTTCAAAAATCTTTCTTTGTTCGGATATGGAAGTCATGGAACCAGCTACCAGAATCAGTGGTTCAGGCACCAACTTTACTGGCATTCAAGAAAGAAGTTGAGAAGGTGGGATCTTCAAGGGTGGCAGCGTCCTACTCCTATATGGTCATACATGGGTATGACCAAATAAATCATGGTAAATCAGGTGGTGTAAAACCTACTTGCAGCAAGTTCTTTAAAAGCTAAGTTTTTCTTCTGCAAACTAGTCAAAGTTCCAACTTTTTATAGATTTTTATAGACTAGGAAATTAATCATTCTGACAGGTACACATTCCAAGTGTGAGTTTGCTGTATGCTTAGCATGGAGCTGGTAAAAAATCAGCAGTTCCGGCAATTATAACTGCAAGAATTTCGAGAATTTCTGGGAAGTATTGTTTTTTTTTTTTTTGGAGTAAATAACAGTATTTGTGGTAAATATGTGCTCTAAAAATATCCCTCATGTACTTGTGCGATAAAAAGTACTTTAAATTGTGAAAAGAGGGAAGAATATAAAGATGTATTCACTACATTCATATTATTTCTGTTACGATTTTTCATGGGAAAATTTTCGACACCTTTATTCAGAACCATGGGAAATTTGAGAATTAATTCCAACTCTGGCTCAGCACAATCGGTAATGACATATGTCATTGTAAGAAGAACAGAAATATTTGCAGAATCCAATTTCAATCCAGGAACAGTGTAAAACAATGCCATGCAGACATAAAGCCAAAAACAGATTCCAAACAAAGAAGATAAATGAAAATAATATAAATGTTACTTGTTTTTATTCTAGGAAATTGAATTTGAATGTTGTGCTAAGAAGTTTGGGTGCCAACTGAAGAATACATATTGAACAGAATAAAAGATATTTTATTCTTAAAATGTTGTTGTTTTAAGCTTCTTCAAATAGAACAAAATTGTGATAAAAGGTGAAATACAGCTAAAATTAACTTTGATGCATTCTGATTTTGTTATTTCAGTCTCCGTTGTTGCTTATGATATTTTCCATTGATCTAAATCACTAACCTGGCTACAATATGTTAATACAAAATGATTGGAAACTCTCCATAATTTCAAAAAAAAATTTGAGGACATTATTATATGAAATAAAACCAGAACCAGAACTAAAAAGTTTTGTGGTTCCAAAGGTTTTTTTTTTCATCAGCTGATTGATTTGCAAAATTTGTATTAATTGTCATGTCATTGCATAGGCCTGTCATAAAATATTTGTTCCATGGTATTTATGTTGACAACATTAGCATTTGCACAATAACTAACATTATCATAGCAAGTATGATGCAAAAATGGTTGCTTATTTATTATTTTTCAAGAATTTGTCAGTAAGCCCCACCTACTCATTAATATTCATGACATCACTACCACAACATTAGAACATATGTACAGACCATGACCCCTGATATAGCATAAATCTGATATATCGTTCATGCGATGTAGTAGTATGTTTACTTTACATTTAGGACAATCACAATAAGCCATGCCCACCATGTATATCAATGACATCTGCTGATACGATAAACTTGTACAAAATAACCAACAAATCATGCCCAATATGACACAAAAGAGACATACAGTTGCTCATTTATCACTTTTTCGAAATTTTCACTTTAAGCCCCGTCCACTTATTAATATGCATGATATCACCACCAAAAACTCGGGCATAACTACAGACCATGGGCTATCTGTGTACCAAATATGACATGAATCCAGTTTACTGTTCTTGAGATACCATGTTTATAAGCTCTTGAGAAATCATATTTACAAGTTCTATTCAGCAAAATCATATTAAGCCCCGCCCACTCAATGTTTTTAAAATCATGAACATGGACACACCAGCAACATGATTATCCAAAGTATAAAACAAAACAGATGTGCGGTTGTTAATATATGAACATTTCAAGATTTTTACATAAAGCCCCGCCTACTTATTAATATGCACGATATGACCACCAAAAACAATAGGGCACATCTACAGACAACGGGTGAGTCTGCATACCAAATATGACATGAATCCAGTTTACCTTTCTTGAGATACCGTGTTTATAAGTTCTTTTCAGCAAAATCATATTAAGTCCCACCCACTATGCATACTAATGAAATTCAATGTTTTTACATCATGAATATGTACACACTAGCTAACATCATATTTATACCAAATATGAAATAAAACAAACATGCGGTTATTAAAATATAAACATTTCAACATTTTTACATTAAGCCCTGCCTACTCATTAATATGCATGGTATCACCATAAAAACAATAGGCCACATCTATGCACCATGGTCTATCTGTGTATCAAATATAAAATGAATCCAGTGTACCATTCTTAAGAAACCGTGTTTACAAGCTTTTTTCAGCAAAATTAAATTAAGCCCCGCCCACTATGCATATTAATGAAATTCAACATTTTTACACTAAGAACATAGACACATCAGCTAACATCATAATTACACCACATATGAAACAAAACAGATATGCGGTTGCTAAAACATGAACATTTTAAGATTTTTATATAATATGCAGGACATCACCATCAAAAACAATAGGGCACATCTACAGACCATGGGCTATCTGTGTACCACATATGATATGAATCTAGTGTATCGTTCTTGAAATATCTTGTTTATGAGCTGGCCGTTACAAACATACATACATACATACATACACCCATACATGTTTAGACCCTACAACTGGTGACATATCCACAATCCTATATAACTGGTGACCAATCACCCATACATGTGTAGACCCTACAACTGATGACGTGGGCATAATCCTATATAACTGGTGACCAATCAATGTACATCACACACATGGGATGGCGGTATTATAAAATTAGGTTACACACGTATTTTTAACTTATCCTAGCAAACAGGTGACATGTACCGAAATGTAAAAATACTGAACTAGAGTAGTATTTTAGTCATAATAGTTTTGAAAACAGCCATTTTTAGAACTAAAAACAACCGAGGACATCATCGGTTGTGTGTATCATCGCTTTGACGGTGTGTTAACATATGAATGTCATCAGCTGGTGGGTCTAAACAGGTTCATGCATACATACATACATACATACTTACATACATACACACATGCATGCACATACACGTATACATACACATATACGTACAAATACATGCCATCATGAACACATAGGTTCCTGATGCTATCGCATAGGAACCAAAGAGTCATGCATCTTGTTTGGTCTACAGATAAATATATTTTGCTCCTTCTTATGATTGTATTAGATTGTTTTCAGGCAAGTCAGGTAAATAAATATATCAAGCTTATCCCTATGACTACCCCCTGTTTTTAACTTACATGTGATTGGTTTTGTACTACAACCACTTTCAACATATTAAAATTAGGTTAAGTTCACAAAGTGGAAAATCATTTTCAACACAGTTTGGTTACAAAAAGATCAAACTTAAAGCAATGCAGAAACAGAACAAAATACATTTTAAAACAATAAAGTGGGCATGGCAATCATCCAACAAAGGTCAACTAAGAAAAGTTTGCACAGTGATACAACAACAAGCCTGATCATGATAGACCTGCTTTGAAGGTCTCATACAACAACAAGCCTGTAACCATCATGATGGACCCCCTTTAAAGGTCTCATACAACAAGCCTGTAACCATCATGATGGACCCCCTGTAAAGGTCTCATACAACAAGCCTGTAAGCATCATGATGGACCCGCTTTGAAAGTCTCATACAACAAGCCTGTCACCATTATGATGGACCCCTTTGAAGGTCTCATACAACAACAAGCCTGTAACCATCATGATGGACCCCTTTAAAGGTCTCATACAACAAGCCTGTAACCATCATGATGGACCCCCTTTAAAGGTCTCATACAACAAGCCTGTAACCATCATGATGGACCCCCTTTAAAGGTCTCATACAACAAGCCTGTAACCATCATGATGGACCCCCTGTAAAGGTCTCATACAACAAGCCTGTAACCATCACGATGGACCCACTTTGAAAGTCTCATACAACAAGCCTGTCACCATTATGATGGACCCCCTTTAAAGGTCTTATACAACAACAAGCCTGTAATGATCATGCTGGACCCCCTTTAAAGGTCTCATACAACAACAAGCCTGTATTCATCATGATGGACCCCTTTAAAGGTCTCATACAACAAGCCTGTAACCATCATGATGGACCCCCTTTAAAGGTCTCATACAACAACAAGCCTGTAACCATCATGATGGACCCCTTTGAAGGTCTCATACAACAACAAGCCTGTAACCATCATGATGGACCCCTTTAAAGGTCTCATACAACAAGCCTGTAACCATCATGCTGGACCCCCTTTAAAGGTCTCATACAACAACAAGCCTGTACCATCATGATGGACCCCTTTAAAGGTCTCATACAACAAGCCTGTAACCATCATGATGAACCCCCTTTAAAGGTCTCATACAACAACAAGCCAGTAACCATCATGATGTACCCCTTTAAAGGTCTCATGACATTTACAATTTTTACATATGTGAAAGAACATTAAATTCTGAGTAAAATGCCTTTTAATTCTTTGAAAAAGCATGTGTAGTTTTCAGTAATGGTCAATCAAAGTATCAAGATTTTAAGAATTCAGGCGAACTTTTTGATGTCATCAGATAAACACAGCTTAATATCCTTAAGCAATTATTTTAAAACATGTTCTTCACTTTAACCAGTTAATAAGTTTGATTTCTTCTTTGCTGATTACCTGTTGCCCTAGGGGTATAATCAAGTTTTAAAATATTCGAATGAAATCAGAACCTTCAAAATACATTTTAGAGGATTGAAAAACACAGGATTTACATATACAACTGAAGCTGTGTTTATCTATGTCACAATTTGTGCACAATAAGGCCAAAAAATTGAAAATGCTGTAAACTTGTCAGTTTTGAACTGATTTCGATGGAACTTTTTGTTGTATTGATGGTTCATTCTATATTTGTATTATTTAAGCTTAACTTGCCTGTAGATGTCGTCAGACAGCACAGAACTAATTAGGTATTACTGTGCCAGCCCAAAATGAGAACCCCCAGAGAAAAGGCTTATAAAATACTTTGAGAGGTCCCATTTCGTGAGACAGAAAGCCAAGTTGAAAATTTCAGGAATGGTAGACAAGGGATAGACCTTGACCATGTATATCCAAACTTGACGATATCTGTTTCATGGGGAACTATTTTACCATGGACCCATACCAAATTTGAGTCATTCAGTGGGAGTGGACAACACCTCTTCACTTCAGCCTCAAAAAAGGTCCAAAGTCTCCAATGACCCCCTATTGAAAGTACACTCATCCAAAAAATATTATATAGTACTTTTCGGAAAACATCACGAAATATCCTAATCGTTCTCCGTCTGGTACAAAAACGACCATGAACTTAACTCTTTCATCATAGGATTCAATGGGGCAAATAATTAGTTCTAGGCTACCATCAGACTTTTAAGCAAGTTCTGTCAGTACATGTCACATGACAAGCTGTCTGGAATGGAGGCTATTCAATGATAACATGTGATCTTCTCCTCTCAGTATTTGTACTCAAGTATCTAACACTTGGCATGGAGCTTTTGTAATACAGTGTACTCAAACAATAATTGCTCTGACAAACATGACCCGATGTTGCATGCTTATGAACATTTTGGTCTGTTTCATGCAATCATTTTGACATGAACTTATGACCAACTATATCTTTAAGAACTATATTCAGAGGAAAGAGACATGAACAAGCAAAGTTCCATACAAAAGAGGGGAAATTTTTTGAAGTTCCTGTGGGTTGCAAGCCTGAACAATTATTGAACAACCCAATTAAGTTATAAAGTTTCAATATACAACAAGCACAACATTTCCATCAACTCAATTTTTTACCTTTAAATGGCATTCCAGAAATGTTCAGCAAGTCTGTAAATCAAACATTCCAAACTATTTACAGGGCATGATGAAATATTGGATCATTACATATGACATAGAAAACAAATTACAATTTTTCTTTGATAACACTTAAGGAAAGTTTGAGATGATGAAAAGAATATTATTTGAAAAGAATCTTTATCACGAACCAAGCAGTGCTCATTCTTTTTCATATAACTTTGTTGAGAAGTTTATATCACATATCACCAAGTATTAGTTACACACTATTTTCTAGAATAGTGAATTCCTCCCAATAGTCATATTAAAAACAAAAAGAAGTTACAAAGACCTCAACAAAACATTTTAAGTTCCACGATCCCACCACCTCATTACCCATGTAATGGTGGTAAGGACATAATCACAGAAAATTTGTAAACCATGAATGCATAATCAGAAATGGCCATCCCAAAAATATGTTAATATCAGCAAATGACATGTCAATGCACAGAATGTGTTTAACAACTGTTTTTTTCTACCATACAGCAAACAACAACAGCAATTTGCTTTTGGAACACCTTAATTCCAGTAAGGATATATTCAAGTTTAAAACTGCAGCAGATTTGTGACTATACGAGTGATGTCATGCACTTATCTTCCTTAAATCCTTTGTTTGTAATTGTCTTTTATAATTTTTTGAAGAGATACCATACCCTCTAACAAATTCTAGCAAGATTAGTTTCAGTGTGCCAAATTTCTGACATAAATTTAAAAAAATTACACAAAGATTTTGAGTTCTCTGCCATCACAATTTTTTTTTTAACTCCCGAAGCTTTGATCAGCAATGGCAGCTATTTATGAAATTCAAAGATGACATACCCAAAATGTAAAACTCCTTCTAATAGGCTAATTAACTCTAAACGCAATAGACCTTTTTTTTTTTCAAGACTTACAGTTAATAACTAGAATCTAAGCACTCTGCAAAGCGCATAACTCTGCCTCAGTTGCAATTCCAATATGTTTTAAATCATTTTAAGAGTCCATCATACCCCATCACAGATCCCCATATCAAATACAATCTACCTCAGAAATCCTAGGCCCAGAATGATTTGATCTTATTGATGATTTGCATTCTGAACACTAAGGGATTATCTTCTGAATGAATTCTTCCAAGGCCATGGTTGGTTTGGTTTGTTGATGCTTAACAACACCGTGACAGTCAGAATCAAATGTGCCAAGAGGGTATTAATAAATAATGGTGTAAGAGATAGGATAATTAGGAGATGGAAGGTTTGTAAGAGAGATGAAGGGGAAAAGCTGAATGTGAGAGAAAAATGTAGGTAAGAAAAAAGGGGTGTGTAAGGTTAGGTGTAGAAGGGGAGGAGATTATATGTGGTGGAAGAGGTTGTTGTTGCGGAGGAAGTTGATGATGTTTGAGGAAGAATTGTTTTCGAATAGATCCGAGATTGAGGAGAGAGAGAGAGAAGAGATCTGGAATTCTGGTATAGGGGACAGGTTAAGAAAATATGCTTGATGGAGAGATCGATTTTGTAAGTGGGGCAGAGAGGGGAAGGGAAGCCGGATAAGAGATGGGAGTGAGTAAGAGAGTGGCCGAGGTGGATGCAGGTGACAACGATGTCTTCCCTGCGGTTGCAACTATGCAGAGGGGTGTTGGTCCCAACTTTAGGTTTGATGGTGTGAAGTTTATTACTGGTTTTGTAATTCCAAGAGTTTTGCCAGGTTTTCTTGATGTAGTTGAAAATGGAGGGACGGAGGTCTGAGTGTGGAATAGGAAAAGGAGAGATGTTATTTGACAGAGCTTTGATGGCAGCTCTGTCGGCTCTCTTGTTGCTATGGATGCCGATGTGGCTGGGAATCCAGAAAAAGAGAATTTTCTTTTCTGTTTTATTCAGGCAAAGCATTCATTGTTTAAATCCATTTTATTCAAGATTCATATTTCATCATTTTTCATTCATGGCGAAACCAATTGTTTTTATTTTCTTTGATAGTAGATATCACTTGATTTGATTTCCAATAAGTCAGAAAATTGATTGTTTGGATACCCTTTCATAACATGAATTCATTGTTCACCACATTCCATTGAAAATTTTCAAATAATCCTACAAGTAGTTTTATCCCCACCCTTCCCTTTTTGCCCTTCCCTTGCAATACGTCATAAATTTTAATCACCCTTAAGCAGTATCAAAACCACACTCTCTCCTAGGTGCCGAGTGTGGAACAGACATTGGTGATCATGGCTCCCAGTCACTTCTGTTTAGAGGTAAATGCATAAACTTATTGCTACTTAGGGTGTTGTTTGTTGCCCAGTTGTTTAAGCTTTAAACATATTTAACTCACTGCCTTCCTCTGCTTCTTTTGCCCTCAATTTTTTCACAACTGCAAGCTGTTCCAACCCACCCTCCCGATAAAACCAAACACCATGTTTAACCAAAATCCAATCATCAATTTTTGAGACATCTTAATGACAGACAAACAAACACAGGCAAAAACATAACCACCATACAACTTCATTGGCTAAGGTAATAATTTGAGATTTCAAACTAGTAGGTACGTCATGAAATTAGTTAAATAGAACCTGGTACAGTGTGAATCCAACTGGCTTTGTAAATCAAATTAATAATAAATGAAAAAAGATTTTCAATTAGTGAAATAGTTTGATAAATATCTAATAAAATACATTCACTGTTTTAAAAGAAAATGTGCAGTACATCACTATTGTAAAATAAACTTTTTGCCCCAGTCATTTAATACTGAAATTTTGCATCTTTGAAATTTAATATCTTCTCCATGGAACAAGATAGAACAGTTAATTTTTTTAAATTGTTCTCCTTTTGTCCTCTAAAATACAAGATAAACATCTCTGCTCATTATGCTACACTCACTTCCAAAACTTGCAGTGATTCAAACTTGTTCTTTGAATGATGAATAAAGATCCCTGCACCTTGCATCCAGGGTCCAAACAAGGCAAACGCTGATTTTGCCCAGCCTGTATCAGAGACACACCACAACATGTCAGATGGGACAGCATCAAGAAAATACCTGAAGAAAATCAAAACATAAATAATCATTTCACGTTGCTCCAAGGGATGTAATGTATTATCATCCCTTTGTCCAAAGAAATAAATTATATACCATGGTAGTGTTTTCTAGTCTTTCTGCCTGTGTGCACCAATGCATGTTTTCTAGTCTTTCTGCCTGTGTGCACCAATGCACACACAAGACATCATAATGCACTATTACTACAGACAGGTACCGCCAAAAAGGGAGGGGGTGGTTGGTTTGGTCCAGAAGCCTATAAAACTTAAAAGGAATGTGTGTTCAAACAGCAGGGCCTCAAAAATTGGTGCTTGACAATGGCAAAATTAATATAAAATTGGATGAGAAATAGGTGATGACCTTTTGTTTTGCTCTTCAGAATTTTCCGAAATGGGGGCCCTGTAACAGTCAGCTTTGCATACTTTTTAGTCAAGTACTGTAATCCCTTTAGCCGACTGGTTAGCTTAATTGGTAGAGCACCAGCTTTCCAGCCAGAAGATTGTGGGTCGATCCCCAATCAAGTCATACCAAAGACTGTACTTAGTGCTAGCATAAGGGATCGGTGCAGGGTAATAGTATAGGCTTGTGTATTTTGTGTCAGCTGCCCCCTTGGAAAGTTTGATATCATCAAACCTATGGCAATACCAAACTTGTAAAATTACAACACCTTTGATATTATCAAACCTATAATCTTATCAAACCTATGGTAACATCAAACCTATGGTACTATCAAATTTATGGTACTATCAAACCTATGGTACTATCAAAACTATGATACTATTAAACCTGTGGTACTGTAAAACCTATGATATTATCAGGCCTATGGTACTATCAAACCTGTAGTACCATCAAACCTATGGTACTATAAAATCTAGTTTATTACCAAACCTATGGTACTATCAAACCTATGGTACTATCAAACCTATGGTACTATTAAACCAATGGTACTATCAAACCAATGGTACTATCAAACCTATGGTACTATCAAAGCTATGGTACTAGCAAACTTGTGGTACTATCAAACCTATGGTACTATCAGGCCTATGGTACTATCAGGCCTACGGTATTATCAAACCTATGATACTATAAAACCTATGCTATTATCAAACCAATGGTACTATCAAACCTACGGTACTATCAAACCTATGGTATTATCAAACCTATAGTACTATTAAACCTAAGGTATTATCAAACCAATGGTATTATCAAACCAATGGTATCATCAAACCAATGGTACTATCAAACCTGTGGTACTATCAAACCTATTGTGCTATCAAACCTATGGTATTATCAAATCTATGGTACTATCAAACCTGTGGTACTATCAAACTTGTGGTACTATCAAACCTATTGTACTATCAAACCTATGGTATTATCAAATATATGGTACTATCAAACCTATGGTATTATCAAACCTATTGGGCTGACAAACCTATGGTATTATCAAACCTATTGGGCTAACAAACCTATGGTATCATCACATCTATGGTACTATCAGGCCTATGTTACTATCAAACCTGTGGTACCATCAAACCTATGATACTATCAAACTATGGTATTATCAAACCTATGGTACTATCAAACGTATGGTACTATCAAACTTATGGCACTATCACACCTATGGTACTATCAAACCTATGGTACTATTATACCTATGATACTATCAAACCTATGGTACTATCAAACCTATGATACTATCTAACCTATGGTACTATCAAACCTATGCAATTATCAAACCTATGCTATTATCAAACCTATGGCATTATCAATCCTATGGTACTATCAAACCTATGATACTACCAGACCTATGGTACTATCAAACCTATGATACTATCAAACCTATGGTACAATCAAACCTATGATACTATCAAACCTATGGTACTATCAAAGCTATGATATTACCAAACCTGTGGAAGCATCAAACCTGTGGTACTGTCAAAGGTATGGTATTATCAAATCTGTGGTACTATCAAAGCTGTGGTACCATCAAACCAATTTATGACTTACTTTCCAAACAGGACATGAGATAGTCCTCCACTAGCATGGGTGTGTTCCACCATCTTGGGCAATCCCGTCGTCCCACTTGTAAAGAAATAGTTCAGCGTATGATTGGATTTTATTTGAACGCACTGAAATCAATAAAATCAATAATAGATATAGTTTTACGATGCTCAAAAAGTATATTACCAGGGACAGAAACATTTATGTCTTCTGTACGAAGTCCAGGGATGTAGTAATTATTGATTTGTGGTTCTTTCCGTAATATTAGGTGTTTCTAATCTGAGACAAAGTGACGCAATCAATTAATGAAAGAAAGTTAGTATTCACATCATATAGATATCACAGCGGCCATAATAATACAAATGCATGCAATTTGATCAAAACAGTTTACATTTAATTTAATTACAGAAAAGAAAACTAATGTAGAGGAAAGCTAAACTTGAAAGCTAAAAAATATAGATCTAATAGATATCTATCATTTGCTTGTAAAAAACAGTTCTAACCAATGTTGTAGTACCTGATGTTCTGGGGATGCCTTTTCATACAGCTCTCTGTAGTCAAGCCAACCTGTCCTGAAAATGTAAATGAATGCATGGATATTAAACATTAATTTTCTTGTAGTCGTATATCAATTTAAAATTGTATTACTTTTTAAAGAAATTAAGGGACACAAACTAAATATACAAAGAGTTGCGCATTCTGCAGAAAGTATAAATTATAAAATAATTTTAATATAAATGGCCTGTTAAAGGCATATGGGCAGGTAGAGATTTTTTTATTCCCTAGAAAGAGTTTTAGATCCTAAACAGTTGTCTTTAAATTACAGACATGTGAGTGAAGATTTATAAAAGTAGCTGAAATTGATCAATTTATTTTCTCATCAAAATAGCTAAATATTGTCAATTATGCAGAAAATAAGTGAAATTAGCTTGGAAAATAGCTGAAATGAGCTAAATAGCTGAAGTCTCACATGCTAAAATTGATCAATTTTCTCATCAAACTAGTTAATATTGTCAATTATGCAGAAAATAGGTAAAATTAACTTGGAAAATAGGTAAAATTAGCTTGGAAAATAGGTGAAATTAGCTTAGAAAATAGCTGAAATTAACTTGGAAACAAGGTGAAATTAGCTTGGAAAATAGCTGAAATTACCTAAATAGCTGAAGTTTTACATGCTGAAATGACGAGAGTAGCAACTGTAGTTGATGACTAATGACTAATCAAAGTTTGAAGAATTTTTAATAAATGCAAAAGTTTTGATGTATGAAAAAGAGGACAGCTCAAAACTTTTTAATTCTTAAAAATTTTGTCCTAAATTTCAGTCACTGAAAAACAGTGGACTTTCTTCTCCTGCTAAACTTTGATAGAGGGTATTATGGAAACTCAAAATCTCTTGGTCATGTTCAATTGCTCCCATCCAGAGAGGCTGGTGAAGAATTGAAAAACAATAGGCTAACACAAAGGAATTCATAGATTTTCTTGTTGTGATGTCACAAAATTACCAACAAAATTGCATAATTTATTATAATAAGGTTCTAAATTTCAAAATGCTGTAAATTTGTCAATTTTTAACTAATTTGATTAAATATTTTGCTATTTTTGTGGTTTGTAGCATTTTTTCTTCCAATTACGCTCAAGTTATTGCTACCTGTCATAGATCTTTAAGGGATAAGTTTAATGGTTACATTTAAACATTTTTATCCATTTTAAAAGAGATATCAAGAGAAACAGGCATGTGATGAGACTACTCAGAAATAACAAGTTTTGTCTTCATATTCATGGTATAGAAAATCTGATTTACAAGCTGGTAAATGCTACCCACTTCCTTTTCATCTCATACTATAGCTTAGCAGTTAATGAAATTTAAGCTATATTTTCTGGCTTTTTTAAATAGGTACATTTGCTGGAAAAATCAGCCTGTCTCGGAGCTCCATACAATTGACCTCTCCGAGTTAGGAAATAGGCCACAACCACCATAGCAACGTGGTGATTAGGTGGGGCAAACAAACCTCAAATCCACAATCATGCATTACCAATGCATTGATATTTAGATGTTGGCCTGCCGCAAGCTTTAATCCATTTATGCCATTTCTCTGAATCTTTGAAGTTTTTAAGAAAAGGAATAAACAAAATTCTGTTTGCAACTGTTCTGGGTAACAGGAATCAGATTTACAAAGCCCTTAGTGGGCCTGTAGGCACAATTTTTGTTCACTATCTTTTCGTCACTCAGTCTTGTGTGTGCAGAAATTTGTTTTGTGTAGTATATTACATTGACTGCATGAGCGCGCCGCTAGCTAGCTGTACTGTACCAGTACCACATAAGACTTTTTGACCACTTAGTTACACAGATTTTGTTGCTAGACAAATTCTGCACTGATTGGTTGAAAAAGCTGTCAATTAATTAACTCAGAGAGGTCAATTGTGCTGGTGATACATAGGTCAATACATGATACACAATCGGCCAAGTTGTTCCATAAAATTTCATGGTGATAAGAAGGTCAATCTTTGTATGAATGTCAGTAACAATATGTTCCCAATGAAATAAAGGGTTGATTTTTGTGTTCATTTGATGAAATTCTGCAGTCATTTTTAGTGAGGTACTAAGAATAAATAATTTTCCTGAGCATCCTTCATAGGCTGTTACATTGTACCACTCCCTTTAGTCTTGTTTCAGGTCTGGTGATAGTTGGAGACCAAGCAGAGGCTTTAGAGAGAGAAGAGATTGAAATGTGAGTGGACGGTGAAGGGCTAAAAGTTGTTAAAAACAAGAGACCTTACCTTGAAAGGCTATTTTCTGACACTAAAATCTTGTGCGTAAGGTGTTCGCTGACATGTGCAGCCTGTGAAGAACAATATGATATAATTAAGTGTTTTCTAAATGATGAAAATTATGGATAGGAAATATTTCTCATTTTTCAAACTGATAAAAATAATTTACCAAGAAAGTTTGAAGAATAAAGAAATTCACATTCAAGCCTCACTTTGAAAGTCTGTGACAGAGCAAAATATGTAATATTTATAAAATTAATATTTTGCAAGTTTCCTTGGAAAATGGTAAAAATATTTTTGTCTTAAAATTCCTAGAACAAAGTATCAAAATATTATACAAATTCCCTCACAACACTGACAGCATGCATTACTACTGGCAATCACCACCATCCACTCAATCTCTCTATAAAGCCTTGACTTACCTTTTGCTATTCCATCTATCATGGATTTCTCCATCTCTCAATCATCATGCAATCTTCCACCTAACATAACTTACTCTAACTCACATCCTACCCCACCTGATGCTCTATCCACCAGAGTAACAACCCTAATCCAACTCATTCAACCTACCACCTAACCTCCCTCCACCTATCAACCTCCATGATCTCAGCTTGAATGAAAAGAGACTCCATTGTATGATTTTCATTTCATGCCAGACAACAATTTCAATTGCTATTCATGTAAGGTATGCATTACGTTACATTCTTTTGATGGGGGAGAGGGGTGGGGGTGGCGATGGGGTAAAGGAAGGCAGAGGGTAACTTAAACTTAAGAGTTTGTGTACTATTCTTAACCATATTTACAAACTTAAGTTAAGCATTTGCTTTATTCATGTTTGCAATTTTTGCAAATGTATATACTGTCTGATATAATGAAGAAAGTGGAAAAATAAACAAACAAGTCATATATCCGTTGTGTCCAGGTCTGAGTTGGTAAATTCAGAGTAAGTTAATTTAATTCACAAAATAGCCAAATTAGATTACAAATGTGTAGAATTGTCGCAACACAGACAAAAAGAAGTTATTGAAATAATATTTGACAAGGCACACGCATCTAATTGTATAGAACACTGTTTAAAGCAATATTGTTAAAACAAATTAATGGTAAAAAAACCATGTTGATATCTTCTGTAATTGTGACTGCAAGGGCACTTTTCAACACACTTGTAAACTCTTTGAAATGCAATAACTTTTTCTCCCATTCTATCAATTCCAAATATCAAAAAAACTGCTTAAAGCGCAGCATTACAAAAAAATGATTTATAAACCCTTTGTACATTATTCTAAGCTCCAAGCTGAAACAGGTCTGCTCCCTGTCTCCAGGAAATTACAGCCCTGATTCATTGTCCATGAGTTTTCACACCTTTTAAATGTCATGGTGATCACAGTGACTTGCTTCTTTGATTCGTATGTATTTCGATCGGGTATGTCCCACTTCACAAAGTGGCACTTCCCTGTTACAACGCTGTCATGGCATACCTGCATGCTTTAGTATGCTGAACACATTTGAAGTTCAACATTCTCTCTCTCTCTCTTTGGTGACACACATAGGCAGTAAGCATTTTACAATCACTTTCTTTCACACAAGACACAAATATAGTTGGAATTCTTTTCAAAGGGCAGAAATTCATTATATTCTGTAGCTAAAAATGAATGTATAGACTGATAAATGGACACAAATGGATAGACGAACCATAAAGATACAATATTGCTAGGGATACCAAACCAGGGCATCCATAATGCAGAAACTCAACTTTGTTCAAAACATTTCCAGATTTCATTAAGGATGAGAGTTATTTTTGCTGTAACGGTAAATGTTGTTTGCAAGGTAAATGTTGTTTGTATGGTAAATGTTATTTGTATGGTAAGTGATCAGTTGGTGATTGGGCTCTTGGCAAAACTGCTGTATCTGTACCAATCAGTCTATGAATCTGCAATTCCATGATGGAAATACTACAGAGGACACATAAGTAACTTTTACTTCTTCTTCTGTTATGCCCATACACTAAACAACTTTTATCCAATAGTTAACACGGTTCTGGGCTTTGGCGATGTTAATGGCAAGGTCTGCCGTTGAGCATGGATCATGCAGCAGTGGGCATCACAGTATGTGTTGCATCGTCTGGGGTGCAAAACAACAGTCACAGAGAATTAATGTTATTATGTCATAACCCCATGTTTTCATTGTAACCATAGACTGTCCAACCCTTAAATGCAACCTGTCAAGGCACTTCTAGTATTACCAGGGCTCTTGGAAGGCATACTGCAGCAGATAGGTTCACTTTGATGGCACTTCCAGTATTATCAGGGCTCTTGGAAGGCATACTGCAGCAGGTAGATTCACTTTGATGGCACTTACAGTATTATCAGGGCTCTTAAAAGGCATACTCAGTAGGTAGGTCCACTTTGATGGCACTTCCAGTATTATCAGGGCTCTTGGAAGGCATACTGCAGCAGGTACAGGTAGGTTCACTTTGATGTAGTTTTGGACCATGGTAAGTAATTCTATTATTCCAATAAAACTTTTACTGGTTTCACATAAAGTTTGTCCTGAACATAAAAGTTTACAATAGTATTATTTTTATATGTTTTTCTCATTTTATTTAATTCTTACCTTGTCGACTGTCTCTGCCACATCATCATCAGCCAAAATACACTTGGCCTCACTGGAGACGAGTCTCCCTTCAATGTCCTTTAGGGTCAATAATACTGTGCCTGATGTCAGAATTAAACCTGTGAATAATGTTGGATTAAAATGAGATGCATAATGACATACCAAAATATATATTTTTTACACATTTTACACAAAAAGTTTACATTAAGAAAGTCAAGTCATGGTTACAGTCATTTTATGCCAAATCAATTAAATGCATTACTTAAAACTATATAGACAGCAACATCAGAATAAGTGAAAACCATGGGAAATGCACAAATTTCCACAATCTTTTTTAATTAAACTATTTTACAGCTTTATGAATTCTCAGGTGTCAATAGGCAATGCAATTTGTCATTTGCAATTGTTTTATGTTTATGTCTTTTACAATTGTGTCTATGCTTTTTGCAATTGTGTATGTCTATGCCATTTGCAATTGTTGTCTATGACATTTGCAATTGTATATACAGTATCTATGCCGTTTGCAATTATATATGTATATGCCATTTGCAATTAAGTATGTCTATGCCATTTGTAATTATGTATGCCTATGCCATTTGCAATTATGTATGTCTATGCCATTTGTAATTACTGTATGTATGTCTATGCCATTTGTAATTATGTATGCCTATGCCATTTGCAATTATGTATGTCTATGTCATTTGCAATTATGTATGTCTATGCCATTTGCAATTATGTATGTCTATGCCATTTGCAATTATATATGTCTATGCCATTTGCAATTATGTATGTCTATGCCACTTGTTTATATCTATAATACCTGCTCTCATGCAAGCGATATTTAGGATCCACCACTCTGGTACACGGGGAAGGATGGACATCACCACATCACCTTTCTGAAGATGGCAGTCATTAATGAGAATATTGGCAACCCTGTAAAATAATGGAAGTGTTCAAATCAAACTTTATTATGCTGCAAAATAGAAAATTTCCTGACATTATAACAACGTGATGGGCTATGGATGTATATACCTTGTAAGAAACAAACTTCTTTTCATTTTTGTATATTTTCTATGATTGTTTTTGTATCTTAATGTGATTATGTGATTTTCTTAGTCCTGTCCCAAATTATCTGTGACTAAATCCCGCCTATGAATAAAAAGAACATTTAAAAACAATACTATTGTAAACTTGAATGAAATTCAAGATTTTTACATCACACCAGCTAACATCATAATAATACTAAATATGAACAGAACAGACATGCGGTTGTTAAAATATGAACAGAACAGACATGCGGTTGTTAAAATATGAACATTTAAAAATGTTTAAATTAAGCCCACTCTACTCATTAATATGCACCACATCACCATCAAAAACAATAGGGCACATCTATGGAACATGGCAGTGGTCGAATTAAAAAAAGTTCAGCACTGTTCCATGGAACAGTGCTTTCTTAAAAAATACTGTTCTGGATTAAATTTCACTCTTCAAACATTTTCATCATTAAAAAAGCAAATTTCTTGCTTTAAATTTGACTTCATATCTTTTGTCATATACTTGTAAGAGAAACAGAAATGAATAATAGTCAGAAGGCTGCTGTGCATGTGTCAAAATTCTAAACCAATTAAAGGCTGTAACACGTATCATATGTACGGGGTAAATACGTAACGGAACCCATGATAGTAACGTTAATTAACACAAGCAAATACAGTATCAGGGATGTGAGTGAGAAATCAAAAATATTCTTTTAAAGATTATTAATATGTAGCACAAATTATAATGTCTTCGGCAAATGGCATGGGGAGGGCGCAAGGGGGAGAGGGGGAGTGGGGGATGTCAAATTGACCATACCACGTGCTGGAAAATATATTTTAAAAAAATTAAAAGGTAGTAAGGTGAAATATAAATTCATGGTGATGTTTGAACAAAAATATATGCTTTCAACAAAAGTTATGAGCTGTTTTGTATAAATTATGTGCCGGTCAATGGGTAATTCTAACCTTTTCCAGCCAATTATCAAAGTTTTACGAGAGACACGGTCAATTTGACCCACGTGGTGGGAAATGATATTTTGTCAAAAATGTAAAAAAACAAACAAATTGGACTCACACACAAAGTTAATGAGATCATGCATCCAATTACATTAATTTGGCATGGCGTGGGTCAATTTGACCATACCCACATGCTGGAAAATATATTTCACAACAAACAAAAACTTTATTGGCAGTAGGGAGCATAATGAATTCATGGGGATGTTTGAACAAAAAATATGCTTCCAACAAAAGTTATGAGTTGTTTTGTATAAATTAAAATGTATGGTTCAATGGGTAATTATAACCTCTTTCGGCCAATTACCAAAGTTTTACAAGGGACACACAAAAAAGGGGGTTTCCACACAATCTTAATAAGGTCATGCATCTAATTACATTCATTTCTTGGAATTATCACGTAGCATATCTTAACCCTTACTCTACTACACAGGATAATATCGCAGTTTTAAACTACCTTTTTCCAAAAATAAAATCGGGACCTTACCAAAATTCTATAGGGGTGCAAATAGTTTCATTGCAAAGATCTCGGGAAGATCTTTCATAAAATTGTATTTTGGGGGTCATACTCACTTTTTTTTCGGCAAATTTTGACCAAACATTCAGAAATTATACTTTTGTTTGAAATGTCCCGAAAAATGCATATTTTTGAAAAATTTACAAAAATTGTTTAGAAAATGAATTTAGATATTTTCTTTTTATATATAATATGTACACAAGTCATATTGTTCAAATCTAATCACATTTTGCTCATACCTGGTCTTTATTTCTAAATTATTTGTAAAATATGTAAAATTTTATGTTTTTTGGTAATTTGTTTACCCTTTTTGTTAAAAAATTGTGTGATCCACCCCAATATCGTAATGAAAAGTTTCAAACACCATTCTGTAGCAAAAACAACATGCTTTCACATGGATTGCTGCAATAAAAGACATACCCCCTTGATTGTAGCTAAAACGTTTTATAGTTACGTCACTCGAGTTATTTTTAGATCTTGTGGACATTTACGTAGAGACAGAAGAACGTGTTTCCCGAATCTTGTTTAAAAGCAAAACTGAGGATTAGGAAGAGTCAGAAGGCTATCGCCAGTGATGGAGATCTTTTAGTACCTGGATCCAACCCAGAAGAGGCCTAAAGATTATCAGAACCAGGTGAAATGATTTTTTCAAATTTCTAAAATCGCGAGTGCATTTTTCAAACTTCATGCTTACTAACGTTACTCGTTAGGCTTAACGTAAGCATAGCTAATGTTAGTTCCGACCCGTTCAAAATTGGGCAAAAACAGTGTAATTTAGCTGGGATTATTTACTTGTAAGGATTATAAACAAGTAAATGGGTCACTAAAATCTGACTTAATTAACATGAATTGTTTTTATTATAGTAATTTTGGATGAAACTTTACAGATCAATCTTTTTAATTTGTAGTGCAACAGTGCCCATATACTATTCGCGAATTCTCGATTCCATGTTGTGAGCTTGTGGTGCAGTAAAGTAGGAATAAAATTTTAAGGGAAAAGGTTCCCATGTTGTTGGAAAGAGACACATGTTGGGGCAAGACACCAATGGTGGGGGCCAAGCTGTCCCATGTAGGGGAAAATTATTTTCTTTAAAGCAATTTGGATTCTGCAAGAGGGCCATATTTTTGTTTGGGGGGGGGATGGCATTTCCCCTGGTTCTCCCTCCCAATACTAATAAGCCACAACTCTCACCCCACTCCCAACCCCTGTATTTCCTTGGAAACAGTTGAAATTGTAATTCTCTGAAAGATTTTTCTGTATTTGGACAAATTTGTTGACATTTCATATGTGGTACCAACTGTCACTGAAGGATACCAAGTTTGGCAACGTCAACATAAATACTGATGCTTTGCACCATTTTTGAGGACCTTTTTACCGAGAATTCCTATAGGAATCAACAAAAGTAAGTTTCTACAAGACTTTCAGTATATCCTGAATAAATACAAATATTTTCAAAGCTTCCAATGGCTAAAATTGGCTAATAAACTGAAAATTATAAATTTGTGCATAATAAATGAGGTAAATTAGCTAATTTGCATGTCATTTGCATAACATTTTTATTGAAATATTCGAGTAAACATTTCCTTTTTATATTATATTAGTTTCGTGCATCATAGAAAGAAACAATGCATGTTTATAGGAAAGTAAAGTGCCAAATCCTATCAGATAGATCATTGGCAAAATCAGAGGTCAATGTTTAGGCCAAAAAGGTCAAAAAAATTGAAATTGACATGAATTATTTTCTTGCTCCAAAAAAAATCAAGAGTAAAGGTCCGTCTTTCATCAATTCATAAATTCTATCAATAATTGTTTTCTCATTAGCCACAAGAAAGCAGAATATCACAAAGATAGCAGTTTTAGGACATCTAATAATCTAAATTAATGACCTCATCTGCATAAATTTGCATAAATCATCAGAGAATTATGCAAACCAACGTAAAGTTCAAAGTCTTAGCTTTCATGTAACACAAACTTATTACAGTAGAAAATGAAGATAAATTTGCGAAAAAGCCCCCTTTCCGAAAAGTTCCCTAAAATAACACATGTACTTTAAAATGCTCTGGTATAGTAAGGGCTAATTTCTAGTTATTTATTCTACATATGGAGCACTTTTTAAGCAATTCATGTGAGGTATGGTACCTCGATCCTGACCTTGATTCAAGCACTCTCAAAAGCATGTGTATGAAATTTTTAAATAAATTTTCAAATTGGCGGATGACAAGTGTATAATGCCATAATTATTACATCATGGGAAACATAATATCCCCCGACAAACATTCTCTTGTTCAATACTGATAGTAGGTAAATCCCCAGGTAAGCTTAGCCCAGGGTCCTGGTAGCTGTTATTTCGACAGCTCTGTAGTAAGCCTAAGAAAAAAACTGTTTCCCAGGTAGTACATGCTTTCCACCTGGAACTTGTACAGACATACTTTCAGCAGCCCATCTATGATCGATTGAACCAGCAATTGTTGGATAAGAAAACTTTTCATACTTGGAAAATTATTTCTTACGAGGAATTTTACTCTTAGAACACGTTTTATGAGCAGAAAACAATATATTGCAGGATGTTGATATTATATGTTTGAGAAAAAAACACTGTTCCACGAAACATTGATATTTAAAAATGCACTGTTCCTGCTTAAAAACTTTGTTTGTTTGATTAGGGTTTAACGGCACCACGACAACAAGGGTCAAATTGTGTCTGAGAGGTTAGATCATTCTAGAGGTACTGTAGGAAGGAAAGAAAACGGGGGGAAAATGAGAGAAATACAAGAAGTAAAAGTCAGAAAGCTTGGATTGGGAGAGGAGGTGCATGGAATAAAAAAAAAAAGTAGAGAGATGGGGGTGGAAGAGGAGGACTAAATATGAATGTAGGCGGAAGAAAGGAGATAATTCTATCCGGAGGTTTTTTTTGGAAGAACTCAGCAATTGACTTGTGGGGAGCGAGGAAAACTCCGGGAAGCTTGTACAGAGGCAAGCAAGGAGAACGTGATGTGATGGACTGTGAGAGTGCAATGGCAATTGTTGCGAGGGGTTGAGGGGAGCCAATAAGGAGGTGGGAGTGAGTGAGATGGGTGTGACCTATTCTAAAATGGGTAATATGAACATTGTCGATACGAGAGAGGTTGTTGATGGTGGGTTTGATCGGATTGGTGGGCTGGATAACGTGGAGTTTGTTATCAATTTGAGAGGTCCATGAGGTTTACCAGCGGTCACAAACAAGGGAAGCGATAAGCGGTTCGATGTCAGAAAGGGTAAGGGCAGGTTGGGGGCAGGTTGAGGGCAAGCTTAGTGGCTGCATCAGCCCTGTCATTGCCAGGAATGCCAACATGGCTGGGTATCCAGAAAAAAAGAATACCTCTAACCAAATCAAAGACCAACTCTTAAACTACACCTCCATCTATACTGATAACTTCAAGAAAGGCAGCAAAACAGCTGCTGCTGCTGCTGTCATCCAAGACATCACCCTAAGTGGCAGACTTCTCGACTACTCATCCATCTTTTCAGATGTTTTCAGAGGTTAGAGGGTGGGATGAGGTTCTGGGGGAGGAAGTGGGATGTGAAGTTATCCCATTTAAGATTGAGTAAAGAAGTAAGAACAGCCTTTGAGTAGGAGAAAATGGCAAAGTGGCTGAGCAGAGAGTACTCAATCAAGTTGAGGGCGAGAAGAATGGCCTTTGCCTTGGCTAAAAACATGGATGAGTAGTCGGGAAGTCTGCTACTAAGGGTGATGTCTTGGAAGACGGCAGCAGCAGCTGTCTTGTTGCCTTTCTTAGAGCCATCAGTATAGATGAAGGTGTACTTTGAGAGTTGGTCTTTGATTTGGTTGTGGAGATTGATGAAGAGGTTAGAATGGGTTTGGGTTTTGTGATGAGTGGAGAGGCCCAGGTGGATAGAAGGGAGGGGGTGGCCCAAGGAGGAAAAGTGGGCCAGGAGAAGGTGCTGAGAGTGGCGAGGTTGATGCCGAGATGGAGGTCTGATTTAATGTGTAAGCTAAAGGGAGGGGATAGGGTTTTAGTCCTATCAAAGAGGGTGGAGAAATTGGGGTACCTTATGACATTGTAAACAGGGTTCTGGGTGTTGGTGAGGACTCGAAAAACATAGGAAAGGCTAAGCTTTCTACATTTAAGTAGAAAGGGGGGTTTGTTGGCTTCAACATGAAGGCTGGTGATTGGGGAGGTCCTGAAGGCACCCAGACAAAGCCTGAGGGCTTCATTTTGGATGGTGTTGATGTGGTTGAGGTATATGACACAGTAGACAATATTGCCATAGTCAAGCTTGGCACGAATGGTGAGCCTGAAGATTTTGAGGAGAGCATGGCGGTTCACACCCCAAGTGGTGCTGGAGGGGAAGAAGGTGGAGAATGTTGAGGGAGCTGTTGCATTTCTGTTTCAGGTTGGTGATGTGTTGCTTGTAGGAGAGCTTGGGGTCTAAAGTTTAACCCAGAAACCTTGTGTGTTCATCTTTAAGGATGCAATTGCCATTGAACACAAAGTTCGGGTTGGGGTGGAGGTTGTTGAAATGACAGAAGTGCATGCAGACTGTCTTGTCTTTGAAGAATTTAAAAGCATTATTGTTGCACAGACTTGCAGATGGTTGAGGCTTTAAAAGCACTGTTCTCAAAACAGTGTGAATTTTGACCCCTGCATGGGCTACATGTGTACCACATATAATCCAGTGTATCATTCTTAAGAAATTGCGTTTACGAGCTGGCCGACACAAAGACACACACACACAGACACACATATATACCATACACATGCCATCATGACTGCATAGGTTCGGAACCAAAAAGTAAGCTATTTCTAAAGACAGCACTGTCCACTAAGACATTATAGTATCAATAGTGTACACTGTATACATATATCAGCGAGTTGTGTTACAGAAAATAAAAATATCTTAAGGGTGATCAAACTGATGTATACCAGTCTTAGGATTTCTACTGACAAGCTTCAAATTAAATATACATATTACATTTATGAAAGAAAGTGTAGAAATCATTTCATAACATAACAAAGATAAGTAAAAGTCAGAATAGACAAGCTTACTTCTTGGAATGAAACTCTAAGTCCTGGAATGTGTATTTGATCTCGTCACCGTGGTCATTTATCCACCAAAAAGCTGGAACTTTAGTTTTTCGCTTCCCTGCCTGTAAAAAACAAAACAAGACATCTCAGTTGTAGGGATTTCTGTCCTCAAAATAATTATAAAGATTAAAGAAGACATACTGTAAAGTCTCATGCAAGTTGGCACATGGAGTTATGTTTGCTTCTGTATTGAAATCTTGTGAATGATAACACTATTTCCCTACCAAGGAAACAAGGATTATAATGTATTTCTTTATAAATCTAATTAAAACTTGCATTCCAAAATTATGTGACACAAAGTTTTAAACAGCATGTTTTGATAATTTCATGTGTACCTAAAAATGTCAATGACCCTTACAAAAGGAGTTTCATAAAGCTAGAAAACTTGAGACAAAGAAATACAAGGCATTCCTACATCCTTCTGGGTTGATGACATCATTTTATGCAAATGTAATGTGGTTGCATTACTCACATTAGACTCAAATTGGCCCTTATGAATACTTAATGACTTGGAATAACCTTGCCCCCCTGCCACATCCTATTTAAACCATCCAGCCTGGTACTAAAAATATTTTTGGTATTGGTGTCAACATGCATGACCACAAAGAGTAATGAGGAATAGACAGTATTCTGCCTGTCTCAGCCTGGTCTGGGTTTGTGGGTTGGACATAATAATAGTACTAATTTGTCCCATTAATCATGTTAATCACTGTATCATTATACTGTGCTTTGATGATGAATTAATGTATACAACTAGCTGTAAATAGAGCAGAATTGGATTGAGATTCAGAGAGGGAGGAAGTCTCAGGTCAGTCAATCATGTAGAGCAAAATATATTCTACTTAATCCCAATATTGCTGTGTTATAGTATTTTCTTGAATATGTGTTTTGACACCGCCACAAAGACTCGACGATGCTACACATATTTAAAATCAAAATGACAGTTCCTATAAAAGTAGCACTAAAAGTTTTAATAATGATTGTAAGATTGCATCAAGAAGTATGAAACTTGTTCAGACTTTATGTCTCCTTTAAGATTGTGCTGACACATTCTTGTTCTCCAAATGCAAGAATAATGCAGACTTTGGTCGTTTCCATTACAGTATGTCTGGTTTCACTTTCGAAGGCTTAGATCAGTCAGAAAATTTGTACATACCTGAGAAAGACCACCAAAGTTAAAACTAGAGATACTTTATCAGTTTCTTCAAAAAAAAATTTTTTTCAGGACCTGTAAAATTAGTTAGATACATTACTTTGGAATCCAATCCCTTACAAAAAAAAAAGGTTCAAAATTCAATTTCCTTTGAGTCTGCATGAGTAAAATAACTGGAAAAGGGCTATTCTGTGAACCTACGGCGGATTTTAAACAGCAATTTCTTTGTAACCTCAGGAAAATCAAATATAGATAATAATGAAAGAGCCACTCTATCCTTGCAAAAATGTAATGTCTTTTTTGTAAGTGTGGATTTCTGCTTATCATTTAATACCCCTGCCAACAAAACAGACATGTGATTGTCAAAATAGGAGCATTTCAAGATTTTAATATTAAGCCCTGTCTGCTCATTAATATGCATGACATCACCAAAATCGATAGGGCACATCAGCAGACCATGGGGTATCTGTGTACCAAATATGACATGAATCCAGTATACCGTTCTTGAGATACCGTGTTTACAAGCGCTTTTCATAAAAATCATAAGCCCCGCCTACTATGCATATTAATGAAATTCAACAATTTTCATTTCATTTATTTGTTTCTTCACAACATTCAAATTAAATAATGAAAATAATAATAATAATAATAATAATAATGAAAAAATGATGATGATGATGATGATGATGATGATGATGATGATGATGATGATGATGATGATGATGATGATGATGATGATGATGATGATGATGATAACAACGATAATAATGATAATAATGATAATAATAATAATAATGATGATAATAATGATATACTGTACATATAACAAAAATACATAATTTTCTTACATCGTGAACATGAACATCACACCAGCTAACATCATAATGATATTAAATATGAACAGAACAGACTTGTTGTGAAGCGATCAGCTGTGTTTGTTTACATGCCATACGTACCGCACACAGTAAACGTATACAGACTTTCCCACATATATCACGTAAAGGTTTGTTTTTACTCCAGAAAATGATGTCATCTCCCGGATGTGATGTGGCACCAACCAAGTGAATATGTGTACCACATATAACAGGAATTAAGTGTATCGTTCTTAAGATATCGCGTTTACGAGCTGGCCGACACAAACACACACACATACATACCACACACACCATCATGACTTCATAGGTTCCTGATGTTATCGCATCGGAACCAAAAAGTAAGCTATTTCTAAAATACACCTTTTTTTTTGTAAGTGTGGATTTCTGTTTTTATTACCTCTGCCAACAAAATTGGGTGGAGGTTATGTTTACCTCCGCCAACAAAGTTGGACGGAGGTTATGTTTACCTCCACCAACGAAGTTGGACGGAGGTTATGTTTACTTCCACCAACGAAGTTGGACGGAGGTTATGTTTATCTCCACCAACGAAGTTGGACGGAGGTTATGTTTATCTCCACCAACGAAGTTGGACGGAGGTTAAGTTTATCTCCACCAATGATGTTAGACGGAGGTTATGTTTATCTCCACCAACGAAGTTGGACGGAGGTTATGTTTATCTTCACCAACGAAGTTGGACGGAGGTTATGTCTTCACCTCTGTTTGTGTGTCTGTTTGTCATCAACATATCTCAAGAACTGATCATTGGATCTTACCTACGTTTGGTGTGTGATTTTATTACCGGTATGGAAGCAGTAATTCAACTTTTGGACATATTGAGACAGGAGAAAGGAGAGGCGAGGATGATCTAGTGTAAATTGTCTATTATTAATCTTAATATAAACTGATCATTGGATTTTGATTGAATGTAGTGTGTGGTTTTGTGACTGCTTAGAGAGGTGATTAAAATTTGGGACATATTGGATCAGGGTAAGGAATGTTTTTGGATCCATGAGATCTGTGAAGACTTACAGTAAATAAAATTTTCCAATGGAATGTGCTGAACAATGAAATCCTGCAATGAAAAAAAATCCAAACAATCCATATTCTGGACTTAGAATTCAATCAAGTGGCTTCTGGTATCAAAAAAAATCAGACAATTTGTCTCTGCCATGAATGGAAAATGATGGAATGTGACTCTAACCTGAAATGAACACACACACAATGAATGCTTAGCCTGATTAAAAGTAAAAACAAATGATTTGACTTTGAAAGAAATCAATCACATGGTACATGAGCCTGAAGTATTCAGAATGCAAATGCTCAATACAGATCAAAAGTGAGGAAGAGATCAGGTATGGAGAATGAAGGAATGCACTCTACTGAGTGCTGAAATTATAGTTTAGCCTGCGTTTGTCTGCTTATTATCCACATTATCTCAAAAATGGATGACTGGATTTTGAAAAAGTTAGATGTGTGGGGTTTTCACTGCTTAATGAAGAAGTGATTAAATTTTGGGTCATATTGGAACAGGGGAAAGGCATAAATGGAGGGGTGGGGATGTTTCAGGATGAGATCTGTTAAGACTTAGTTCAAACTTTCCATTGGAATGTGCTGAACAATGAATTCATACCCTGAAAGGAAATCTAAACAATCAATTTTCTAGACTCTAAGGAAATCAAATCAAGTGGTTCCTGGTATCAAAGAAAATTAAAACAATTGGTTTCTTGCATGAAAGGAAAATGATAGAATGTTAATCTTGTCTTGAAAGGAACTTAAAGAATGGACACTTAGTTTGAATAAAACTGAAAATAATGATACAATATTTGAGTGCCAATAGGCATTACAGATCAAAAGTATGAAACAAATTCTTTGGGGGTAAATCCTGGTGGTTCTAAGATTTCTGAGTTTTATTATATTGAGGACAGGGAATGAACTGGGAGCAGTCATTGACTGATTGATTTTAAACAGCCAATCATTCTATTGTATTAGAAAAAAACATGAAAAAAACAACACAAGTTTTCACAGAAAACATACGCTTTTTTAGGGACCACCCAAGCATTTTTAGGGACCACCCAAGCTTTTTTAGGGACCACCCAAGCTTGTAAAGAATGTCATTTTAAAGTAGTTGATTCTGGTCATAATGTGAATGTTATCTACTTAGATTTCCAAAAAGCATTTGATAAGGTTCCATTGAGCATGCTTATGATGAAAACAAGGGTACTTAGTGTGTAGTGAAAGTGTGCCAGTTGGATATACTCTTGGCTAGTTGACAGGTCTTAAAGAGTTGTTGTTAATGGTGAAGTATTTCTATGGAAGAAGGTTACAAGTGCTGTTCCTCAGCCTGAGGGTTCTGTATTGGGTCCACTTCTTTTCTTAATCTTCTTTAATAATATTGATGTTTCCCTTGGCTCCAGGATTTGTAAATTTGCTGGTGACACTAAGCTGTACAGGATTGTTGATGATTCTTCACTTTTGCAAAGTGATCTGGATAAGTTAGTTTCTTGGTCCCAAACATGTTAGATGTCATTCAATGTTAATAAATGCAAAGTTATTCATTTTGGCCAGAGCAATTTGGCTTTTGATTACTGCATGAATGGTTCAAATTTTGGCTGGCTCTGAAGCCTTCTAAATAGTGTACTATAGCTGCTGCAAGGGCATATAGGATGCTTGATTTGATTAGAAGTTTTTTTGTTTTCTTGGTCGGTTGTTCTTAATTTGTATAAGCAGTTAGTCAGGCCTCACCTTGAGTATGTTATTCAGGCTTGGAGTACCTTTTATGAGAAGAATAAGTTTATTTTTGAGCAAGTTCAGTGAAGAGCCACTAGACATATTCTTGAAGTAAAGAATCTCTTATGAATCTAGGTTGCAAATTCTTGTTTTGACCACGCTTGAGTTAAGAAGAGTACGTGGCGATATGATTTAGGTTTTTAAGTTCCTATCTGGTAGTGATGCTTTGACTTCCTGTAATTTCTTGCATGTTTCAGCTAATCCTCATGTGACACGTGGTAACAGTTTGAAATTGACCAAAGAGTTCTCACGGATAGATATTCGGCATTTTAGTTTTTCGCAAAGAGTTGGTAATAAGTGGAATGGTTTGCCTGAGTGGGTAGTTAGCTCCAATTCTGTTCACAATTTCATAGTCAGTATTGATAAATTCTTTACTAACTCTGGGCATCTTTTATCTATTTTTTTTGCGGTGGTGGTGGTGTTTGTTTGGGCTTTTTTATGGGGTGACTAACCCTTCTTAGCCCATAATCTTGTTAGGTCATGTTATGTTATGTTATAATACTATAAGTAATTGGGTTATTTTTGTCAAGTAAAAACATAAGAAAAAAAGGATCAACTATATTAACTACACTGTATGTACTCATTAAAAATGTCAAATTAATAGAAAATCTTAAAACTGTGATTAGTCATATCTCACAATTTGAATAATTTTTGTCTGTTTTTCACATCCTGGCTTGTTTTCTTTCTTTTTTAAAAATAAAACACACCAAAAAATGATGGAGAAAAGAACAGATAACATTGCAATTGACCATGAGTGTAGTTGCTTTTTCTCTTCCACATTTATGTGCCTTTAAAACTTACCCTTTCCTGAGCTGCCCATTCATCAGTAATATTGGCAAAGTTGAAATACTTTGGAATTTGAAGATTGAACTGCTTCCTCTCTAAATCATAATCGTTGAATCCATTAGCTGACACGGCAGACAAAAAACTCCTTCTGGATGCAAACCAGCCAACTGACAAGGGTTTCTGAGATTGAAGTTTTGGCAAACTTTGACAGTTTGAGGCTAAACGACTTTTACATGCTTGATATTTGTGCTCAGCAGCACAGATACCTGTTGAATACTTGCATGATAAGGTTACTATTGCCATGTGCTGTTTGAGGGCAAGTGAATAAATTGACCACATCATGAATCTGAAATCAGAAATGGTGAAAAAGTTTAATGGCACCATATTACAACAACCATGTCTTTCAATAATCTTTCTTTCATCACATGTACATGTGATGAAATAAGGATTAGCATCTTCTGTATAGCATCTACTGTATAGCATCCCCTGACCCCACACACACTTATTCTATATACGGGGGTACTAGGGCTCAGTGCTAGAGAAATACTACAATTTCCTAGGAATATTTTTGAGGTTGGAAATATGGGAATCAGTTCTATGCAGGAAGTTAACATCCTTTCTTTGCATGATATCATTGTGGACTTGACAAAGGAGAAACACATGGTGTGCATACATTCAATGATTTTAGCATAAACTTGAAGGGGAAAAGGCACACACTTGCAAATTATGGTTAAAAAAATCATATAAAATATTGAACCTAGACCCTTGGTCAACATGCAAGTCCTTGCGTCAACATCACTTTGTAGATTTGTCTAATCTGTAGTACGTTTTTACTATCTGAACAATTTGTCCATAAGCAAAAGCACGAAAAGATAGGCTTATTTAACTCCCCTTTGAGGCTGGTTGCCACATGAGAAATTCTGATCATGTTTGTTTTTTCTCATTAAATAACTAGATTCTCGACCTTTATATTTAATGATGACAACATGCTGACCTTAAAATGCTTCTTGCTAGCCCTTACAAATGTTCTATTAATATAGCCCAATTTTTTATGAGAATTCATGAGATTCTCATGCGAAAACATGAGGATCTCATGAAATTCCATGAGAAATTGGCAGGCCATCTTACTAATTGATCGATAGATTGAGTATAAGCCACACTACTCAAAATGGCAACCATGGGGGTCAATAACATTACGCTGTATAGGACATACTGCAATATCTGACAAAAATTAATTCCTACAAAAAAAAAAAAAAACAGCCTCCCGGTACTTCTGTGTTCTAACAACTATAGATCCCCATGGTTGTAAAGTGTGGCCTATATTCAACTGAGCTAAGCCCAGTAAAAGACATGAAGTGTGAATTTTCATGTCTGTTTACTGCAAATAAAAGCCTAATCTGCTGGTTTTGATGTTGAATTTTCACTTGGGGTTTGTGTCATTTTTTGGTTAGGCAGACAATTTTTTATGTATAAAAAGGGTATACTAAAATTCCCATTTTATATCCTGATAATAGTACATTCTACTGCCAAGAAAAATCAGTTTACATGGAGTCAGAAAACATTTAGCCAGGGTATAAATGATATACAGGTATTCAGCTCACTAATATCTGGTACAAAATTAATTTACATTGCAAAAAATAGTCGTACTCTGTAGTACAGTCAATGATTTTTAACAATCATACAACATAAAACTTGGAATACTATTGCACTGTAATAATTTGTTCATTGGATACCAAAGCAAAAGCAAATGAGAGCAAAACTAAAGATTGCCTATCAATGAGAAGAGAAATTGCATGAAGCAAAATAAGTGGAGCTTTTTTTATCTTCCCAACTTGAAAGCTTGAGAAACTTTTGCAAACAAATTGAAAGCAACTTTAATAAGTAATACATGTAGAATAAAAGCTGCAGGCTGCAATACAACATATAGGCCTATTCCAAAGAGTTTTATGATTAATTTTTAAGTTAAACTTTATGAATTTAGGGCCTGCAATTGTTGGTAAATGATGTTGAACAGAAAAATGTGAAGGAAACTGAAAACTTAATAGTTTATTTAAATAGAAATAAAAGTAATAAGTGAGCAATTTGATCTACTGTTTCTCTACTTATCTAAACAAGTTGGAATTCAACTTACTTTTACTTTGTTTTATACACATTTAGGCTATCTACCAGTTGGTCAGTCTGTTTAGACTTTGTTTGATGGGTGTTTTGTTAATAGCCAACTATAAAACTAATTAAACCAAGGCCTATATTGGTCTCATGCCCACCCCACCCTAGCTAACAATTGTAATGCTGTGTCTCAAGCATGGCCTTTTAATCATGACAGAGATTGATTGATATCCTCTTTTGTCATTAATTAGTTGACGTTTTCTTTCTTTGTTAATGACTGGTGACGTTTATTGATACACATAGGCCTAGGCCCTACTGCATGTACAATGTATTCTAATCCAGTAAAAGTTATTAATGTACACATAACAAATGTCCCATAGTAAATGCGCGTGTACAGTGAGTATGTTATAATTAACCACATTTCAATCCACTATAATAAGTATAAATGATCTGGAGACCATCTTTCTTGCATCTGTGCAAAAATGGAGATGATCCCTTTAATAACAAAACAGCAAAAGTAAACAACAAATTGCAACGAAATAAGAAGTAATATTATAAGCTTGATATGGGTATGTTATTACAAATTCTAATTAACAAATTGATGAGGAACTTGAAGCCTTGAAGCTTTCTCAAGTCAATAAAATGGTAATGTACATAGCCCTAATGACGATGTTATGCTACCAAATTGCAAGTGGTTTCACACAATGTAGGCCTAATTTACACTAACGTTACTGTATCCTGGCTTAGAAACACAATGACCCATGATTACCCCGGCGACGCTTTTTTAAAGCAATCAATCGCTTCATACATATCTGAATAAAATAAGATTTGACAAGCAACTTATTCTTAAATCAAACTAAAATTATTGCCCATACTTGTCAGCGTTTACGTCGGTCACTTGAGGTTAAACTAACGCAGCGGTGTATAAACGACGTTAGCTAGCTTCAGACTGTTCAAAAACAACAGGCACAATTAAGATAGCACATAATTTTTGGTTTACAGAAATTGATTAAGACATCTACAAGTTTTAATTATTTATCCCTTATCAGAAAGGTTGTTCGCGTAGTATTTTTTAAGTTGGACTTAAACTTTTATTTCGCGATTTTTCCGCACAGCACAGATAATACATAGAGTTCTCGGATGTTAGCGATGTAAGCGCTGTAACCATACCTCAAGTTGGTAGGTGCGATATATGCCTGTCTACGATCTAACGCTGCGCTGAATTATTACCATCCTGCATGTACTGTAAAAAAATCGTTGTTTTTGTGTTTTTGTTAAAAATAAAATGAACGTTAGTCTTGGTTAGAAAGACAAGGTATGATTAAAACTATTATAAATATAATACATTTTTAAAAAGTAAAGAATTTCAATTCTTATTTTTAAGGGTAAATTTGCAATTTGCCTATTTTTTATTGACTACAATTCTTAATGTAACTACATATCTAATGCCCTCAATACAAACCAATATTGGTGGGAGGTATTTAGTATGACCATTTTGGTTCTATGACCATGGTCTCATTTTTTTTGATGAATTGCGCAATGCCCGTCTGTGGTCTATCTCGTCGACGCAGTCGCGTCGGCGCAGTCGCGTCGGCGCAGTCGCGTCGGCGCAGTCGCGTCGGCGCAGTCGCGTCGGCGCAGTCGCGTCGGCGCAGTCGCGTCGGCGCAGTCGCGTCGGCGCAGTCGCGTCGGCGCAGTCGCGTCGGCGCAGTCGCGTCGGCGCAGTCGCGTCGGCGCAGTCGCGTCGGCGCAGTCGCGTCGGCGCAGTCGCGTCGGCGCAGTCGCGTCGGCGCAGTCGCGTCGGCGCAGTCGCGTCGGCGCAGTCGCGTCGGCGCAGTCGCGTCGGCGCAGTCGCGTCGGCGCAGTCGCGTCGGCGCGCAGTCGCGTCGGCGCAGTCGGCGCAGTCGCGTCGGCGCAGTCGCGTCGGCGCAGTCGCGTCGGCGCAGTCGCGTCGGCGCAGTCGCGTCGGCGCAGTCGCGTCGGCGCAGTCGCGTCGGCGCAGTCGCGTCGGCGCAGTCGCGTCGGCGCAGTCGCGTCGGCGCAGTCGCGTCGGCGCAGTCGCGTCGGCGCAGTCGCGTCGGCGCAGTCGCGTCGGCGCAGTCGCGTCGGCGCAGTCGCGTCGGCGCAGTCGCGTCGGCGCAGTCGCGTCGGCGCAGTCGCGTCGGCGCAGTCGCGTCGGCGCAGTCGCGGCGCAGTCGGCGCAGTCGCGTCGGCGCAGTCGCGTCGGCGCAGTCGCGTCGGCGCAGTCGCGTCGGCGCAGTCGCGTCGGCGCAGTCGCGTCGGCGCTGTCGCGTCGGCGCAGTCGCGTCGGCGCTGTCGCGTCGGCGCTGCCGCGTCGGCGCTGCCGCGTCGACGCTGCCGCGTCGACGTTGTCGCGTCGACATTGTCGCGCCAAGGTTGCCGTCGTCGGCGCGATAACGTCGACGCGCCGACGACGTTGTCGCGGCGACGACGTTGTCGCGCTGACGACGTTGTCGCGGCGACGACGTTGTCGCGCTGACGACGTTGTCGCGCCGACGACGTTTTTCCGTCGAGGTTGTCCCGTCGACGTTGTCGCGTCGACGTTATCAATTACTTACAAGCTTACAATCACTGAATCAACCGGCGAACAGACCCCAAACTTGCATCTGTGAGTGAAAGAACGACGAGACACGATAAAGTCGACCCGACAACTTCGACGCGACAACGCCGACGCAACAACGTCGTTGTGACAACATCGACGCGACAACGTCGACGCGACAACGTCGGCGCGACGACGTCGACGCAACGACGTCGACGCGACGACGTGGACGCGACAACGTGGACGCGACAACGTGGACGCGACAACCTCGACGCGACAACCTCGGCGCGACAACGTCGACGCGACAACGTCACACGTTGTCACAACGTCACACGTTGTCACAACGTCACACCTTGTCACAACGTCACACTTTGTCACAACGTCACACCTTGTCACAACGTCACACCCTTGTCACAACGTCACACCTTGTCACAACGTCACATCTTGTCACATCTTGTCACAACGTCACACCTTGTCACAACGTCACATCTTGTCACCACGTCACACCTTGTCACAACGTCACACTTTAGAGAATTCAAATCCTTTGTTAGAATTTCATCCTTACGATGCACTAATAAACTAAATGAGTCCGGGTAATTTTGTTTCATTTTGCTACATTGCCGGCTTGTGGATTCTGTGTAATGATTCTCCGGCCAGAAATTGGGAATTCTTATCTAGTTAATGTTAGTTCATCAAGTTTAATAACGGCGATACTACTACGTTACGTTAGATTTTGGATGGGATCATTACGTGTTAAGTCATAATATGAATTCATCATTATGTTTCGTGTTTTCGATGACCGACAACAAATGTACGAAAAAGTTTTTTTCTTAGTAGGTCAGGTATATTCAGAAATAAAAAATATCAATTGTCAAACTAGATTGTGTCTTACTCTCAGTATATCATATCATATAAATTTAGCCTAGCTGGTGAGTTAACTTTCTCAGAATGGTCTCAGAAGTAGTTATCCGTTGGGATTAAAAGTTAAATTAACTTTTTCTAATGATATGACCACCATGGAATGATGAGACCATAATGCTAAACCTATCGGACATAATACAAGAAATATTAATCGTAAAACTATAATGTTTCTAAGTATTTCATTTCATTTCAATTAATTTCAGTTAGTGATTTAACTAGTGATTTCAGAATAGTCTTAACAACTGTACTCTTTGGGATAAAAAGTTAAATGGACTTTTTCTAACTTAAAATGTTGAGACCACCATGGAATGATGAGACCATAATGCTAAACCTATAGGACATAATACAAGAAATATTAATCGTCAAACTAGATTGTGTCTTGGTATATCGTATCATATAAATTAATCCCAGCTAGTGATTTAATTCTCTCAGAATAGTCTCAACAACTGTTACTCTTTGAGATGAAAACTTAAATGAACTTTTTCCAACTTAAAATGATGAAACCACCATGGAATGATGAGACCATAATGCTAAACCTATAGGACATAATACAAGAAATGATAATCGTCAAAGTAGATTTTGTTTTAGTATTTCAAATCATATAAATTAATCTCAGCTAGGGATTAAACTCTTTCAGAATAGTCTTACAAACTGTAATCCTTGAGATGAAAAGTTAAATGAACTTTTTCAAACCTAAAATGATGAGACCACCATGTAATGATGAGACCATGATGCTAACCCTGTAGGACGTAATACAAGAAATGTTAATCCTCAAACTAGATTGTGCCTAAGTATTTCATATCATATAAATCAATTCCAGTTGTGATTTAACTCTTTCAGAATTGTCTTAACAATTGTTACTCCTTGAGATGAAAAGTTATAAATGCACTTTTTTTTACTTAAAATGAAGAGACGATCATGGAATGATAAGACCATAATGCTAAACCTATAGGACATAATATAAGAAATACTAATCGTCAAACTAGATTGTTTCTAAGTATTTCATATCATATAAATTAATCCCAGCTAGTGATTTAACTATTTCAGAATAGTCTTTACAACTGTTACTCCTTGAGATGAAAAGTTAAATGGACTTTTTCTAACTTAAATGATGAGACCACCATGGAATGATGAGACCATAATGCTAAATCTATAGGACATAATACAAGAAATATTATTTATCAAACTAGATTGTGTCTCAGTATATCATATCATATAAATTTAGCCTAGCTGGTGAGTTAACTTTCTCAGAATGGTCTTAGAAGTAATTATCCTTTGGGATTAAAAGTTAAATTAACTTTTTCTAATGATATGACCACCATGGAATGATGAGGCCATAATGCTAAACCTATAGGACATAATACAAGAAATATTAATCATCAAACTAGATTGTGTCTTGGTATTTCATACCTCAAAATTAATCCCAGTTAGTGATTTAACTAGTGATTTCAGAATAGTCTTAACAACTGTACTCCTTGAGATGAAAAGTTAGATAAAGGTTTTCTAACTTAAAATGATGAGACCACTATGAAATAATGAAACCATAATGCTAAACCTATAGGACACAATACAAGAAATATTAATCCTCAAACTAGATTGTGTCTTAGTATATCATATCATATAAATCAATCTCAGCTAGTGATTAAATTCTCTCAGAATAGTCTCAACAACTTACTCCTTGAGATGAAAAGTTAAATGAACGTTTTCTAACTTAAAATGATGAGACCACCATGCAATGATGAGACCATACTGCTAAACCTATAGGACATATTTCCACAGTGTTTCTTATCATATAACTGAGGACTGGTTATATAAACGAGGAGTGGTTTAATCTGTTTGAATAGTCTTAAGAGCTTTTACCCCTTTGGATAATAAATCAAGTAGACTTTTATTCATTTAAAATGATGAGACCACCATGAATGATGAGACCATAATCATAAACCCATAGGACATAATATCAGTACTATTGCCAAACTGGGCTATGTTGAAGTATTTCATATGATATAAAAGAAGAATTCTCTCAAAATGGTCTTTAAAGTATTTACTTCTTTGGATATCACATCAAATAAGTAATAAACATATAGGGCATAATACAAAGCAATGTTCTCAAACTGGTTGTGTGTGATATTTCATATGATATAAAATAAGCCCATCTAGTAGTTTAACCTCAGAATGTTCTTAAAAGAGTTACACCTTGAAATTATATATTAAGTGGACTTTTTATTCATTTGAATTTTGGAAAATGCTATGAAATTTGATGTGATTATAATGAAATACATGGGACCTTTTACAATCATGTGTACTTGTGTAACATGCTTGTAACAGTGTTTAAGTCATGACACATGATCCTTCATTCTGATAATATGTTGTTTTCGTTGGTATTGCAGAAGTGAGAAAACAATTGATAACTTCATAAATATGTGTGAAGTATTTTTTTATTACAAATTTGGCTTTTGTTTTGTATGCTTATTCAAATGTCTAAAACATTTTTCAACTGTCTGATTGGCCAGTTTCTTGAATATGTGTGGTACATGTATTAAGTAACTAGATTGCTTTTTACTTTTTAATAAAATTCACGTTTGTCATTCATATCATTATCAATATATCTGGCACACGATGAACATTGAATGTTTTATGTGATTTTGATTGAATGAGTTTGGTTCAAATAAACTTGGCATTTGTTATATTGATTTTCTATAAATCTGCACCTGCTGAAAAAAGTTATTATCAGTATGCAAAATATAACAAGAAATACTTGTGTTGAAATGAAGCCTGCCATTTTATGATAACAAAGATTTTGATAATTAAACAGTACAGTCATAAATGATAATCTTTACAGTTTAAAGTTTTTTTGTTTTGTTTTTCATATCGTTCAATGTTGTTTCAATTGTCTGTTTGTTGGTTTCAGAAATTTTCATCGAAATTCATATTTCAACTTTTGATTTTTGTTTACAGGACACATGATTTAAGGCATTTATTTTGTATTTGCTATCATCCCCTCCCCTTGCAGCCTGCTCCAGCACCTATTGTACCTTCTTGGCAGCTATCCCCAACTACAGTAGCTTATCTGATCAGCTATTTCTCTGCAGCTGTCCCCACCTAGATCATCTGATCAGTGAGATAAATGAGCAGGCAACTGCTGATCTGAAGAAAAGGAAGGATCATGTGTCATACTTATCAGAAACTCATGTTATGAGTCATTACAAACCCTTTAACTTTTGAACTACAATGAAATAGTGAACAATCATAAGTAGTGATTATTTGAAACATCTTCTCGAAATTGTATTCAATTATTGAGTTGCAGTTTTTTTGTAGCTTATGACCGATCAAAGTTCTTAGATATGCTAGTATACAAGTGAAAATTGTATTTGAGTATTTCAGGCCTCTGTGTGGACATATAGATGTCATGAACGACATGGGATATGAGTAATATAACTTAACTTAGCATGCTTGACATATCAGCTACATTTGGCACAGCTGATTATAAAACTCTTTTTAATTATACTGAAAATTGTGTTCAAGGATTAGTTCATGGATCATGCAAGTTCATCTTATATGAAAGAGGATTTCAAAGGAAACAAAATAGTGAAGAAAGCATTCAAAAATTATATTTCATTAAGGAGATGGCATCTAAGTTTAAAGTTTGGTATCATTTGTGTAAAAACAAATGAAATCAGACTAGTGGTGATGTCATAGCCTCAGATTTCTTAGTCTTTATGTATGCTATCATATTTTGTTCTGCAATTTTGTGGCTTACAAACCACAGGATATGTCAAAAAAGTAGTAAAACTGAATCTAGGAAGGGCAGTTGTATTATACCACCTAAATAAAGTTTGAAGAAAAATCATTTATACTGAAAAAATTAAATAAACTCTAAAATACATTAACAATTGTTAAGGTGCCTAATTCAGGTTTTATTTTTGACAAAAATCTCTCAAATCAAATGACTTTCACGTTGCAAATGTCTGTAAGAAGAGTTCTTCAGTATTCATTAGCTGTGGCATATACGTACATACTTTGATGAAATTTCTTGGAAATCTCCTTTGCATGCATATGTGACCTCACGTATATATATTATTGCAATTCCATTCTTTATAACATACTTGCATATCTCATTAATAAACTATAGAAAGTCCAAAATGCGGCTGCCAGACTTGTGACTGGCACTTCAATATATGACCAAATAAAACCCGTCCTACAAAGATTGCAATGGCTTCTGGTTAATTGGAGAAATGATTATAATATTTCATTATTGACTTTGAGATGTGTAAATGATCTTGCCCACAGTACCTTTGTGATCTGATATCTATTTATACCACCACTAGACCCTTACGCTCTTCATTTTGTATATATTTAAGTGTACTTATATTCAGAACCTCTAAATTTGGTCACAGGTCTTTTAGTTATGCAACCCTTACATTGTGGAATTCTCTTTGCGATGATCTGAGATGTATAAATAATCTCAGCCTTTTTAAATCAAAACTTGATAGTGTTTTATTTAGTGAGGCTTATTCTTAATTTCTTTTAGGGTTTTACCAGTTTACATATTCTTTAATGTGTATAGCTTAGTATGTATAGTTTTGTTACCTCTCACTTATTTTATACTCTTTCAGCATTATTTTATTTCATATATTTTTTTTTTTTTAAATCTTAAGTATCTATTTAAATTTTTGAGTCTTATGTAAATTTTTAGAAATTTGTTTTAAATATTTGTTATACAGTTCTTAGCTATTTGCTCTCCTGTAAAATAGTATGGCATATTACTTGAAGATTGAAGGGCAATAGATTTACCAAAGATAAGTATTAATTGCCCTGACTGGCCATGTCTGCAAATTCAAAAAGCCCCAAACAGTTTTATACAACTTTTATGAGGTTGTTTTCTTTTGTTCACAATTTCTTGACGTTGTTTTTTTTTGTGAGCAATTTTTGGAAAATTAAGTTTATGTTCCATGTATTTTATTCAATTACCTAATTATCACAAATTCCTTTATTCTTATCACAGAAAAACAATGATTCCTTGTTTTTGTTGGGACTGCAAACCTGGCTTTGTATTGAAGGAATATATATAAGTTTTAAGAAGCAAATTTGTATAAAATCCATGTTGGTATCTTGTTCTGTTTTGGAGTTACTGCATTTCAAAAATTTCACCAATTTGCTAAAAAGCTTTTGGTATTGTTACAATTTTAATTTAGTTCTCTTTACTCTGCTCCTGACAATCATGAAATGTAGATCAGACTGAATTGACTGATTTATTTGTTTACTTGTTATTTGTCAACATTTTATTGGGGAAGGGGTGATGGTTGTGGACATCAGTTCTGACTAACTTTCGTTCTGTTGTGCATGAGATTTGATACTCTGCAAAACTTGCAAAGACGTTAATCTTCTCACACTCTAGCTCTAGACTTACGTAGATATCAACCATAATTTCAATAAGAGTTGGAAGTTCTAGCAAAAAGAGACTAAAATGTGGCTCGGGCACCCCCTGGACAGTCTGGAAGCAACCCGAAAAACTGGGTATTTTGAAATACTTTGAAAATTGGGTACTTTTATGTATTATGAACCCACACTAAACATACGGGGTTTCTCATTTTCCGCTCCGGATTGTCCAAAACTTCACTGGATATTCTGAAATGTTGGAGACATAGTAAATAGATATTCAAAACGTTTTGCCGCTGTTTTTAAAATTCATCGTCGCCTTTTTGAGAAAATCAATCAAACAGATTATGAGCAATCTGTTTTGTAGATTTTCTCAAAAAGGTGACGATGAATCTTAAAAAGCAGCATCAATCAGTTTTGTATATCTATTTACTATCTGTCTCCAACTTTCCAGGATATCCAGTGTAATGTTAGACAATCCAGAGAGGAAAATGAGGAATACCATACGTTTAGTGTGGAATAGTCAAATGTGTAAGCTCATGCGATGATGTAATACACAAAAGTACCAAGTTTTTCAGGTTGCTCCCAGACTGGACTCCTGGATACGCACCTGTTATCTTAAAATCAATCCCTGTTCTTGTATCAAAGAAACTTTTTGTCTAACAGAAGTTCTTTTCATATTAAGATATATATTCCCCTCTTGTATTTGTATTGTTATTTATTTGTTTATTGTTTGAAAGTGGGAAGCAGGACTGGTTTTTCTTTTGATGAGCTTGTGCAGGAATTTAATTGTACAGAATCAAACAAGTCTTCCAAAGTTTGATTTCTGATATGACTCTTGTATTGCGTCCTTGGCATGCTTGGGCGAAACATGCATGAACTTCACTTACATCAGTCAACTCAGTTGTAAATTTCTTTAAATATAGACAAGTGCCATGGCCTATTGTTAAAAGTTATGGACTGTCAACCGCTTACACCTTAGAAACTTGACAAATGCTCTAACCTTATGGACAATCATCGATCTGGAAATGACTGCAGGGAAATGGTTTATTTGGAATTTTATTTTTATGTTTTTTAAACTTCTACCATAACCCATTTTGCTCCATAAAGTGTTTACATTTTCAAGATGCATTTGTTTTCATTGTTGTGTTAATCTTTTTACTGATGTGAGTATAATGTGACTTGATTTGTGTATATGTTTTATGGATATAATTTTTAGAAATGGAATGAAAAGAAAATCCAGTTGAATAATATCTTGTGACTTTATCTTAAAGTTTGGTTTACAATCAATCACCAACTTATTTACTAATTTCACATGAAAGAAATAGCAGTTAAATAGAGATCATACAAAGTGGATGTCAGGGGTGATTCAACTGTAAACCATCATTTTTGGACAATTTAAAGAGTCACAAGTGCTTGTTCAACTTGACAAGTGCTTTTCCAACTATTGACAAACTGGCCCCTGGTAAAAGAACTTTTCAATGGCTCCAATGTTTTTTTTGAAGAATTTAACAGAACTATAGCCCTCAAAGAAACAATTTTTTTATGAACATGAGGGGCGTAGGCTGGGGTGGGGGTGTGGACATATGGAGGCCCAGACAATAACTATGACACTCCTTTCGAGGTTTTCAATCGATTGCTTTTTACTTCCCCCCCCCTCCCTTCCCCCTCTCTCCCTTTCTTTTCCATTATGGATTGATGGCCTTTTTTTGTTTTGCTTTTCAACATTTCCGACACTTTCCTGAAAATCGCACCCCACAGGCTCAGACCAGCCTACGCCCGTGTACATGTACGATATTTCTAATCTGAACCGTAAGAACAATATTGAATGCTTTGTCACACTCACTGGTAAAGCTTTCATGTCGACCTACCACGCAAGGGCGGATGCAGAACCGGCGGGCGACCGTCCACCCACCTTAAAATCTCATCATTTAATTTCTTTTCAGGCAGACATACAGTAGGGGCGACGGAACTAGGCCCTCTCCCCCAATAATTATATTGGGGCCAAGCACTATTTTGGCCCCCCAATAATAAAGGTCTAAAAATTGATTTTAAAGAGTCAGAAATTCTTTACATCTTTACTTATTCCAAAAAAATAATAATTTGTTTCATTCTCGAGAATTTTCCTTCATTTTTTAATACAATTTTGGAAAGGTTTTTGATGTTGCCAATTTTTTCCAAAATTTCCAAGAATTTTACAATTTTTTTTTCCTACCATACTGTTGATACACTGTGAAAACACTAGTAAATAGTGTTTTTCATTACCTTCATTTAGTAAGCCATTAAATCTTTTATGGTGGAGCACGTTTAATGTCTTGCCAGGGCAAATTGCCATGATAATTTCCAAGAAACACTTGCTTTCTTTGCAAATTTTCTCTGCTACTTGATCTTACTTCGGCACCAGAGATGTTGCCAGCCTTTCAGATTTGGGGGGTCGCCGTGGGAAACATTTGCACCTTTTAGCATATTTTCTTAAAACTTGTTACCAATTTAGTTGTTTTTGTTTTTTGGGATGGGGGGGGGGGGTAGTCGTATTGTACGAACCTGTCAACCTCTCGCTACACCCATGGGGTCTCCAGTATAAACACCAGAGGGGACATTGGTGGCACTGCGCACGCTTTGCACGGCGTTGGGTCTAGGGGGCGAAGCTCTGCAATTTTCTTGTTTTTGATGGCCCAAAATCGCTTTAAATTAAACACAGAATTTCATAAATCAAAGTGATGAAAAGATGATAATTTAGATTATAATGTTAAAATCAAACTAGGTTACTATTTGGCTTACTATTTGGGTTACTATTTGTGAATAGGCAGAAAAAAAAGTTCCCTTTTTATTTCAAGATAATAATTTTGGAGAAAATTCGAGCAAAAACCTGGGGTAGATTTCTTATTTTCTTATGCACAATAATGGCTTTAAATCAAACACAAAAGTTCAAAAATTGAAGTGATCAAAAGTTGAAAATTCCTGATGTTTTGTTTTTGATGCACGAAAATGGCTTAAAACATGTAAGCTGAAGACAAGTTTTCTTTTATTAATCCAAATTCAGAATAGGCCTATCTATTTAAGGGTGGTAGGAAAAAAGGACAGAAAATGTTTGAAATCAAGGTAATCTGTGATTTGTCTTATTCCGGTTTTTCATTTGGGGAGGGGTTACACTATTTTGGGCGGATGCCCCCCCCCCCCTCCCCCTTCCTTAGCGACGCCACTGCTAGAGACTTCAGAATAAAGCGCCTCCCATTTCGGACAAATGCTCTTATAACTGTTCATTTCAAGTTTGAACTGTTACAAAATATCAGTTTTATCAAAAACGCCCCGTTTTCATATTAGTACACGAGAAGCATATACATATGTATTGGACCTCTAAGTAAATGAAAAACGCCCGAATAATGAAGGTCCTCAAAAGAAATAAACGAATGAAACAGCACTTTCAGTGGAAAGTTTTCCTTATAATGTCGTTCACTGAAGACCACGGTTACATTATTATTCAGCATAGGCCTATATCTTTTCAAGTTATACATGGACAGTCAAAATAAGTTAAATAGATCTTTCAAAAACATGATACTAACAACAACTATAATTATCGATTACAAATTAAATACAAATAATATTTAATATTTGTCCAAATTCTATACCGGTACTTTTTTTTCTGTGGGGATGGAGGGAAATGTCCTAATAGTTGTGCCCCACTTACCTTCAGTGTACCCAAGTTAATGATCGCATATGCTTCAACAATCATTTGACTTCTTTTACTAGGTAAGAAGTATTCTTTGGATGGGATGAGCATATTGACCAGTGATTGTCAATAGTCTTGTCACGCAATGTAAAATTTACTCAACCAATTTGGGATGAAAATGAAATGCTCCCTGGACTCAAATAGCTATAGAATATATAAAACATGTATGGAATTACCATCAAGAAAACGCAAAGAATATACGTCAAAAAAGGTGCATGGTCATTTCAAAACATTCTTTACATAATCTTAGTTTGTATGAACAAATAATTTGAAGGAGCTATGATAACATTATTTGCAAAATGTTCAGAAAGCTAGCAAGACAAGAATAACTTTGGGATATCTTTCACTGTTAGTTGATTTTGTCAAGGTACAACTTTTTAATTTAAAAGAAATGTGGTTTCGAAGTTTCATCAACAGATCAATGTCACAGGGGCCAAGGGCAACAAGCGGAACAATTGTACTGGTAGACTGTGTTTCCACCTAGCTTTTTTGCCTGCAGTAAATCTCCTGTTAATGGAGTATACGCTCAGAGATTCACTGTTTGTTGATTATTTTCCTTTCCATTGTACCATACTAATTTCACCAATAAGAAGGAATGGACCGTCACCCTGTCCGGAAATTTTTTGGTATACGCTCGCCTGGGCGTTTTCCCCTACCCCTCTCCGCTTCCCATACATCTGCTCAATATATAACGTGGGTTTATCCAGGAAGGAAAGGAGGGGGAGGGTCGATAGGTTCGTACGATCCCGGACTCGAAAGTAAAATGGTAATGGTAAAAAGTTTAGAAAATATGCTAAAAGGTGAACTGAAAGAGATGTGGGGAGGAACATTTCGCATGAGCTTGGAGAGTCATCAAAACTGTTGTATGCTAAACTGTCAATGTGAATGGACATGTAGCAATTTTGTTGCTGTTTAAAATAGTCAAAGCAAGTTTTAAAATAGCACTAATTGGAAGTTATGGCTGATTAAAATCGAATAAATGTTGAATTTTTGCTATGATGTAAGACAGTGACCACAACTCAAATTAGTTATGTATTTCTTCAAATGTATATCTTTTAAACTGATAAATCACAATCAATGCGGAAGTTATAGAAAAAAGTATTCCTGCTAAAAAATGATTGGAACAAGGTGAAGACTTAACAAATTTGGTAAACAATTTCAAGGAATCTTAAATAGACTTATGATGAAATTATGAATAATAATTATGATGAAATACCGACGTCCCATTGTGATTTTCAAGTTATTTAACCAAAGTTCATTTGCACACACATTTCGAAAGTATGTAGAGTTAGCAACTGGCGACAACATATCCACAACTATGTTCAACATACACAATGATTATTTTACCTCCAGAAAATCCTGGATCCGCTAGTTTATCTGAAAGCCTTACATTGACTATTCAGAATTGTATAGATTGCTGGACTGTATATAAAATGATGAATTTCCATGGAATCTCAGCATTTTATATACTCTTATTATTATCTATTCATTTTGTTTTTTGCACATGCAAATAATCGACCACTTCGTTGATGGTTCTGCAGGTGATCCTACATGACCATACACTTAAAAAAAAAAAAAATATTAAACAGTTGTGAGAAAAAAACGGTATATGAAAATTGTAACAAGCGCAGGCAAACGCAAGAACAAACAATAAATGTTTTCCAGAAAACTTGCATCCATCATCAGATCATAATTAACAGATTAAGGCCAACAAGGACTGTTCATAATTTTCAGACTCCAAAACATTAATGGCGATATTTTACGATTTTGCATTTGTAACAATTAAGCCTTTGGATTCTGGTTGAAATCATTTATATTTCACCAAAAAGAAAAATGGTGACTTAAATTTCCATGGTTGCATAATTTTGTAATGTATACTTTTTCAGTAACCAACACTTTTTGAAGTGAAATTAAATGTCGTACTTGGTAATTACTTTTAACAGTAGGCCTATCAAATTATTGTGTGGGCGCGAGTTAAAGGGGAAGGGGTTTAAGAGGCGAGGGGAAAGCGGGAAAAGAGAGAAGGGGGAAATAACAATTGTTATGGATACTGGAATGCTATGGAATCATGACATCATATTTTGGCGGTATATACATAGAGTGCTCCACTTGCTGCCGATGATTAAAAAAACTACTGTTCATTGAATAGGCTAACGGTTATTGCATATACACAAACTTTAGGTCCAACAACTTTTTAAGTGATGTTCAGGAGCGGACTGGCTTATAGGTCTAGCGGACGCGGTTCGAAGCTATAGACTTGCTGCTATAGACTTCGCACAAGTCTAGCTAGCAGTCCCACCCAAAAAAAGGTGTAGGCCTACAACAGGCAGGGCTCTAATTCTCATTCTGCATAATTATCTGGTGAATTATGCAAATTTATGCAAATGAGGTCATTAATTGAGATTATTAGATGCCCTAAAACTGCTATCTTTGTGATATTCTGCTTTCTTGTGGCTAATTAGAAAAAAATATTGATAGAATTTATGAATTGTTGAAAGAAGGACCTTTCATCTGATAGTATTGTTGATTTTTTTGGAGCAAGAAAAAAATTCCTACGTCAATTTTAGTTTGCTTGACCTTTTTAGCCTAAAAATTGACCTCTGATTTTGCCAATGATCTATCAGATAAGATTGGGCACTATTCTTTCCTATAGACATGCATTGTTCCTTTCTACGATGCACAAAACTAATATAATATAAAAAGGTAATGTTTACACCCAAATTTCAATAAAAATGGTATGCAAATGATATGCAGTTTAGCTGATTTACCTCATTTATTAGGCGCAGGCTTGAAATTTTCAGTTTTTGAACTAATTTTAGTCATTGGAAGCTTTAAAAATACTTAGTTTTATTCAGGATATACTGAAAGTCTTGTAGAAACTTACTTTTGTTGATTCCTGTAGGAATTCTCCGTGAAAAGGTACTCCAAAATGGTTCAAAGCATCAGTAATCATGTTGACGTTGCCAAACTTGGAATCCTTCAGTGACACTTGGTACCGAATATGAAATGTCAATAAATTTGTCCAAATACAGGAAAATCCTTTACAGAAATACAATTTCAATTGTTTCCAAGGAAATACAGGAGTTGGGGTGGGGTAAGGATTCTGGCTTATTTATTTTGGGAGGGGAAACCAGGGGAAATGCCATCCCCCCCCCCCTCCTCCAAAAAACAAATATGGCCCTCTTCCAGGATCCAAAATGCTTTAAAGAAAATAACTTTCCCCTACACGGGACAGCTTAGCCCCCGCCATTGGTATCTTGCCCTAATATGTCTCTCTTTCCAACAACATGGGACCCTTTCCGGTAACTTTCATTTTTTTTACCTATAATTCATGTAACGTGATTGGCCAGAGAGGAAGAAAAAGCGCGGGAATCTCAGACTGTTTTGACCCTTGTTTTGCCTACGGCATCTTCTAACGCGTTTATAACGTCACCTCCGTAACCTTTCCTTGACCTTTTCCGAGGCAGACGTTCCTTGTACAAAATTCGTGTCTGAGCTTTTTTTTCAGTTTCATAAGATATCAATGTATGCATATGTTGAAGCAGAGAGTTGTTAAGAGCTTTCGGTTAGGAAAATAACTGAGATCCACTGAGCTACCCAATCGAGCAAAGGATTTACCACTGCCCGGTCAAGCATCACATATGAAAAGACGTCCATTTTGACCGATAATTGAGGGACCGTGGTCTTTTCAAATTATTGAAAGTCATCTGAGGTGAATACGTCATCAAGGTATGCTTTCAACATACACACACACACATCGATAATACACAAGAGCATCTCACAAAAGAAAATCCTCTGTCCTATATTGATTGATTTGATTATGGACTGCTACATACGCTTTAACATAGGGCTAACTCCAACCAACAGATGTTGGAGTATGACGTCAGAATAAACATGATCAATTTTTTTTATTTCTTCCGCGAGGCAATGGACTAAAAAAAAAAGAAGATTGATTTTGCATCAATTTTTCCCAATTTACTGTTATATTAGGTGTCAATTTTGCTGTCTGTGGTATAAATCCGTTTCCTTTGTTAAATTTCACTTTAGATCTATATGTATGTACCAACTACCGTTAATCGGTGCTGCTTCTGGGGTCATTTCAGGACATGCATTAAACTTCTAACTGTAGAAGAAACTAAGCGCAATTTGACTGAGTTATATCTTTTGTCACGGGCCTTTTTTTAAAATGTAGGATATACAGTAGATCCATTTTGTCATGTATTTTTTGCATCATGCGTATTTTTTTGATTATATGATGTATAATAATGCTATCCGCTGTTTAATAGTAGGGCTTTTGATTATATAATAAGCTCTAATTTTTGATTATATGATGTTTGTTTATAATAATCAATATAGGTCTTTGGTTTTAAATGTTGTAATGCCAATTGATATATCATTTCTGTACATAATGCGTGTTTAATAGTAGGGAAAAGGTAAAAAATGGGGGTAAAACTATCTGTTAAGATGAAACATGTTTGATTATATAATAATATAGATCCTTTGTTTAAATGGTAAAACTATCTGTTAAGATGAAACCTGTTCATTTCTGCGCGTGTTTATTAATAGCAAATCGATATCAATAGTATGAGAAAAATATTCATAATCCATGTTTGTTTATTCAATATTGGATCAATATAGATCCTTTGTTTAAATGTCCTTGTGTTTGACAAAGAGAACCGATCGATACATTATTTCTGTACATAATGCGTGTTTAATAATAGGGTGGTAAAAGTTTGATTATATGATAATGGGGTAAAATTATCTGTTAAGATGAGGACTGTTTGGGCGGTCAAGAATAGACCGATCAATGATTATGCATGGCGAAATGATAAGAAAACACATTCATAATCCATGTTTGTTTATTCCATATTGGATCAATATAGATCCTTTGTTTAAATGTCCTTGATGTCTGTTACCATGGCATTATGGGATAGGGGATGAAAGACTCATATTAAATGACGGTATTGGTCCATTATGTACGTAACAGAATTATGTCATTTTTAAACAATCAGATTGGTCAATTAATAGTGGTGTGATGACCATACTGTATATGGCAACAGTATTGAATGTCATTCAAGACTGAACATTTAAAAGCGGGTTGAAATTTTGCTTTATCATTCATAGCATTCGTCAGCTACACTAACAACCACAACGTGTTATTATGTATTGAGTTATATCAATTATAACGTGTTGACATTTCGTGTTATACTTACTGTGCTGTATTACTACATCGTGTGCATATTGCGTGTTTGATTACCATGACTCTCTATAAGGAGAGAAACAGGAGAGACCAATCGTCGTTTAGGAGAACAGCAGGGGTGGTGGAATATGAGCCTGATCCTAAGGCCCGAAAGTACGGGATTGCGTCATTCATTAGTGTCTTGCTCATATATAACTCTGTCACTGTAATTACTTTGGGATTTGAATATGGTAAGTGTGTTTCAGGTTGTTTTTTTTTTTTTTTAAGTTGATGACTGGCAATAACATGTGAATTGATAGATTGGTTTATGAATTGCTTGAAATTATCCCAAGATGATGGTATAGAATGTACACGCCAATATTCACAAGGAAAAAAACACACCTTGCTTACCCTTGATACGCTAGAGTTGCCTGATGTTAGACGGGGGTGGCGACTGTATTTTCGTCAACCTCGCATAGGTCAATATAACTCGGGCAAAATCAGGTTTAAGTAGTGCTTTGGCACGGCGCAAGGGTTGTCAACGTTCCGTCGTCATGGCGGTTCTCTCCGGACAGTCCTAGATTGGTCGATGTTCACATTCAACATAATACACATCTACATTTCATAACGTCATAGATATTTTTGTCCCATTCTCAAGGCAATGACGTCATTATCGCGTGTACGCAATGAAGTCCCTCGCTTTTTAACCTATTTCCCTCGTTTTTTACCACTTTTTTTCTTCAAATTATCCTCTCAAAAGTTGATGGTGGAGAAAAAAGATCGCTCAAAAGTCAAGGAATTTCAAAAACTGAAGTACACATCAAAACGAAAAATGCCTTCTCAAATTTGACGCCCTGCTTCTTCTTCTCCTCCTCTTGCTCCTCCTCTTGCTCATCTTGCTCCTCCTCTTGCTCCTATTCATCCTCTTGCTCCTCCTCCTCCTCCTCTTGCTCCTCCTCCTTCTTCTTGCTCCTCCTCCTTCTTCTTCTTCTCTTTCTCATTCTTCTCTTCTTCTTCTTCTTCTTCTTCTTCTTCTTCTTCTTCTTCTTCTTCTTCTTCTTCTTCTTCTTCTTCTTCTTCTTCTTCTTCTTCTTCTTCTTCTTCTTCTTCTTCTTCTTCTTCTTTCTTCTTCTTCTTCTTCTTCTTCTTCTTCTTCTTCTTCTTCTTCTTCTTCTTCTTCTTCTTCTTCTTCTTCTTCTTCTTCTTCTTCTTCTTCTTCTTCTTCTTCTTCTTCTTCTTCTTCTTTCTTTCTTCTTCTTCTTCTTTCTTCTTCTTTTTCTTCTTCTTCTTTTTTTTCTTCTCAAATGTAATGTTTGAGGAAAAAAGATCAGGGAGGTGGTTTGGAATTAAGTCCCACCCCCTTTTTAGAGCGCAGTTCTGTCCTGTCATTCCCCATTAGACGCCAGTTTTGTCCTCTCAAATAAAAAACAGTTGAGCAAAAAAACTGCCTCAAATGACAGTGTTTCAGAAAAGTTTCTCAATTGATGAGTTTAAAAAAAAAATGTTTCTCGAATGAGGAGTTTCAGAAAAAATGTCTTCTCAAATCGTACACGTTTTCAAAAAAGGTTTTCTCATATCACACCGTTTAAGAATATCGTCGCTCAAATCTTACCTATTTTTAAAAGGTTGGTCTCAACATGGAGATACTATTTCCAATTAGTAGGCTCAATGATCTCAAACATGACAAGTCTCCTGTTTCTCAATTGTCAAGTACAATGTCTTCTCGAATGACGTGACTCGGTAAATTGTGACAATATTATCCCGATATTATCGATAATCGTGACATGGCAATTTATCTATATTATTTTTACAGTTTAAATTCTTTGACAAATCTAAGCTTCTAATCAACAGATTATCAGGGTTTATTGTTTTGAAAATGACCTTATCAGAAGTTAGCATTGCAAATGAACTATACACCTCGTTAAAAGGACTCTGCGGAACAATCGAGAATATCTTGTGACGAAATCCGATGACCAAGAGGGAAATTCCCAGGGGTCACTATACAGGTAGTGACCAATCAAAAGCTCCATCGTCGAGAATACCTTGTGACGCAATTCGATGACCTGGAAAATCTCAGGGGCCAATATACAGGTAACCAATCAGAAGCTCCGTCGTCGAGAATATTTTGTGACGCAATCCGATGACCTGGAAAATCTCAGGGGCTGCTATAAAGGTAGTGGCCAATCAGAAGCTCCCTCGTCGAAAATATCTTGTGACGGCAATCCGATGATCCAGAAGGAAAATCTCAGGGGCCGCTATACAGGTAGTGGCCAATCAGAAGCTCCGTCGTCGAAAATATCTTGTGACGGCAATCCGATGACCAAGAGGGAAAATCTCAGGGGTTGCTATACAGGTAGTGGCCAATTAGAAGCTCCGTTGTCGAGAATATCCTGTGACGCAATTCGATGACCAAGAGGGAAAATCTCAGGGGCCGCTATACAGGTAGTAATTGGTCACAACCTGTATAGTGCCCCCTTACTACTATGGGTATGATACAATAGCTTCATATTAAGCAAGAAATATAGAAGTGCGGGATACAAGATTTGCTTGAAATTCTAAGAACTTTGGTTTACGACTATGACTTCATACTTAAAATGTATTAATCGTTGGGAAATTTGATATTTATATTGACGTTGTTTTTTGTCCATTTAGCATACAAAAAAAAAAAAAACATTATTTCAATCGATTTTGTTGAAAATTTGTGAATTTTCCTACTCCTCCCTACAGTATTGCCGTTTTCCCCGTAGGGGCCCCACCCCCTACAATTGACAAAAATCCGCTACTCCCTACGAGTGGCAGCCTTGGCTAGAGACCACGCCAGAGAGTGGTGGCGCTACATAACATTTCTACATTACTTACAGGGCCAAGCCTGGCCCCTAATATAATGATGGTCTAAAGAATCGATTTTGAAGAGTCAGATTCCATAGATGGCTTTTTTTCTTCCGGAAATCTTCAATTTTCGGGAAATCTACCCTTCTATTATCGTAAACTTTAATTCAATTTTTGAGGAATTTTCTTCCTTTGTGATAATAAATTTTCAATTTTCAAAACAATTCCTATTAATTTTTGGGAAATTTCCTTACATTTTTCTAAAATGTTCTTCATTTTCGTAAAGGTTTTCTTCAATTTCTAATAATTTCCTTTATTTTCGGGAAATGTTGCAAAATTGCTGATAATTTTACGACCTCCTCCCCCCCCCCCCAACCTCCCTTCCATCCACCCCCTCTTTCCCTATATATACAAATAGTTTCTAGACCGTGATAAAAGACTCATATATTTTTGTAGGTTTGTTGGGACAAATGATAAAATCCTCCAATGTCAAGTATCTTAATACGCCGATGATATGCAATGATCCCTTGTATGAATGAGAGGTTATAGTTCTTTCCACAAAGATAACGCAAGAACGAACATTTTATGCTAATTCTGATCGAAATTTACCCCTCCAAACACCTAAAATCGCTGAGCTTCTGGGAGCTTCGCCCCCAGGATCCCCTGGACCCCACTAAGGGACCTTAGGCGGGCCCATAAAACTCCACGCTGCTAAGCTTTGCGCTGGCGTCAGCTAACATACGTAAAATTTGTTGGAAATTTTGACCCCCACCTACCTACGCCCCTGCAAGAGGGTCGTGTTCAAGGTTAATTTAAGATAAAATAATCGTGACAGCTTCTTGCTCACACTATTTTTGTACGTTAAAAAATGCCCCCTAACAAGATGAGAGATGCCCTTGAATTAATGAACCATTAAAAGGTTTTATTTTAGGTGTATCATTTGTATGACGTAACTAGGACACGTATTTCTGGATACTTTACTGAAACATAAACACAATGCATCTTTACCAGATGAAAGTCATAATTCATTTGAAAGTTTTCACTAAAACCAATAGTTGGTGTAAAAATGCCTTATTAGTTGGCTCGTGTACAAATGCCCTATTAGTTAATGTACAGTAATTGGGACACGTCTTTCCTCCCACTTTTTTTAAACTTGAAAAATTGTTCCCTTAAGAAGTAAAAAATGTCCCTCAATTCAGAAAAGGTTTATTAAAGAGACTTTGTCAGTTGCATGATGTTTGTAGAAATAATCTTGACGCCATTTCAGAACTTTTACAATGACCCACAATTAATGTGCCCTTCATATCTTTTAATCAACATATATTGTAATTGTAATTTTCATTTGCGTGAATTACATAATTGGATAAACTGATAATATATTAGAAGTTTGTCATCACCTTCTAGCGTTTATTCAGTTACATTTTTGATAAGCCTCCAAGACCGCTTTCGATTAGTATGAATTGATTTATTTTCACATAGGATACCCTCATATGAGTGTGCAGCTGCATGTAGTTGATTCCCTCATTATCTGAAAACGCACAAAGTGTATTTATTAGTTGAATGTGTGTTCCTTAAATATTGCATATTTGCCAGTTTGAACCATAACAAACAAAATCTCCCACAGGTCAGTACTCGAAGATCGTAGGCGTATGAACTCTATTTTGCTTAGGGGGGAAATAGAAATAGGCCAAATTAATGCTAAGGAGGCTATTAATCATAGCTCTATCATAAATTTTCTTGAATTCTGCTTATGTGATACGGGGGCAATTTGATTAGCATTATTAGGCGTTATTAGCCAAATCAGTCTATCACAAAACATGCATGCTAATAGCAAACAATCGAATAAAAATTTAATAACGTTTTGTAATTAACCCAAAAATGATGTTTCCCCAGTGGCGTAGCTGAAGGGGAAAGAGGTAAATTTCCCACCTCCCCGACCAAAATCAAAATTCCCGAAGTTTTTCCTCAAAATATTCAACTTTTCCATTAAAACTTCGTTTTTTTTTTTGTCAGGTTGAATTCGGATTTTTTAAATGTATTTGTCCCCTGCAAGAACGTCTTTCCCACTGCCACTGCCCCCCCCCTACATTGTTTTTCTGTTACCAAATACCTCTATTCCCTGAATAGAGTGATGTTCCAGCGAAAAACACGTTTGCTATGTGTAATCTTATCACATTATGTCATTATTTGGAAATACCACAACAACTATATCAATTTATGATAGCTAATTGATTGATTTAACACACTTTATTTAAACTTCTGCTAATACATTTAGATTGCAGCACAATTAAGGGGCTATTTTAATTGTTTACACTGGCAGACATTTATAAGTTTCTATACTCAATCCAGATGGGCATGTCGAGGCTTAATCCTTATATCAAGCTGTCAAGAAACATACTTTCAATAATCTTGGTTGTCGCCACCAATTTGGGATTTTAAAATTCCCTCTTGACATTCTCGTGAGGGGCTGAAAAAGAAATTGCATATATTTTGGATAGGACATTTTTGCTACAAGTAGCAACCCTTATAAACGTTGGCGTTCAGCAACTTAAATATCTCCACTCACTTTGTAACTGGAAAATAAATACAAGGATACAAATAAAAAATCGCAGAGCCTCCGAAGGATTTGTCTCTGGTTTCATGCTCGCGATAACGCAAATATGTTCACCAACCACACTCCACCTCATATGCTCCGACGGTCCTTGATTTCATATATAATGGACCGGGAACACTGTGCTTCCACCTGTGCAAATAATTGCTATCCCGCAGTCAAATTCACCAGAATTGTCCCATACACGATTTTCTTAGCAGCGCAGCAGGGTTTCCCCACTTGCAGAATTTGTATCATCAAGACACCGCCTCCTCATCACACTTTCCAAAACCAGAGTCCATGGTCACTGCATATATGACTGGCTCCTAAATTAAACGGTTTCCTTTCCATTAAAATGTTTTTAACTATCTATCGAAATATATAAATCGTTTCAGTCTGTGCATTCACATCTACATGTCTGCCAGTCTATACTGACATTCAAATTATAATCTTTTTCCATATTCTTGTTTTTGCTGTTACAGTTTTAAGATTCCTGTTTAATTTGATTGCTCAAGTGTTTCATCTGGTTTCAGCCAACCGGCCAATTCCTCTACGACGATAGCATAGTTCCGCGGCCAACCCTTCCACGATAGGGATGACAACATATCAAGTGACATGACAAGGTCTGGGTCATCTGTAGCCTGCAACTCCTTAAGAATTACAAGAGACATTGATACTAACTGCACCAAGGTATAGCAGCACCAGCGAACAAGACGAAGATCTGATCCATTGCGGAGACAATTTAACAAGATGCCAACGAAGCCCAAACTGTGGGCCTGGGTTGCATTTTTACGATGACCTCGGCAAATCTCACTTATGGACCGCACTGCTTGAATCCGGAGAGGTGGAGGGGTGGAGGGATCAGAGACGAAGTCAACAAAGGTTTCCATGTAGGCACCGGCACACTTGGCAGCATCTGGTCCTCCTGAATTGAAAGAAGAAAACTGGCTATGAAAATCATCAAAAATTCATTTAAATTTGGAGATACAATGTTAGGAATAGAAGGATCACATAAAGAAACTTAGCCCTCCCCATTATATATGGACAAATTTCCATTTCAAAATCACACAGTGACCAAATACATACTAGACCCCTCCACACACACACACACATCCACACACACACACACACACATACATACACACCATATACATACACAACCACCACCACACACATACACACTGTCAACCTGCAAATATATACGAAGATTCGCACAGCTGCATAGACTGACATATGCCCCTGCCGCAAGCTTCCCTAGTACAACGGCATACACGAAATAATGCACTAGGCTATATGCCATTGCTATACCTGTATACGCGAGATGACCTATTTTCCGTACAGCTTCTGTTCTTGTTTCCACGTCATATGATTCTGATATTTGTTCAGCATTCATTAGTATGCTCTTTTTAAATAAATTTGTCTCTTGATCCCAAACATTATCGCCTTTACCGTCGCCGTGAGACGCCGCAAATGTATTCAAAGTTTTCTCTACACCTTGTACAACTGCTCTGCGCATAGACTGAAACATTTTGAGAAGCTTGCGTTTATTCTTGTACAATCAATATGCAGAAACGTTTTGAACTCTTCCACTAGCAGTACCAATCTTACTTTAAACCAAAATCAATCGTACAGTGACAAAATGTCTGACATAAGAGAAAAGGCGTACATCACGCGCTACGCCCACTCGAATGTATCTTTTAATGCACAAAAGACGCTTCTTGTCTAATTAGTGCGCGAAACGTTCATTTGCGCTTTTTCGCTCATCGGTTGCTGTTTAAAGAGATGTTTATCTCACAGATATATCTGTGGGTTTAACATTCATTTATACCTAAAACGTGACTGTGAGCCTCATTCAAAGTTGCTTGCTTGTCAGTGTCAGCTTATTGAACTAACTTTTACGATTGGAGTATTTGGGATAATGTCATAATAACGTACATAAATCTGAACAACCAGTTTGTCGGTGAAAACAAAAGCATTTTACCATTACAGCCAATGTAAAGGCCTAAATCTCTACGTTCCGCTTTGGTAATTTTGCAGGAAATTGTTGCAAATGTGGAGGAAATATCGTAGAAAAGATCATTTTGAAGTTCGAAATATATGTATCGTTCGTACGTAGAATAAAGCGTGGCGTTTACTTGTGCACAAATCATAGCACGTTTTCACCTACAAAAAGTCCCGGATGTTCAAAATGCCTGAATGACCGAATACTCGAATAAATGATTTTCCAAATGGCTCCAAGTGATTAACCGAAAAGTAACTTTTAAGTGTGTGCAAGGGCGTAGGAAGCGGGTGGGAGGGGGGGGGAGTGGGGGGGGGGGAGGCTTTCCTAGTCCAAATGTGGGTAAGAGGGGTGGAGCGGGGAAGTATGCTTCCGCCAACCACTTTTCAATGAAGAAAACCCTTATTAGGCTTATTTGTACCTTCTGTGGAATATATATATATATATACTTTTTCGGCGTTTGTTCTTCTGATTTATTCGATTATAATTTATAATACCTGGGTCCGATCCTGGGTCCGATTTTAATTTCCCCAATTATAATAATTTGAATTGACCTTACTTGGCCCTAAAATGCAGCATTACATCTTATACACCGACGTAGCGCCTGCGTATGTGTAACATACAGCATGCAGTTAGTACGTGTACATGCAGTTGACAGGTCACTGCACTACGAGCGTGTATGTACTGACTTAATTGTCTATTCTTCTTTGTGAAAAAATAAATAAAACTTCCCACAATCGTTAAAATGAAAATTAGACTTTTGAATGAGGAGGGGGTTGAGGCTCGTGGTGAATAAACCTTCAGCCCCCCCCCGTCCAATAAAAAAATGTTCCTACGCCTTTGAGTGTGTGTGATGCTGCCCACACAATGCAACTAAACCATTAGGTCCAGAGCGTCCAATTTACGCTCCATGGTAACTTCTTACGATGTCATCAACGCACAGAGTGGGAAATCATCCAATCACTGGTCAGCTGTCAAGGAATAGTAAACAAGCAACCTGCGCACGACAAAATACGCACTAGGTTTGCCTCAACGTGTTATCGACATCGTAAAATTAGAGAGTGTGACGTCATTCGGCCTGTATTTTGTATATATTAAATATAGGCTGAATGACGTCACACTCTCTGGTAAAATGAACAGTGCTCGTTTTTGTATATTTTGCTATTTTACAATATTACTTCTACTGAAAGTTTCTCTCTGATTTCCACACTGCCAATAAGAGTAGTTCATGATGCCAGAGGTGTTTTACAAGGGGCTCTCGAGTCTTAGCTTATTCAAAGTTTTCGAGCAAAGTTTCTGCAGCAAAGCTTCTCCCATGAGCGTCACCATGGGGGTGTGGGGTACAGCACCCCTTCCCTCATAAATTATTGCTTTCGGGATTGGGAAAATAACGCCGTTTGTCGGGAGAAAATTCTCCCAGTTTTCGGCAAGTTCAACCTATGTCTCCTCGGGGAAGATACTCCATCCAGGCTGTTGCATTTCGGGTAAATTCTTGTTCGCCCAGTTTGTCGGGAAGGAATTTGTGTAGAATATCATTCTACACTAAAACTCTGTTTAATCAGAACAGGTTGTGCTGAATTGTATGTAAAAGTGTGTAAAATTGAAAAATCGTTTAGTAAAATGAAACTTGCCAAAATAGTTTTACAAAGTACAACATCAGATGACCTTTTGGATGATCTAATGCTTTTATTTTGTGTATGCGATTTTTATGACCAAATTGACTAAGGGACTTCACCAAGGGAGGAAGGGTGGAGGGGTCCATCCAGGCTGTTGCCTGTTAGGTAGATTCTTGTTCGCCTGGTTTGTCGGTAATGAATTAGCAGTATCCGTTTAATCTGAGCTTATTTTCCGAAACATTTTGTCGGGGAAATTTTGAAGTGTGTCCTCACCGCTGGATTGTCTCTTATTATTTTTGCTATATCATTTGCATTGTTTGTCGGCTGATTTGCTAATGGAGTGATCTGAAATCGACCAAGTGCATTAGATAACTTGTTTCCATTTTATTCACAAATTGTGTTGGTTTCTTGAAACGTATTTTCTTGATATGAAGACGTTTACAATTACCGTACTTTAGATCCCTTTCTTTGTAGTCATTATGAGAACAAGAACAGTGGCGTATCTAGGGTGGTATTGTGGGTTTGGTTGGTGTATCTAAGGGGGCTATTGGGGATTTTATCTGATTGGAGTGATCTGAATTTAACCAATTGCATTAGGAAAATTGTATCCGTCTAATTCACGTTATTCACAAATTATTTTGGTTTCTTGTAACGTAATTTGATGTTTTGAAGATGTCTGCAGTTACATTACATTCCTTTTTATGCAGCCATAACTAATGTATATATATAAGAACAAGCATAGGCGGGATTTGAGGGGGTGGGGGACAAGGGGCACATGCCTTGCATTTTTTCCCGAATTTGTATCTTTTGTATGGTGATTTTTTGCATCTTAGCATGATTTTGTGGTTTTTCCCCCCACTTTTGACTTTTTCCCCACTTTCAGTAGGCAAATCCTGCCCATGAGAACAAGAACAGTGGCGTGTCTAAGGGGGCTATTGGTGGTTCAGCTCCCTAACAAATTCCGCAGCCCAACAGCCCCCCAATTTTTTTTTTGTCAAAGCCATGAATAAGATTAAGTGAAATATCAAACTGTCAAATGAATCATAGAAAACAAAAATGTTGGTATTTTTTATTCGTATTGACTAAATTATTGTAAATTTTGGACTGAAACCCTTCCAGTTTGTACCAGAAACCCCAATTCACCCTCAATTCTTGTTTTAACGGATTGTGGCACTGTTCATCTATAATATGAAGGATAAGAAAACAAAATGACCGGCCCTCGTTTAGTTTACAAGAAGTAACATAACATAACAAAATGACGGGCTAAGGAGGGTTAGTCACCCCATAAAAAGCCCAAACTAACACCACCACCACCACACACAAAACAAACAAAAAATCAAAGACGCCCAGAGTTAGTAAAGAACTGATCAAAGTTAACTTTAAAATTGTGAACGAAATTAAAGCTAACTTCCCACTCGGACAAACCATTCCACTCATTAACAGCTCTTTGCAAAAAGCTAAAACGCCAAATATCTATCAGAGGGAACTCGTGAGAATCTCTTTAACATAACAAGATTACGGGCTAAGGAGGGTTAGTCACCCCATAAAAAGCCTAAACTAACACCACCACCACCACGCACAAAACAAACAAAAAATCAAAGACGCCCAGAGTCAGTAAAGAATTTGTCAAAGTTAACTTCAATATTGTGAACGAAATCAAAGCTAAATTCCCACTTGGACAAACCATTCCACTCATTAAGAGCTCTTTGCAAAAAGCTAAAACGCCAAATATCTATCCAAAGGGAACTCGTGAGAATCTCTTTAACATAACAAGATTACGGGCTAAGAAGGGTTAGTTACCCTATAAAAACCCAAACTAACACCACCACAACCACAAAAAAAGAAGCTAAAACGTTGAATATCTATCCGTGAGAATTCTTTGGTCAACTTCAAAGTGTTACCACGTGTCACATAAGGATTAGCTGAAACATGCAAGAAATAACAGAAAGT